>BMAW01022874.1:108380-202300 GCA_019974015.1 Nephila pilipes
TTTTTTTTTTAATAAATTCTTCTGTAGTCATACCAATCAGCTAGTATTCTTTCTTGACTGTTAGACAACTTTCCTTTCACAGATTTTTTAATGATTTTCTGTCCTCAATGTTGAGTTTGAAAACTGCATCACATATTGTTCAATGTTAAATCAATATAATATTGCTGAGGTTTCTTTTCAATATTTACTCAAAAAATGCTAGGAGACTTTTATTAGTATTTTGGTCGATTCAGATATTTGATATATTTCATTTTAAATCTATCTGCAATAGATTGATTTCATTTTGAGCAAATGAGTTTCACCAAAGGTCATGTGTTTTTACACAGAAATTGGATACCAACTGCAAACAGGAATAGTTTCATAAAATTATTTGGAATCTTCCCCATCTAGACATAGCATAAATTACAATTATTATGGCAAGTTTTTATCCTGATGCTGTGTCCATCTTTTTGTTATGTAATTTACATGTTCTTCTTTCTATATTTTGAAAATCTTGATTCCTAATTTCCTTTGAATTTAAGTATGAGTATTTTTTGCTTCACCATTTAACAACATCACACTGCAAAAGCTTCTTTTAAGATCTTTGTTGAAACTGATGGAGAGCATCTTGTTTCATGACCTGAGTGGCTTATGAAGCATAGATTCACTTCAATATGTAAACTTACCTTCGAAATTAAATATTTAATTTTGCAAGGGTAACGTGTTATTATTTATATAAAATTTTGGCACATATATTTAAAAAAAAAAGTTTATTAAAATAAGACATACAAACACTTTCAATGTTTGGGTTATTTTTTGGGTACTGTCTCTCCTTAAAAAATTTAATAATTACATTAACCTTTGTGGTATTAGTATTACTTATTTAAAATAATAAATAACTTGTTGAAATGTGAATATTATTTAAAAGTTATCACATCTTCTTTTATGCAATACTATTAGAGCTATCCAAATGGTATTTATATAAATTATAAAATTTATTTATATAATTTATATAAATTATTAAAAAACAAAACTTGACATATATTAGCATAATAGTTTCTGTGATTATAAGTATGTATGTAAACTAAGGTATTCAGTTTGTTAACATTAGTATTTACATTCAGCAGTTTTTAAATAGTTTTTTGCAAATCACTCAATGCTATATGTTTTATAATATAATTTTGAATTATATTCTAATAATATGAAGTAAAATAAATTTCAGTTTTAAAAATTCAGAGTACTAATGAAATATTATTAAGATGAACTTTCTAAATTAATGATGCTCTAAACTAAGATAAAGTTATTTGTTCAAATACTTTAAATACTGGTGAAAAAAGTTGCATACCTGTTCAGTTCACTTTTTATGTTAAAATGTTTTTCCTTAATATCATAATGTTATGTATAGCTTCTCAATTTTACTAAATAAGTTATATGTGGAATTTTTATAGTAGCTGTTATATTTACTGTGCTTGTTTTTTAAATATATATATATATTAATAAGGATAGAACTTAAAAGATACAAATAGGTTTTAGTGTTATTCAGAATTAAGTGTTTTTAAAATAAATCAAAATTTGTTAGAAACATTATGTTTTAACATTTAATGTATAATTTATTCTCTTGAATTTCAGGATACTCCATATTTTCAAAATGCTGAGTTCACTGTAAAAGCACCTTGTATATTACCAGAACTGAAGTTTTTAAAGCGAGTATGTGTTTTTATTGTGTAAAATTCATTAATTGTTGTAACCTAATTATTTTCTTTTCATCCTTTTAAATTAAACAATGATTTAAAGAGCGAAATTGATGCTAATCCCTATTGTTAATTCAATTATTTTACACAGGTTGTAATTGAAGATACTAGATATTGGCCAATTGTGTTTGATTGTGAAGAAAACTGGGATGTTTTACGGTAAAAAATTTATTTTAAATAAATGTTTATTAGAAATTGGATGATTTCTGTAAATTGATTTGAATTAAGCAATCTTTAAGCCTTATTCATTATATTTATATTTGCAGAATGAGTAATTTGCAATTTTTTTTATGTCAAAACAGCGTTATTTGTAATGGATTTTTTTTTTTTAACCGACATCACAAAGTATAACTATAGAGTTCTTTAGATTGAATTCAAATGTGCAAAAATTTTTACATTTCATGGTTTTCTTCTTAACTACATTGCAACTATATGTTGTGAATTTCCTTCATTTTCCTTCCACGTTTTTTATTTATTTTTTTTTCCCGTTAGAAATTTACTTGAAAATGGAGGAACTCTTCATGTTTTGCAGAATGCTGGATGTTTACCATACAGTGAAGATCCACAGGTAATTCTTTTTCCTATTAATTATTCTATGCAAGCATTTAAAAAAATTTGTAGTTGTATATTAACAAATTAAATAATTGTATTTAGATTAATTTTTAATGGGATATTATCATTTCTTAGATTATTTTGTTTCAGAAAACAAAAGTTTTTGTTGTTCTTGTTCAGTAAAATTTGATATTAGATTTGATATGGAAATTCATAAAAAAAATAATTTATCAATAACTTTATTTAAAAAAAATTGTTATGTAATTGATTTATTTAACAAAGTTTTCCAATTTAACTATCTTAGTGTTAAAATTTGTCATTTGTTTGAAAGAATATTAATGTTATTTCAATATGGAGAATTTTGATGCACACACTTTTTGTTTTTTCTAGGGTTTTCGAAGTTTGCTTGCCCAGTCTTACATTTGGAATAATGTTCATGCTTGGAATATAAAAGTAAGTAATTCATGTATGTGAATTATGCATTTCTCAGTGTATTTGTATTATAATTTTCTTTCACTATTTCATTTATTTGTTCACAATTTTTCATACTTGCACATATGGCACTGTGTTTGATTATTTCACACACTGTGTTGAAAAATTATCTGACCATATTTTTTCATGCCTAAACAAATAAAGATAAGAAGGCATGGACATATACATGAATGTAGGCAATCCTAATTTGTGCTTGCATGTACTTTTTCCTGTTTGCAGAAGCTGGCAAGCAACTGATGAGTGAAAAAGGGCAAGGAGTGCAATCAGATTTTTGTTTTTGACAAAATGATAGAAAAATTTGAACAGTGCTATCGTATTAAAATTTGTGTTAAACTTGTCATTTCCTAAGTAGAAATGAACCAGTAACCAACGAAATAAACTAGGAAGCAAATAGAAAAGAACAATATTTTAGTCTATAGAGAGTGACTGATTGCCTACATGTCATTCAAAAAGAGGTTTTCCAGTACTGCTTTCAACAATGGCAGAATCATTGGGAGAAGTGTGTAGTAGACATGGAGAGTACTTTTTAGGAGATAAGTGTAATGGATCATATGGATATTTTTTATGATTATAGTTCATATATATATTTAACTTGGGTGTTATATGTTCAGTTTTTATCAGCTAAAAATTTGTTGCTTTCATAATACTTGAGTAAAAGGTTTAATGTATTTCTCATTTTATATTTAAAAAATAAAAATATAATGGTGGATTTTTGCTAAATGATATTTATTATTTTGATTGTTTTGGGGAAAGTTAACAGTTCTGCATAAAATTTAAGGCTGTAAATACTTGTGCAGCGACTCTCTTCTACAACGTTAGAAGTTAAAAGGCCTTACTCAACCAGCCCGATGAGATATCTTTTCGGCTTGATTGGTAAGCCCGTCAACTTCGGACCCCTTGGTCCAGGGTTCGAATCAACGCTGCCGCTTCTCCATCGCCGTCCTATACCGATCGCTGTACTTGTTTTATATTTTGCGACCTTTTTTTTCATTCATTTATTATTTTTTGTCCTGAATCGTAATCTCAAATTGTGTTTTTAATGCTTTGTCATATAGTTCTTGTGAGTGTTCTTATTTTAAAAATTTGGCATTACCTATAAATTATTATTTCATTAATATAAAATATTTTCTACTATTAGTTATTAACACTGTTTATTACATTTAGTTTCCAGTTTTTTTCAGTAGAAAATATTGAAATTTCCAGTTAACATATGATCTTAAAGTATTCATCACTTTCACTTTTCAACTATTGCATTTTTAACTTTTTTTTTTTTTTTTTTAAATTTCTGAGTAATTTATTTGTTTTATAATTGTTAAGAAAAACTGCTATTGCTTACCTGTCATACAGTTTTTATCATCTCACAAAATTTGTGAAAATACCCTGCATATTAAAATGTAAACCATCATGTATCATTTGTTAGAAATGTAAAAAATTATTTCAATGCAGATGATGCTGTAAGCATACTATTAACTGACAAATTATCAGCATTATGTCAATTATTATAGCTATATGTATATGCACTGCATTACAAGATGTAAGCATTTCCCTTCAAATTTCATTTTTCACACTTATGTTATGTCATATTTATAAAATAGTGGTTTTATTTTAATGTCTGTTTGTTCATATTTCTTGTAATGACTGTGAACTCTGCTAATGCTTATTACGATTTCACATTAAATATTATGGGATTCCACATTCACTTTAAATATTTATAATAAATACATTAATTATAGGTGTAATGTGAGTAAAAAGGCTGTAATAATTTGTATGTTTAAGTAATTTTTATCCGTGAAATAATTGTTTATGTTTATATTAAAGAACATGCAGATATCCAGTTTCTCATCAGATCCTTTTGCTCTCAAATTTGCGTCTTGTTTCTTAGCTCCTGCCTCTACATCCGAGCAGGTATTTACACATATTTTATTTTTATTTCTATAGAATCTCAATTGCATCCATGCTTATAAATTAAGGATAATAACAGTTTGTTCATATAAAGGTAAAAAAGAACCACAAATGTGAACTAAACTTAAAGCCTATTCTTTAAACAAATGGTTTAGAACAAAATAAAGGTAATGCTTTCTGGAGCAATAGGGGAAGATATCTCCCTTGTAGAAAGGTGAACAACATTTGATCTGTATTATGGTTAATAATAGTCTGTATATTTGCCATCAGTTGCAACATATTCAGTACAACATCTGTCCATGCTGTGCTCCATATTATTCAGTTCTTCTTGGGGAAGTCCGTACCATTCATAAATCGGTGCTCTCTGCAGTTCAGGAATAGACCCTAGAGGAGAATTATGGACAGCATGTCCCATATATGCTCAATCAAATTCAAATTGGTTTGGTTTTATTAATGGTGCACTAGATGCAAAACGAGGGCTACTGGAGACGGACCTCATAATTTTGAACCTTGGTCAAGGGACAAAGGCGACTCCTGAGAGGGCACCCACCTTCTAATTTCCACATCATGCCAACAGAAGGACTTTGGGCCCTAACAGATTTAACATGCATTAACCCCGCCTGCACTGTGGGTCTTTAGTGGCATCGAGAATCAAACCTGTGACTCGATGAAAACCGCCATCCGCAACCATGACTACTAGGCTACTGCAGCCACAAGTTCAAATTGGAAAAGAATGATGGCCATCCAAATGAGTGATATCTTTCAGGCATTCTAGGAGTTCTAGTCATTCATTCACAATATTTACGTGGTGAGGATGGGCACTGTCATCCATAAACATTTAATCTACACCCAATGCACTACTGAATAGACAAATATGTTATCGCAGAACAATATCCTAATAAATTTGGACGGTATGATCTGTTCAAGAACCCTTAATGATATCACTCCCAAACTAGTAGCCCTTCACCATCATAATGGTGGTGTACTTTGGTGTTTTCTGAATTGTTATGGGTCCCTGGTGCTCTCAATATGATGTAACATAAGTCATGAAAGCATTAAAAACCTGAAAAATACCTCACAGTCCTACTGTGATTGTATCAGGCTAACTGTCACTGGCAGTGTGCTACCATGAGTGGTATAAATTTAACAGGCCTGTAAGCATGTAGGTCACTCTTGTGTACATGGTATGCCACTGACAGATCTAATGTTTTAATATACTCATTCCTTTTGGAACTAATTGACAAATACCAGCTGTTTTGCAGTGTTTTCATCCAGGAGTGACCTATACTGAAATATCTGCTTACTTTCCTATCGTCTTGTAACTACTGTCAAAACGCAGTTGCGACAATCTGTGTGATTCCAAGTTCCTCAGATATTTTCATCTGCATGTGCCCACATTCTATAGAACCAATAATTCGACCACATAAAAATTCATCCCAATATATCCTGTGAGTCATCGGTGTTTGGATTTAGTTTTGGCTCTTTGAAGTTTTCACGCTGACTGTGAACTATACTACCTCTCCTCAACTGTTTATTTGACATCCTCCTATAACACACTCTTAATTCTGACATACTGTCAATGTTATCTAGTAACTTCTTGTAATGTGGAACACAATTGTATTATGAAAATATGTGTGATGATCTTCCAGAGGAAATTCTTGCTTTAGGGTGTGATCTCCTTGTGATTTTGGAATATCCTTAATTTATGAGCATGAGTGAGTATCCAATAATGTAAAGCAATGTGATCTCGGATAATGTTAAAACCTGAATAAAATAAGTAATGTTTTTTCTTACTTAATGAATTATTCACAAGTAACAAAAATTTCTTTTGTACTTTAATTCATGTATAAAAATAATTATGTGCATTTTTATGAAACATTTATTGTCTTCATAGGAAAAATTTTCTTAATCTTTTTTCCTCTCTTGATAAGGGATAACAATATCATAATGCTTTATTTTTAAATGAAAATTTTAGATTATAATAATTTCTTTGATTAGTTTTAAAAAAATTAAAAGTACACAATTTTAATGAACAATATGTACTTATTATTCATTGTAATTATTATGTGTGTATATGTGTCTGTTATGTCATTTAATTTTTTACTGTGTTATCAATAAATTTATTTTATATTTCCTTAGACTTCATATCACTGTTTCATACCTCAATTTAAAAGTTTTACAAAATGCATGGTTTAATTTTTTTTTTGTAAAGAAAAGAACTAATACTTGCTGAAAGTTAAATATGTAGCTCTTTGAAATCGTCAAAATTCTGAGACCCAATATGTACAGTTTCATTTGTTTTGTCCTGTTATGTACATTATCATTTAATTAGATACTTTATTTATTTTTATAGGAAAAAGAATGGCAACAAAAGATATGTAGCTTTTTGTTTGAATGTGCCTCACTAGAAAAAATGGAAGCACTACCTATTTGTGTGGCAATGATTCAGGTAGATCTTTAATTAAATTTTTTTTGAAAACATTATAATTCCTTTCTTTTTATTATTCCCTGCTAGATATTGGTGCTTTAAATAAAATGAATGTACTTTGTGTAGAAAACTGTGCAATAATTACATGTAAAGAATAAAGAAAATATTACTTCTCTAAAAATTTTAATATGTATGCATTGGGTTAACCAAATTTTTTCAATACTGAATGCCTGTTTTTTCATTTAATGCTAAACTAGCTGGTATACCTATTTTTCACCCTTGTTAATTGAAAAATGGGAATCCTTTTTAATGATGGTCAATCTTTAAATATTTTTAATTTTAAATGAACTGCAAATTAGATTTCAAGGAAAGAATGATTTAGTAAATAGCAAAGTCAAAGATATAGATTTAAACCCAATGATTGCAAAGTCTGCAGCTTATTAATTGAACTTTTTCAAAGCTTTAAAAAAATTGCAGGTTATAAGGTAACAGTCTCTGATATTTTTTAATAAAGTTATACCTTATATTATAAAATGTTGCATCAAATTCACAGAAATTAAAATTCAATAACACTTATGAAAATTAAATGTAGCATTCAGTAAAAGATGAAAATATGGCAATACTAATTAATTTTGCATCAAACAATAATGTAGAATGATATGCTTTGATAAAAATCTAATGTTCTGATTATATAAAATTTAGCAACTGAAGATAACAGTTATAAGCATAATTTAAGGCTAACAAATAAAGAACAGGATCAATTTTAAAGATGTTTTTATAAATAGAATCAATTGCAAAAATATAACTGACTCAAAAACATAGAAAATAATATGTATTATGAAAATAATTTAACAAATTTAAAAAGATAAAATTGTGTTGCAAGTAATAAACAAATCCACATTTAAAATGTAGTTTATTAATGATCACTTATTATAGTCAATAGGTGTTGCATTTCCGCCTGTTCAATTTGATCATTAGAGGCATTCTCCATTACACCTGTAGGGAATATGCCCTCTTGAGGGTTATAAGTTTGACTGGAAGAATGCAAACATAAAGGAATTAATTCTCTAAACTTTAAATAGTGGTAAAGAGGGTATTTAAACTAGTTAAAAATAAAAATAACAGGTAAATAAAATTGAATGAAAAAAATTATAAAATATATAGAAAAAAAGTGATTCTCTCTCTCTCTCTGTGTGTGCGTGTGCGCGCGCATATATATATATTAGCAGATCCAACCATGTGTTATTGTGGCTAAGTTATATTGTAGTAAATTATTCAATACAGTCAAATTATTATTTAGGAATGGAGATAAAAACATTGTAGCCGATGTAAAAAGCCACAGGATTGAGATTTGAACCTTATGTTAAAATTTGGAGGCAATTTATGAAACTTTTTGTACAGTTAATATTAAGTGCAAATCAATATAAAATTTTGAATTTTATATTTTATTCATCTCATATTCAAGTATAGTTTTTAATGAGTAATATACAATGTTCTTAGTTGATAACATATAACAATTTTTAAATAAGGTAGGTAGCATAGATTTTTTTTTTTTATTTTCAATAATTATATTCATCATTTTGAATTATAAAAATATTCAATTTAAAATTAATTCAAAGCTAATCAGTGCACAATATTCTTGGTTAACCTGTCTCTTGCTAACACAAATAGATTCAATGGTTTTCCCCACACCTGAGAATGCAACATATAATTGCCCGTGGGAAAAACATGGATTTTCCAAGTCTAAGCTGCAAATTGACATTATTTGGTCTTGAGATTTATTTATGGTCATAGCGAAAGCTAAATGAATTGGAAACTGAAGCCTTTTGAAGGGTATCACAGATTTTGACAGTATCATTGGAATACGTGGCAACAGGACCACTTCTTCTGTAAACTTTCTAGTCAAAATGGTTGCTTCAAGAATATTTCTGCTGATTAGTAATTTCTGGTGATTCAAAAATATTTTTGATGACCAAACGTGTACCATTGCATAATCAAGGTGGATTCAAATTATGCAGAAGAATAATAGGTGAACCAGTCTTTAACTGAAGATTATGTGGTGGCATTCCAGGCATATCCAGAGAATTTAAAAATTCAGTTTGAAAATTTACACTTTCGTTTTCTTTAACAACAGTGTAGATTTATTTAAAAGACACCAGATCACTTGGCAACAATTGTTGTATCTGGAAGTTAATTTTGTCAACTTCAACATTTTTCGCTGCCAAAATAGCCCGATTACTGAGCCAGTTATGATCCAAGTGATTATTCTGTATGCCGGGGAAGATACTCTCAATTAATTCATTCTTTGCCGGAACAGTGCAGAAATTGTCTAGCAATTGTTTGGAAAACATTTGTGCTGATGGATCATTTTGCAATTTACTTGTATGTTTATGGTCAGTTGAAGTGTTTTGACACTTCACCATAAGAACAATTGTTTTAAACATGCGCTAATATCAACGGGGAAAGTAGAGTGAGAAATGACTGGAGTACATTTGCTAGAAAACTATATAGATATATGAGATTTAGAAAATTTCAATTAAATATATTCATAACTTTTTCAGTTATCATTGTCACCGTGCACACATTATGCGTAAAAAGCAGTTTTGAGAAAAATGCATTTTAAGTTTAAATTGTTGTACCTTTACATTAGATTACCTATGTAGTAGGCTATAATCTCCAGATTTGTATATTACACCTACATTAACCTCATCTTTGGCAAATTTTCTTTTCTTTTTATATCTAATTTTTTTGCGGGTAGTTTTCACATTACATGATGAATGTCGTCTTGATTCAGTTATCCGCTCTTCATCAAGTTGAGAAAACCCTTTCAATTTGTTTGTTCCTGCTTACACGTCATCTGCATTTGAGACATCAAACAAACCTTGAAACCCTTTATTAAATTGTACGGCGGCCAAGTAGGTGCCTGATCGTAGAGTTTGCAACTCAATGAAAACTTCTGTCGGTATAAATTTCCACAAAACGCCATTAAAACTTTCGTTTGCATTTTGTGTTTTCCTACACAAACATTTATTCTGTAAATGCTTGTCTCATAGTTTCAAATAATAAGATTTAATGATGTTCATTATGTTTTACCAGTGTTTGGAAGCCTGGAACCCATACACTTTTGAATGTGTCCTATACATTCAAACTTTGTGACACTATTTTCATCATAAATATTTCTAATCGAATCAAAACCTTTTGAATCACCATCCCCATAAAAATACATATATTTTAATTTTCTCATGTGAGTTAATCTTTCAAACATGCGATAGATACCGATGGGTTCCATGGGACCGGATGATCTCGCGTTTCTCACACTTATGAGTAATTCTACCTTCAGGATGTTTTTGACAAAATCTTCACATTTTTGACATAATTTCAATGTCTAGCACTTTGCCAGTATCTATGGATATGGCAGTAACACATTCATTCAGAGACAAATGTTCTCTTCGCTGCCATATTCCATCGACTGACACACCGCACTGAACAATTTCATCAAAATTATTTTTCTCGTGAATCTCAGTGACCACCTCATTCATAATTTTATATGCCACATTACTGGAAACATTCTCCAACTTTTTTTTTTTTTGAGACATCTGTTAGCTGTCTTACATGGAATGTTCAAATTCATAGCTGAACACAGATTTTTTGCAGCAGAATGTCCCTTTCCAATAATCCTTAAGCCAAAAACAAATACAAGGTTGATGCTGAGCATTTTGTTCACTTTTGGAAATGGACTAAAAGAAGTGGAATATTCACAGTTTGGACATTATAATAACAAATTAGATGCTAAGCCAAATACTGATTCTTTGAAAAACTTTATACCATTTTGAAAACACTTAGGGCAATTAAATGAGGAAATAAAATCTTTTAAAATTAATAACTATGTTATGATATTTATTTTCTAAATTATCAATTGATTTTGAATGTGACTGAAGTTTTGATTCACTTACTGTTGTTGTAACATATCTATCAGTGTTCTTCTCATTCACATTCTTGGTGTAACGGTTTCCCTTAAACTTATATTTTCAAACAGAACTTCGATTTTTCCTATTAGCCCTGATTTTTAACAAAATACTAATGCTGTCTAATAAAATCAAAAATATCTAACTGAAATTAATTTCTATCATATTCAATTCCAACATTTGAAATGAGTACTATCATAAACACTGTTTAACCTTTGTAAACACAATATTGTTGTCAAACGTTTTGAAGAAATTGGGTGTTGCCAATCAGCAGATTTTGAAAGTACAATTAAACAAATAATTTGCAATGAAAAATATTGTGACTATATATTAAGATAAAAACTACCCTATCTCTCAAGAGGGACCAAACTGCACGCAGTGTGCAAAATTTCATTAAAATCGGTTCATTAGTTTAGAAGTTCATCGCAGACAAACAACATGACACGAAATTTTTATATGTAAAGATATATATAGTAATACTGATTACAGCAAAATTGAAAAACTTTTAAATTCATGTATAAATGATAGGTGGTCAATACAAAACATCCATAAACAGAATAATTACTTAAATTCTATGTATGAATAACCTAAAGAGTTATGGTTTTAAAAAATTGTCATACTATTGAGGGTAAAGGTATCTCAAAATTTTCTTCAGTCTTTGTTCTTGACATGTTTCAGTTTTTCTTCTTCCAACATGGAAATGGTCCTCTAAAACACATAAATTTAAGCATTTTAAAACTTTTAAATTTATTTGTATCATCATCATTGGGCTTGTATTTATGTATTTAACTTTACTATTTTATTAATCAAACCATTCTTTCCTTGAAGGCTAATTTGTGATTCACTTAAAATTATTCAAAATATTTAAAAGTTGGTCTTTGTTAAAAAGATTTTTGTACTTAGAGCTGAATTGTTATTTTTAAAATTTATCCGTGTGAAGAACTGGTGCATCATAAATATATACGAGGCAGGTATCAATAATTAAATATTAAAAACAATACAATTCAATATTATGGGTAACAGGCTATTTAAAAATATGCAGTAATTAAAGTCAAGAGCAGACAATTAATTAATAAATAAATTAAAAATTATAATTGGTCAGAATAAGAATCGTAAAAATGAAGGAAGAATTGGGAGAAGTATTAAAAACAGAACGTAACAGACTGCTTAGAAATGAAAGAGAAAAGTATGATTAAATAGACTTCAACAACAAATATATTTTAGGCTATATTGAAAGCAGCAAAATTTACTAAATTAGAAAATTTACAGTAGTTAAATTCAAAAATAATTAATACAAGCAGTAACAGTTAGTGGTTTATAAATTATTAAAAAGAATTTTAAAAAAATTCATTAAAATGTCTAGTCATCAATTAATATAAATCAACAGGTAGCCTAAAATAAAAAAAATAATTAAAATTAACAGTAAATTTAATTTTTTTTTAGAAACATTAAATAGTCTTACTTTTGGCTGAGCAAAAATCATTCATGACAGGATAGAAAACTGCTACCAAAACGAATTTCCTTTTTCAAAGAATATTTTTTGAGATGATTCTCTGAAAAAGTATTGTAATTTTTTACAAAGAAAAATAATTTAATATAATGATTTCTAAAACATTCTATTATACAGCAAAGAACAAACAATTCTTAATAAAATCAATTGTCAGTGGCAGATATATTATTACTTCAGAAATATGTGTTGTGGAGTCAGACCATGACGTCATCTCATGGCATATAATGTTCAAGAATCACATGTGCACTGATGAC
This sequence comes from Nephila pilipes, assembly GCA_019974015.1. NCBI lineage: Eukaryota > Metazoa > Arthropoda > Arachnida > Araneae > Nephilidae > Nephila > Nephila pilipes. The sequence continues at coordinate 121,214 of BMAW01022874.1, forward strand.
AAAATCTGCTTTAAATTAAATTTATTATGAAACTATGGGTATTCATAGATAGGGATGAGAATCAAGAGCATGATTTGTTCTTTTGAACCTATACATCTAAAATAGTGAGAACACCCAAGTCAGCAGTCCACCAGAAACCTGTTCTTTGTTCTGAATTATTCAGTTTCTTCCTCTCTCTCTCTTCCCAAATGTAATGGTGTAATGTGTAACACATTACCAAATTACCACATTACCAAATGTAATGTGTGTTCTGTAATGTGTTACTTTCTGTAACACACTACAGAAGGCTACACGCTGTCGGAGAAGCCCAAAGATATTACAGGCATTTTTTCCTTGCTTGGCGGCTTGTTCTTGTACTGGAAGCAAGCAAATGTTCGCCAAAATTGGCCATCCACAGTTGTCGAATCTATCTATCATATGAAGAGTATAATATCTTATGCATTGCATATTAAAGAGTTCGAAGAGGAATTTTTAATTTTTTTAATAAAAATATTAAATGCCTTTGCCTAAAATTCACAATACATTATATGATATAAAAATCATTTCAATTCTTTATCTCGCCTACTTGTACTTTAATTTTTAATGTGTAGCCTATTTAAAAATACTTTATACTGAAAGTACAATGTTTCTGTATTTTCATTATCTGCTGATAAGAACAAAAACACTCTGTTTATATTTGAGTTACAAATATAGTTCCCCTAAAATGCAAAGATTTGGGTTTCCTAACATGTGTAAAGTAATCGTATGTAGTTATTATGTAGTGTTAAATTCATTAGAATATCTTTGAGTTTCTGTTCATGTAATCTAATGAATTAGTGGATCTGAGGACAAGTTAAAGAACAGTTCTTTAAAAATGAACAAGAACAGAAAAATTCATCCAAAAGAGCAGAAATTCCCATTATTATCCATAGATTCTTTGTATCAAATGTCATGCTATGCCACAGACCAACTCTCATAATGAAAAATTGTAATTTTGATTTTAAGTTTTTAAATTATGTGCATGTTTCTAATCACTAAATTTTTAAGTAATTATACCATAAGTACTTAAAATATATAATAAAATGTAAACTAAAAATGTGAACATAGTATGTGATGTATTTCTTCCTTATCAAAACTTATTTAATTATTTTATTCATGTGTCAGATTTTAGTGTATTATGATTAAAGAGGAATTATTTTTAATGATCAATATATATTGTTTTAGTTCAGAAGATTTTTAAATACAGTGGAGTTTTATTTCTTCCCTTCCAGATTGCAAAACTAGCTAATTTCAACTGTCATACTTTTGATTTATGGCAAATTAAAATGGTATCTGCTTATGAAAACTGGATCAAGAGGTATTCATCTCATTACAAAGATTCATTGATGCTTTTAAGACCAGATTTTGGACTCTCAATTTCTAATTCAGTGGAAAGATCAGCTAAAAAAGCAATTACAGGTATATTTTACTTTATTAAAATAAGGGAAGAAATACAAGGGAGGGGGATTTGTTTTTGAATATATGTGTGTATTTTCTCCCCAGTTAATTATTCAATTGTGTTACTGAAAAAAACATTATTTTTTTAAAAAAATTATTAATTAAAAATTATTACAATTTAGTTATGGATAGCCTTCAGATGAGGGGATGTAAAGTACCTAATTGACAAGAGGGGGAAAGCTCCCAATTAGGAAAAAAAAAAAAAAATGGAAACAGACAACAAAACCATCTTTATTTATTTATTTCAATTTCGTTAACATTTCATTCTAAAAAATTTCTTTGGCTTATTTTTGGGTTGATTTTGATAAATTTTTTACATTTAGGTATGAGTTAGTTCCTTACAATAACTTCTTTTATTTTTATTGTATTTTTGTTTTATTTTATTTTGTTAACAATGTTATAGTTTCTTTTTGAAGAAAAAGTGCAGACCTTTATAATAATCATGTTTTTTGTGTGGTTACTTGGTGTTTGACAAAAGCAATGTCTGGGGATTCTGCATGCTCTATTAAGAATTAAGTATACAATTTTGAAAGAGTTTTTGCTTTCATATCTAAAATTAACAGTGATTTCTCATCATTCGATTACACATTATAATAGGATTTTTAAAAATAATTATTAATTTGATTAATGGCCATCAAAGCCTTTTCTGATGCATAAATGGTTTAGAGCAGCATTTTACTATTGTCAGATTTTTTTTTTTTTTTTTTTTTTTTTTAATATTTAAAAATGTAAATGAAGCTTTCATCTCAAATTTATTTTTACTGTATTTTGTTTCTATTTCAAAGCGTACATGGAGTAAATCCATAAAATTTTATGGATTTTATAAATTTCATTATATTTACAGTAAATAAACTCTGTTCAAACATAAAATTAATGGATATTTTATGAACATAAATATATGCAAGATCCGCTCGTATTGCAAAATAATACTTTCAAATGGTGCTTCCAATGTATAAAAATATTGTGTAATAATTTTTGTATTACATTAAAAACTAAATTTTTTTTAACTACAAACTATTTCTTTAATATGATCTATGTTTTTGTTAATATCAATATGAAAACTGATGTTTGTTTTTTCAATCATTTCATTTAAGCAAATAGATTTTTTTTATATCTAATTTCGCTGACGCTCTCCTTTTAACATTGAAATTTGTTTTCCTACCTAGTTGAACCCAGTTTTTTTTTCCTCCTTTTTCATTTTCACAAATACAATACATGCTCTTTTATCCTGCTCTTGATGATTCAGCATATTCTATAATCCAACATTGATCAAGCAGTTCATTTTCCAATTTTTTTGGTATGGATTTGGAAGTTTGTTGACTTTGACTGTCAGATTACAATACACAACTGCTCTCATTTTCATCCAGTATATGTTTTCTAGTGAGCTACATGTAGTAAAATGTTTTCTAAGTCCAACAGTGGTTCATCAAGTGCTGATGAAACTAATAAGCTTGTTACTGACAGCTGGTTGCAACTTGTTTTAACTATTATTGTACTGTATTAATTTTCCTTCTATGCTGTGATTTAATTCAATACAAGGATTTTCAGTCAAATTAACATTCAATAGTGGAATTCAATTTTATTACTGCTAGGAAGTTGAAATACTTTCTCAGATATTTATATCTACAAGTTCAGAATGTGCAGATACATATTGAATATATGTTTTAATTTTTTAAGATTTTATCTAGAATCATTTATCTTTTGTATCTCCATTAAAATTATTGATGCTTAATAATCTGGCAAAATCACCTACCCCACATGGCTGGTCTCCAAATGTGTGGAATTATAGAAAACTTGCTGTAAAGTTTTTGCAATGTTTAAAAAAAAAGCCTTTTTTAAAAAAATGTTATTGAAAACCTCAAATATGCTCTTAATGAATTCCCATGAATTTATGCTCTTTTTAAGCATGATTTAGACATGTCTCATGATATTTAAGAAAGAAATATCTCTCCATTAATTGTATTTTGTTTCTCAACTGTATAACATTTTTTTCCCTTCTAGAATTAAAAAATTATTTGCTTCAATACATTACCCAAAACTGGACTGTTGTAGATAACACTCTTCCTGATTATCCATCTGCTTTGGTTGGATTCATTTTGCTGCATGATTTGAAAGGTGTTAATTCACCAAACTTGCAATCTGCCGGTGAGTTTAAACTTTATTATTCCAAAATAGTAAGAAGTTTTTAACTATTTTTCAGAAATGCATTTTCTATCTATAAACGATGGCTTGCCTTTGGATGTTATTGTATCAACTATTAATTTAACATTGACCAGATTTAGTGTGAATTATTTTAAAATTATTCATTATGAGTATTCTTGAGTACTTTTTGAGAGATTGTTATTCTCATTTATCTATATTATGGGTGGCCAACTTTTTTGAAAGAATGCCATTATCTGAACATAAAGAAATCACCTCTGCTACTTGCAACTTTTCCAACACACACACACACACATATATATATATATATATTGTTAATACTAACGCCAACCAATTTATTGTTAGGGGGAATGACATTAACTCCAGATTAAGAGTGAAATTAAGAGTGCTATATCACATACAACATCTTTATTGAACAACCCTATGTACACTACCTACAAACTTTCTTATCTTACTTGCAACAAAGTTAGCAGCACCATCTATAGGCATAAACATTCTTACCACATTGGTTATTCACAATACTCTGTGGTCATAACATACTGGGCCCCCATGACCACGTCATCAATCGAATTATAAATACACCCAAGCACAGTACTAAAAAAATAAAACATATATGTTTATAACACAATAGCGTACAAATTTTCGTATATCAGTGAAATATCAAATGAAAAATAAATGAAATAAAAAAAATAAATCGTTCACAGAAAGTCTGTCCAATTTATGGATTGGTCTCTTTGTTTTGCCAAATACAGTTTTTCCTTGCATGCTAGCGATACGGGCACATTCCATCATATTAGGTAATAAGAAGCTCTTCAGTTTCCGTAGTTTGGAAGAAGCAATGGATATTTTTATGCAGGTATGAACTGAAGATGCATTAGTAGACACTTTAACTTGTAAGTCCTCATTCAAGTGAGTATACTTGGGATCACTCTGATTCCATAAAACTTCCTCTTTTCTCTCATGGATCCACGTCCAAAAACAGTCAATTCTGGATGGTGTAGATATCTGCAAATGCTGCAGGAAATTACCTTTTAAGCCCCAACAGCTTGACCACAAAATTGTAATGAGGATGTTCATCAAGTGAAATGTGAATTTTTACCTTCAAGTGAGGCTTCTTCCAGGTGTACACTATTTGATTATCTCATCTTTGGGAATCATTTCATGATTCAGAGTTACAAATGCGATCAATTTCTTCCAGTAAAAGCTTGCATGTGTGCAATTATTGTGAATTTCAAGTTTTTCTTCCTTTAATTATAGTCTCAAGTGACTTTTTAAATTGAATTGTATCTAAGAATGGAGTCAAAATATTGTCCCCTCTAGCAATGCTAATAAACCTTCATGCACCATGCGACAACTCTCTGCAACTTACTCCAAACTGAAAACTTATTACAAAACTGCTCATCTAACTCCAACTGAGTTACCAAACTTTTAACAGGATTATTCATATGCTCCCTTTGTATTTCTACTTTACCTATCTCTTGCGACCCTTTGACCAACTATTTAGATAATTTCCCATTCCCCTTTAATCAAAATAATGCAATAGAGAAATTGCTCCAAAATATTAATTTTTCGATTTCATCCTTGAAAATATTCTTAAGATCATTTCCAACTTTTAACGCCTATCACCTTGGCCACCAACTCCAACAACGGTAGGATTAACTTCTTTAACAGCACTTCTATGCTCTTCAACATTACAAAAAATGCTCTATAATTATCATCAATTCCACAGAATTTAAAGAAAACCGCTGCTCCACAAGCACTTAGTGAAGGGATGCAAAATACAAGTACTATTTTCTGATTTTCACTCTCTAGAAAACAATATCTCAGAATATTAATGTCTCTTAATTTTTCATTTGCGTTACACCACTTAACACAATCTTTTTTAGAAAAGATTTTTTTTTAATTCAGCAAACCTTTTAGTTAAAAAAATAATTGTTTCCCAATTCCTCATAACTAAACTTCCTCCCTAAATCTGTTTCATATCTACCATTCACCAATTTTAAATTTTTCTCAAATTGATTTATTCAGGATTTATCAATTATATTTAACCCTCCTTTATCTTTAATTCCTAAATCTTCGAACTCGCTCACATCTGAAACATCTTTACAAAAATTCGTTGATACTGTATTTTTAACTCTAGGCTTCAATTCCTCCTGACTTTGTTGTAAGGCAAAACCAATATCATTGACACACAAGGAATTCCCATATCTATTCTTTGGAAAGAAGTGGCTTCAATAATCTGCCAGAAAACATCTACTCCTAATAATATTTCAATATTTATATCGCTTTCGCAACAATCAGCTAAAACTAATCCGCGAGATTGCATAATATTTTGCACCTCAACATTTGGGACTGAAATAGGCACAGCAGTAATAGTATCTGTTACTAATGCTTCGATCTGAATACATTGATAAGGGTTAACCTATTTGTTAATTTAAACTCTACTATGTCATATAATTTCTCAGTGACTTTGTTGAGCCGAAGAAAAAAAACTGATAATCTTTCTTCTCTAACTAACTTTCTTTAATTTAAAGCAATTTGCAAGGGATTTCGTACCCCAACTTCTTTCTAAGCCATTATCACATGAAATTCTCACTAGTTTGTTCACTTTTTCTTTATCATCTATACAGCCAGTATATGCCATGCACATTAGCAATAAAACAGCAGGCACCTGAGACCTTGAGACTGAGGACAAAGAAGTTAAATTTGGGGGGGGGGGCCAAAGGAATGACATTCTCAGCAGAAGGGGGAACATTTTCAATACATGTGGAAATTTTTTCTCTCCTCTCTCTTGGAAAATGAATTAATTGATGATGTGGTTTCCCACAAAAACAATTACTCGATTTGTTCATCTTCATGCGACATTCAACGGAAAAACACATCAATCAAAGATTATTCTTTTTAACTATTTCGAAATGTTCCTTTACAGACATTTTTTTTTCAAATTCTGACAGAAATTTAGAGAATGATTTTCATTTTTACAGAAATTACATCTATGATATACATTTGAAACACTTCTATTATTATAACTGCGATATCTATTCACATAATTTCCCTCACTTCTTTTATTGTCAGTGCTTGAAAATAATTTCGTAAAAAAAGGATTCTGGTTTTTGTTTAACCTTTGTAGATAAATAAATATCACATTCGAGTCCCATAATTTGGGGTCAAACGATATTTCTCCTTGTTTTACTGCTATGTGAGACTTTAATTCGCAATTTAGTTCACTTAAAATCATTTCTGAAACTATAAGAGTACATAATGATTTGAAATCACTTACTTTCCTTAATTGACAATAGTAGTCAAAATTTGCACTTAACTTTGATGCGAATTGCACATAATTCTCAGAAGGCAATTTTTGCACAGAGCGAAAATAATTTAGACATTCTTGAGGAGTTGGTTGGAATTCTTTCAAAATAATACATTTTAGCGTATTATAATCATTCATATCCTCTTTGCTCACATATACCATTAAATTATTAATCCTTTCACCTAAAATATTTATGAGGATTTTGGCTTTAAATTCTTCTGGTACCTTTTTTGTCCTAAAAGCCCTTTCAATTGACTGAAAAAATAAATTGAAGGATTCTGCTTTAGTGGGAACAGCAATTGCTAATATTTTAACACTTTTAATTAAATTTTCAATACTTACACTTAAGAGATCTGTCTCAGTATTTTGTTTTAGGGGTAATTCCGTCCTGGCATTAGTTAATTGTAATTCTGCTTCTAACTGAGATAATTTTAATTTCTCTAATTGTAATTTTATTTCCTTTTTTGATTTTTCTCTCTTATTTTTTAATTTCTTTTCTTCAAGAATGCCAATAATCATATTTTGTACAAATTCAACATTATTTTTGTAGATTTCTGTACTCTCTGCTAAACTTTTTAACTGTACTATTTTTGCTCCACTTGGAACATCTAGCACTAGCTCTTCTGCTATGAGTTTCAACTCATCTTTTTTCAGTAATTTAAGACTCATTTTAACACAAAAAATAGCAACTTAAAATATCAACTCCAAGTGGTAATGTCTTGAAAAAGTTGGAAACTCTACATAATCGGTCGCTGAGGCTTCTAATCAGAGCAGTTAAATCGACCCTGATTGATTCCATGTTACTCTTGACTGATAATAAATCTATTACTTCTACCTTTGAAGAAAAGGCTTTACTTCTATATGAGAAATTTATTAGAATGAGTGATCCTTACTGGATGAATTATCCGAATGGTGTTCGAAATCTGACAACCGGAACAGATTGTTTCAATTTGTTCAAAATATCAGGAAAGAATGTGAGCTATCTGATGATATACAAGAAATAACTAAGCCTTTAAACCCGCTGGAGATGTTAAGGGTAGAAACAAGTTAGTATCTTGGAGACACTTTGTACAAGAAAGATACTTCTCCAGACGTCCTGAGATATTACACCCTTGAAACAATTAATATAAAATACCCAGAGTCTGAGTGGTTACATGCTTTTACAGATGGCTCCTTTTTTGATGATTTTTTAACTGCAGGGTCTGGAGTTTTCTCATGTTTATTTTCCTATTATGCTCTTGCGGGAAAATTTAGAACAGCCTTTGATGGGGAGGTGGAAGCCATTCGCATTGCACTAAAGCAGTTATTGGTTTTGGAAGATAAATTCTCAAGAGTGGTTCTTCTCTCTGATTCTCAAGCAGCCATCCTGGCCATAAGTTCAAATGGTGCTCCTTCATCGAACGAAATCCTTCAATGTGGAGATTACTAGCAGAGATTGGCCTTAAAGAAGAAACATGTTGTCATCCAGTGGATACCTGGCCACTGTGGAGTTTGTGGGAACGAACAGGCTGATTTCCTTGTGAGGAAAGGCTCGAGATTGTTGCAGACAAAACGTTCAAAAATATATTTCTATAAATATCTGTATATCAAACAGATTATGTCACAAAAGTTTCGGGTACAACTACTTGGTCGTTTGCAGTCAAAATGGTGAAAAGTGGACGATCTTCTGTCCATTCCCAACATTCAACGTCATGAGGCTGTTGCAAAATTTTGTCTTTTGATGGGCCATGACTGTCTAGGCGAACCCCTCCATCGTATTGGGATTTTTACCCATCCAAACTGTCCGCTTTGTGATTTAGGAGAGCCAATGAACTGGGCTCATCTCCATCATTGCTCATCACTCTATGGGGACACCAAGACGACGTTGTATAGGGAGCAAGATAACTTTTAATAAGGCAATGACTTTGGTCTTTCCCCCCCCTTTTTTACTTTTGTACATTTATTCTTGTGTGTTCATGTGTGTTTTCATTTTTGTTGCTGTTTCTTCTGTATTGCCTTGCCATTGGAAATATATATATATATATATCAACACTAAAAAACAATCGATTCAAAAAAATACACCCTCGTTAAAGAACACAACTCTATTCAATTCAAATTATCAATCACGGAATGCAACATTATTAAACTCAGATTACGAATTACAAAATACAACTCTATTTAACTCAGATTTTGAATTACAAAATACAACTATATTTAACTCAAATTATCTATTACAGAATATAACACTGTGAAGCTCAAATCACAGAACACAACATCATTAACTTCATTATATCAATCTCACAGAGCACAACACTATTAACTCTAAATTATCAATTATGGAACACAACACTAATTAACTCAAATTATCTACCACATTAAATAATATTTAACTCAAATTATCGAACTACACCTACAAAACAACAAAAATCCTAAAAGGATTTAGTAATAAGAAATTCTCTCAAAATTTGTACTCACCACAGTTCTAGCACATGTTACCCTCTGCCACACTGGAGTATCTTTCCAGCACAAACAACAAGGGTTAGCAAATCACTTATAACACTAATGCCAAAACACTTAACACAGTCCACCTCACCCATAACTTACTTAAATGTGGGGATCTTATCGTCACTTCTGACACCAAACATGTTAATACTAAGGCCAACCAATTTATTGTTAGGGAAATGACATTAACTCTAGATTAAGAGGGAATTTAAGAGCGCTTTATCACATATAGCATCTTTATTGAACAACTCTATATACACTATCAACAAAATTTCTTTTCTTACTTGTAACAAAGTTAACAATGCCATCTATTGGCGTAAACATTCTTACCACATTGGTTATTCACAATACTCTGGGGTCGTAACATATAAATATATAAAGATAAAAAAAAAAGGTTATTTATGAGCTGTTTATGAGGTTTTTTTAACAACAGCACATATTTTTTTTATGTAAACTTGGTAATAGAGGTATAAAAATAATGTAACAAAACAGAAGTTCAAAGGTAGGTTTTATTGTCAATAAACATGAATACTTACTCAAACCAGAGATTACTCTTGCTGCAATGGTTCTCTTATTAAGGAAAAGAGACATTTACAGAGATTTCATCAGTCAGCCAAGGAAAGTTTTAGCAATGACCCCTTAACCTTGGCAACAAAGGGAACAAAGAAGATCCTGAAACAGGGTTTGTCTTAGGATCTGCTCATGAAATCGATTGGGAAGCATTCTGCATTTGTACAAGCTAATATGCCAAGGAACTAACAGGAGCTTGACCTAATGAATTTGCAGAAGCGGCTGGTATCTGCCATGGAAGTTAAGAGTATTATTGAGGAGGATTGTCCATAGTGTGAATTAGTAAATTGGTGAGCTAAACATTGCTGATACAACTGTGACTTATTACAAGTGCTGTTGCTATCCAAGCTCTGCTACCTGCATCTTATCATGCAGATTTGCATATAAAGCGTCATTCGTCTTTTCCTCCTAGTGTTGGACTGATTTTCACTCTTATACACCTACACAAGACTGAGAATTTTTGTAACACTATAGAGGTTCAATCTGTTAAGCTAGGTAGGTATGAAATAAAAATATATAACTTAAAGCATTTTATCTTAAGTAATTATTAAACAGTCAGTATATTTTATTAGTGTGGTTTTTGAATTTGTAATTTTTTTACCAAATCAGGGTTAAGATTAGTTCTTGAAATTGCTAACACAAAATTTGGTGTTTAAGGTGAATATCAGTTAATCTTGAACAATATTTTGATTTCATGTTCATAATAGAAAACATTTGTTCACAAGCGTATGCTGATTCAAATCTACAACAATATCTGAAGCCAAATTGTGTAAACTTGGAAAATAGCTTGTTGGTACAAATTTCCAAAACTCAACATATTTTGAATAACTTGTAGTTAAGTAAATTCCTTATAGTTTTATTCCATACTCCTTTTTAGTGTAATATGGTGCTGTAGGTCAATAATTTCAATTTAGAATTCTGGTAGATAACAACTGGTGTCTTGTAAAGAATTTGAAAAAGGATTTGTGAAAAGATCAATATTTTTTCTATATCTCCTAGAAAATCATCTAACCTAGTACTGAATAAAACCTGTAAAATGGATATTAAATTTTTAAATATACCATAGTTCAGAGTATTATTGTCTATGGTAGCTAGTTCTTGCATTAATGTGAAATGTGTTAATCTTTTTTCTCCCAAATTACAAAGAAAAGTTTGCTCATAAAAGAAGATATATGCCTAACTGGAGTACAAAAAATGCATTTTTTCCCTGTAACTACAAATTTAAATTATCTAAATGTCCCATAATATTGGTGAGAAGAGCTTAAATTCCATAGCCTACCTTCATTCTTGAGTAGCAAGCACATACTGCGGAGTTCATTGTTTTCTTTCAAATATTTTTAAACACACTCTGTCAAACTCCAAAATCTCGTGAGTGTATTTCCTTTGGAAAGTCAGTGCACACTTCAGTGAAGGAGTAACTCACCCTCTTCATTTTTCTTTCAGAAGAAGCTCCTGAAATTGTCGATTTAGAGCTCAAAAATTTTATTTTTTAATGCAGCACACTACAGGATCAACAACTGGTGACAATTTTGAGTCCTTGTCACATAAAGCTTTTTGATGGATAATACAATGATACTTAAAAACTTTTCTTCCCTAATAACTTTTGAGCAATGTAACAAAACTTTTTATCTGGCCAACCATGCAAGGTGCTCCATCTATGCAAACACTATTTAATTTTGCCCAATCTTCTTCGTTAACTTCAGTTGCATTTTTAAGGGCTTTAAAAATGTCCTCGCCCTGTAGTTTAACTTAGTTGATGCAAATCAAGAAGTTTTTCCGCTGTATCAAAATTACCATACATATAACGCACAAATATCCTCAACTGGGCATTGTCTGTGATGTCGCAGTTTATATCCAAAACTAGTGAAAAACATTTTCTCTGTTGTAATCCAGGGACAGTTTGTGCACTAACATTCTGGCCCATGTCCTTTATATGATGCATGATAGTATTTCCAGACAACTCTATTGTATGAAACATGTTTTTTACTTTGATATCACCAACAGTTTGGGCAAATATTAACAAGCAATATTTGATCATCTCTTCTACATCAGAATAAGTTTTTTTTTTTTTTTAAATTTCAAGTCAATAACAAAGTAGATTCTTAAGAAGCCTTCACTATAGTTTCCATTTCGTCCTGTCTTCTGGATTGGAGATTGTTGGCAGATTACTGATTTTTTTTATTGATAAAATCCCATTGCACTTTGCAACTGTGAACTGATTAAATATTTGTGGTTGAAATCACTTTGCAGTTGTTTCAAATGTCTGTCCAGATTAAATTTTTTCACCACTGCTACGCAACTTCCACATATCAAACAAACAGGTTTGGAAGTCTGCTGAGTCAACAAAATTGGTTGTTTTCATACCGAATTAAAACCATGAATCACAATATCCTCTTCATTTTTGCTTTGCGATGTCAAAGGTTTAACTCATGGGTGTAGTAAAATTGAAGTTTTTTAAATGACCTGCAATATCAAAATTAAAGAAAGTTTTAAAAATGCATAACATCTTGCTTGCTTGTTTAAAATCAACTGAGCATGGAAACAGAGTGTCGTACTGGCTCTCATTTATCGCACCAACAGACAGTACACCAAAGCAAGGTAACTAAAACTATTGGTCTCGTCCCATTACCATGCTGTTTAACACTTCATTGTGCTGGTGTCGTGTAGCACCTTTCTCTTGGACTATGAATTCAGTAGCATATGGGTAGAGTTTTTATGGATTTTGCCAAAATTCCAAGAAGACAACATTATTTTTCAGATTGTTTCAGTTTTTCACATCTTCGTGTGCTGCAGGTTGGCTACCCCTAATCTATATTAAATGTTTGTTTTTTTTTTAATTTGTAAAATTCTATAGGATATCCTTTAGCTTCATATTTACTTGATAATAGTTTTTTAAACAATATTTTGTTAACTATGTATTTATTAGTTTTTGATTTTTATTATGTAACTATTTAGAATAATGTTCATAAATACATTTATGAACAATAACATTTTATTAATTCATGTATTTTTCAGGTGAAGTGAATTTGCCAGCTCTGTACAACCACCTACGTAATTTTAATTTATCTATGTCATCTGTAATGTCTGTTTTATCAGTGTTAACATCATAAGCTGCCATTTGTATTTTGTAAAAAAAAAAATGTCTGTTCTTCTAATAAAAATATTTAATACAAATGTTTTATTCATTTTTAATTGTCTAATGATACTGTTATCCAGAAGTATAGCTATGTTGAAACTTAATGCTGTAGAATTAAAACTATATTTAATGTTAGCACTGATTAGTAAAGAATTAATTTATATGAAAACATAAATATTTAAAAGCCATGTGCATTAGTAAATATTTTGAATAGTTACTTTCACTACAAAACTTAAACCTAATGAAATATTTCCATCGTAATTTCACAAATAAAGGAGGTAGAACTAGAGTCTCATTTAATGGGAATAAATAATATTCTACCTATAAAAAATAGTTACTGCATTTTTTTCAATATTCTCTTAGTAGAAGGAACATTTTAACTTGTTTTAAATGGGGAGAAGAAAAAATAAGGTAACATTTTTTTTTTAAAAAAAAGTAGCTTTTTAAAAGTTACGATACTGAAATGTTTTGTGGGATAACTGGCTTGGGAATAATTATTTCAGGTTATTTATATTACATGTTGTCTTTCATATCATTCACAGTTATGCTATGTGACCTTACTGGGCAAAGAAATCTTAATAATGATATCCATTTTTTTTATATATATATTTGAATATACTTGGAAATCTTCATCTGCTCTAATTGTGCTCAATATTAATTTTTCTTGTTCTTAATGTGAAGCTTTCTAGATATATTCTAATTCGTGATTAAGTCCTAATTTATTTACTTCATTCTAATGCATTTTACCATTAAGTGTTATCATTGTAATAATATATCAAAGTAAGTATAAGGACTCTCAAATTCATTTATAGAGTTACACAGTGCTTGACATTTCTTCTTTCCAACCAATATATACATTCCAGGGTTCTTGCATATTAAGATTCCTGTTGATTCGCCACAGGGAATTTCCATGTGTAATGTAAATCCTGTGGAGTTTTCAAATCTTCTATCTTTTATTTCTGATTTTTGCAAATATTTTTAAATGTTTATTAAAAATCTGAAAACTTTCTAAAATACTCTCAATAATCAGAGCTGGAGAGGAGCAGTAATACCTCAGAAACATTTTTTGCTTCTTCAAAAACGTATTTAAAAAAAAAAAAAGTAATTTATTTTTTTTGCTAGTAGTTTGAGTAGTCAACAAAGTAACTAATGGAAAAGGAGGAAGAAAAAAAATAACTCCACCTCGCTGTGAGGAATACATGCCATTTCACCTGCACTCCATTGATGAACAGTTATTTATGACCTATTTAATTGCTTGGGCAAGAGGTGGATAGATTTTTTTTAGAAAGCTTGTTATCTAGTTTGCTGTAAAGATATCTCTTTGTTGATCCATAGTGTTTAAAAAATACTACAATTCTAAAAAAGTAGAAGCAATCATCCATTTGTTTTACTAAAAGCATTTATAAAATATTCTAGACAATTATGTTTTATTCATTACTAAAAGGGGCAATAGATATTTTTTTATATACATTATAAATATATTAGAGGAGATATTGTAAATCTGATATCACACTCCTTGTTTATATCTCTAGAAAATAAATCATGTTTTTCCAGTATTTCTTTATTTGAATATCCGTCATTTTAAAACTTGTTTTGAACAATATGTTTCAGGTATTAAATAATTTAATGAAGATATTATTACTTTATTTATTTAGATAGATTTTGAGAATTGGCATTTGCACATTTTTTTAATGTGTTGCCATTTTCATACTTCAATAAATGCATGCAGGGACGTCTTAAGGCATGGACCCAGGGCCTTGCTTTTGAGGGGACCTCTCGTCTCGTTCTCTACTCAGTTTCAATAAGATTATGATCAGAATAATTTTACTTGTCAAATATTATTCCCGGACATGACTGGTTGAAGACAGTTGTTTCTATGATAAATATTTCTGTTTACGTTTGCTGAGAATCAGGGAAAACATTAGTTTTGTTTCTAAAGCGAGATATGTCCAATTTATTGATGAAAATACTGCTGTGGGAAGAACAGTCACAGACACTCCTTCCAGCGACGTTTTATTTATTTGCACACATGAGTTAAGGATCACTTATGAATGGACAAGAGATACACTTAAGCCCTTAACTGAAGTGACAAAACCATATTCCCTATTTTATGACAGGCGTGAGGGATAATAAAAATAATTCGATATAAAAACTTAAGTTTTTATAGGGTGGCAAAGTTTATTAGAGAAAATTATTGAAATATTAGTTAAAACTGTTAGTTATTTTTAACTTTAAAATTTACTTAAAAAGAGACATTTGTGGGAGTATTAAAAAATTCATAATACTCATAAAATCGAAACATGCATTTGAAAGTTTGTAAGTCATTCTATTAAAAAAAGAATGGGAACCAGAATTCAGAAAAAATTATTGTGATAAGACACGGCGCCAAATATTGGAAACTTTCTTTCTTGCGAATGATTACTGACTAAAAGTCAGCAACCCTTACTATCTAGTAGATAGTAAAGGGGAGATAGTATCTCCCCTTTGTGAGTACAAAAGGTTTACGATACCTCATGCGGTGTGGGGAGTGCCTGGTGCTCCCAGAGGGGGAAAGAAATTTTTTCCTCAATCCTAAAAACGCCGAGAGGAAAGAATATTTTGATTTATTAAAACTATTGAAATATTAGTTAAAACTTGTCGCAAACGTCTAAATATTGCATTGTTAGGCGAGTACGAACGATTCCCAAAATTTCAAAGCTCTAGCTTGATGGGAAGTTGGTTAAATTAACGATCGAAAATTTGATGACACACACACACACCAAGTGAAATTCAGAAAAACGTTGTAAAAAGAAGGTTGGAATTACCCAGAAGAAAATCACACTTTTTCGAAGAAACGAGTGCCTACGATTCTAAATCGGCAATTCTTTCCTTTATATTCAATTTCTTTGAAACAGAAAATAGTAATTATGTTTTTATTTTTGAATTCTATTTCTTTGAGATTTAAGATAGAATACAAATATTTATATCGCAATAAAAAAATATTTAATTGTATTTGCTTTTTTATAGAGAAAGTTATAAAAATAACATCCAGTTTTAAAAAATTCTGCTCTTTTCTTGTAAATTTTTCCTCTCTTTCTGAACAACATGAAATAATCTCTTAAATGTTTATAAAATTTTATATAAATATTTCAATGAGCTCTTTAGAATATTTTTGTATTGATCAATAAGCATAAGTGCGAGATTCCTTATTAATATGGTTTGTAGTAATGTAATATAAATGTAGATAAACAATCATATAACAGGAATCCTAGAGTACGACTTGATAATTAACAAAAATAAATGCATGTTCAGTAATTTAATGTTTTAAGAGTAAACATCAAAAATGGAGAATTTCTCGTCCAACACAGAACAAAATAAAAGATTTTTAGTGTATAAGACCCATCACTAGAAACGTTCTATTTGCGTGTGTATGTTTAATCGGATTTTTTTTTTTTTTTTTTGTAGAAAATTGAAATTTAGGATAAAAATACTTTAAATTTACACGCCTTTTTACTTACAAACTAGTGAGTGAGTTTTCTCCTCCCCCCCCCTTGAACAGAACAAAAGAAAAGAAAAGCGAAATGCTAAACATAGTTATGTGTATATACCGTGAAATATTGCATAATGATTTTTAGAACAGTGTATTTATACTCATGGACAAAAAAATTATAAATAATTGCGGGATCGTAACGAAATTTGGCATGAAGGTACATGTCGGAGAGATATGCAAATGATTAGAAATGCAGCATGATGGCGCATTACGTATAGTCGGTAGAGGGCGTTTAATGTCGTTCTCCGAGGAGTATAAAACAGGTAACCAAAGCTTGTTTGAGTGTGCTGAATCGCTTACAAAGAAAGAGCTGAGGTAGACATGCCATTGCGTCGTTTTCGAAGACAATATAAGCAGCTGTCGCAGTTTGAGAGGGGGAGAATCATCGTCATGATGGAAGCTGGGTGGTCAGCTAGGCGAGTAGCTCGTCAATTAGGTCGCTCTGATTATGTTGTGTGGAGGTGTTGGGACCAGTGGATCCGAGAGATGTCATTTACACGAAGACCAGGCTCAGGATGCCCTCGACAGACCAGTCGTCGAGAAGACCACCACATCGTAAGAAATGCACGCATACAGTCAACTGCTTTATCGGCCGCCATCCAGGCACATGTAGCACCTTCACTAGGGGCCCCTGTGTCTTCTCGAACCATACGAAGGCGCCTGTCTGAAGGACATTTGGGATCGCGGCGCTCATTACGTGTGCTGCCCCTGACGTCCACCCATCGACGCCTCCGTTTGGAGTGGTGCCGCGCACGAGGATTCTGGACTGCAGCGGAATGAAACCAGGTCGTCTTTAGCGACGAATCCAGATTCAATCTCAGCAGTGATGACAATCGTGTTCGTGTGTGGAGACCCTGTGGTGAACGCCTCAATCCTTCCTTTGCTTTCCATCGACACACCGTTCCCACAGCTGGTGTGATGGTATGGGAGGCCATTGCCTACAATACACGGTCACCCCTAGTATTGATCCGTGGCACCATGACAGCCCAGCGGTATGTCCATGACATCCTGCATCCATATGTGTTGCCACTCATGCAACGGCTCACAAGAGCCCTTTTTCAACAAGACAATGTTCGGCCTCACACAGCAAGGGTTTTACTAGACTGTCTCCGCACTGTTATTACCCTTCCTTGGCCTGTCCGATCCCCAGATTTGTCTCCAATGGAGCATATCTGGGATCATTTGGGACGGCGAGTTGGGCATCACACGAGTTTGAATGAACTAGAGGCAAAATTACAGCAAATATGGAACGAAATGTCTCAAGACATCATACAGAACTTGAATGCCTCAATGCCTGATCGTATCGCATCGTGCATTCTTGCAACAGGGGGTTCAACAGGATATTAAATCCTCCGTTCTTTTGCCTTTTTCTCTGAAATAAATCATCCTTTTTCTTTGAAATAAATCATCTTTTTTCTTTGAAATAAATCATCTTTTTTCTTTGAAATAAATCATCTTTTTTCTTTGATTTTCTAATCATTTACTTTTATCAAAGTAGTCATTTCACATGTAAAATTTCGTTTCATTTTGACGACTCCTTCTTGGTGCGCTAATTTTTTTGTCCATGAGTGTATTTATTTATTTTTAGTAGCAAAATAACAATTCATTTTCGAGTAACTCGTCCCCCAAACGGGTTTTATTTAAAAAAATCTCTTAGTTATTTTTATTATATTAATAAAAGGGGAGCCATCATTTACTAAATTATTCATAATTTTTCTGTATATCATCTTGTACCGGTTTAAAAGTGGATTCTATGCAAAAATAGTCATTTATTTTAAATTTTACTAGTCATTTATTTTTAATAACTGATAATTTTATTTTAAAACTTCACTCATGCAGAAAATGGGCACTCCAGTAAGTATTGATATAAAACCTTTAAGACTCCCGTCGATACAACACCAAGAAATCTCGAGCATAATGTTAATCCTATGGAGTTTCGTACTTTTCTATTTCTATTTAGGGTATTGCTTTTACTTGCATGAATGAAACGCATTCGAAAGAGCGAAAAAAATGTTTCTCTGATTTTCGATTTTTTTAAGATAAAAAAAATTGCAAGTGTTTTCAAATATTTTCATGAGCCTGGATTGCTTAATTAATGATGAATTACAGGCAGCGAGCACTCGATTTTCTGCTAAAAAATTAAAAATTAAGATGAATGAATTAGAAACTACTTTTTTTTAACTATCCTTTGAAATGACATTTTGACATGTATTGACAAAGTAAATCTATTTCTCCAGAGTAAAAATATGGATTTGTCGAAAGGTGTAAAATTATTAAAATCGTTAATGATATATATATAAAAACCAAAAGACACTCTTTTGACTGTTATAAGTCAAAAGCCAAGGAAGTGACTTTTATAAAGGATTATCACAGTGTTCACAAGCATGTAAAACAACGTATTGTTAGGGTAACTTTCCTTGAAGGAAATAGAGACACCGACACAACGTTTGAAAACAGCCACAACCAGAAATTTATAATAGAAACTTTTTTACCAATAATCAACTCTCTAATTTACAATATACGAATGCGTAGTAAAAAATATGAGGTACTTTTTGAAATGTTTGGGTTTTTTGAAAATATTTCTAATTTGGATGAGACACAAATTCAAAAAGCATGCGAGAAAATATCAAAATTTTATGATAAAGGCATTAATGGAGAGGAACTGAACTTGGAATGCTCCAAGTCATATATGATCATTGATGGCAAAAAGCTAAGAAAAGTCAAAGAGAAGAAATGGAACAAAGAAAGACTAATAAAAATATAATTCTATTAATGCAGACGAAGAATAGTTGTTGGATGAGATGTCTGGAATTGGAGTCAACACACTCTACACATACATATATAATGAAAGACAATTCACAGTGTTTCCCAATATTGAAATAATAATGAGAATTTTTTTTTTATCAATGATGATTACTAACACGATTGATGAGCGTTCATTTTCAAAACTCAAACTGGTCAAAAATGAATTGAGAAATCGTACGACTCAATCACGTTTAAATAATTCAAGCTTGATGAGGATTGAAATTGAAATATCATTAGCATTTGAATGTTCTTACAAATGAATACCTAATTAATGTTTTTGCGAATTTAATTTGTAGAAAACGAATATTCACACAAAACCTCATTTTACCATGGATCGCTTTTATTGAACTGTACATCTATTTACACCAAATTAGATTAAAAGGTTGCAGGTGGGACTTATTTTATCATAAGAGTCCAGGGCCTCAAGAAGTTTTAAGACATCCCTGCCTGCAGCAACACCCATGTTGAAGGATTCAGCATTGCAAAAGTCTGATGCCAAAAACTCTGATTTTCCATTTGGTGCTCTTATGTACCTGGTGATGCAAACCAGGCCAAACCTAGACTACAGTGTAGGATTTCTTTCAAGATCAATTGAAAACCCATCCGTAGAAGCAGAAACGTCTTAAGCTTGAGGCCCTGGGCCCTTAGGAAAAAATAGGCCCCACCTGCGACCCTGTAATCTAATTTGATGTATATACGTGAACAGTTCAATAAAAGCAATCCTTAGTAAAATGAGGTTTTATGTGAGTAATCGTTTCCTACATTTTAAATGTGCAAAATCATTTTAATTAGGTCTTCAAAATCAATTGTTAATAATATGTCATTTTCAATACTCATCAAGCTTAAATTATTCAAACGTAATTGAGTCATACGATTTTTCAATTCATTTTTTACCAGTTTGAGTTTTGAAAATGAACGCTCATCAATCGTGTTAGTAATCATCATTGATAAAAAAAAATTCTCATTATTATTTCAATATTGGGAAACACCGTGAATAGTCTTTTTCATTACACATGTATGAATAGATTGTGTTGATCCCAATTCCAGTCCACTCCACCCCCATCTTACAACTGTTCTTCATCTTCATCTGCATTTGTAGAATTATATTTTTTATTAATCTTTCTCTTTGCTTTTTCTTCAGCTTTTCGCCGTCAATGATCATATATGACTTGGAATGTCAATATTCCAAGTTCAGTTCATCTCCATTAATGCCTTTATCGTAAAATTTGATATTTTCTCGCATGCTTTTTTAATTTCTGTCTCATCCAAATTAGAAATATTTTCAAAAAATCCAAACATTTCAAAAAGTTCCTCATATTTTTTTACTACGCATTCGTATATTGTAAATTAGAGAGTTAATTATTGGTAAAAAGGTTTCTATTATAAATTTCTGGCTGTGGCTGTTTTCAAACGTTGTATCGGTGTTTTTATTTTCTTCAAGGAAAATTGCCCTAACAATGCGTTGTCTTACACGCTTGTGAACACTTTGATATTCCTTTATAAAGGATTATTATATTAATATAAATCAATATTAGTTTTATCGCATACAATTAAATATTTATTTTTTTAAATAGCGAATTTAAAATCATATCTAAGAAAATATTGAGTAAACCAATTTAAGGGAAATGACATGCTGAAAAAAAATCTATAAAAGGTTTACACGTTTCTATATTGTATTGTCTTACATAATATATGGAATCTCTTAAAAACTCTCAGAAAAATATATTTTTGTAGCTATACGAAATATATATATCCTTGCTATCGTGTTTATCAAACGAAACAAAGAATAATGATAAAAAAGGAGTCATAGATTCCAAAAATTAAAGAACATTATTACATAAATCCTTATTTAGGAGAACTGTATTCATGT
Organism: Nephila pilipes; assembly: GCA_019974015.1. NCBI lineage: Eukaryota > Metazoa > Arthropoda > Arachnida > Araneae > Nephilidae > Nephila > Nephila pilipes. Next base: position 142,551 of record BMAW01022874.1, read on the forward strand.
AATTTTCATTAAAAGTAATTTATACCGATATGTGAAAAAGTATCAGTAGGTAATAATGTATGAATAAATTATAAAGTATAAATACATTTATAAGTTTTAAAGTATAAGAACTAAAATTAAAGAACATATAATAAATTTCAATTTTTTCAGGAAAATCTGTTTAAACATACACACACAAATAGAAAATTTCTAGTGCGGGGTCTTATACATTAAATCTCTTATTTTGTACTTATTGGACGAGAATATCTCCATTTTTGATGTATAATCTTAAAAATTAAATTATTGTACAGCATTTCTTTATCTAATAATCAAATCGTACCCTAGGATTCCTGTTATATGACTGTTTTTCTACATTTATATTATGTTAATTTGTAGTAATGTAATATATTTGTTTTATATATGTCCTTTTTTTTTTTTTTTTTTTTATTTAGGATTCAATAATAATAGGGCAGTCATTTGAATTTTTAAACGAGTAAAATAACGCTTTCCATATTTAGAAGCAAATAAAAATATTTCTCTGAATTTCAATACACATCGAAAATTCTTTGTAAGATCATAATGCATTCAAAATGGAGGAAGCGCGCTTTTATGCTTATTAATCGATATAAAAATATGCTAAAGAGTCCATTGAAATATTTATATATAATTTGATAAGCAGTTAATAATTATTTCATGTTGTTCAGATGGGAGAGAGAGAAAATATACAAACAAACCAGAGCAGAATTTTTTAAGGTTGGATATTATATTTATAACTCTTTCTGTAAGAAAAGCAAATATAATTACACATTATTTTACCTTTTTTTTAATGCGACATAAAAATTTATATATTATCTTTGATCTCAAAGAAATACAATTCAAAAATAAAAACATAATTACCTTTTGCTGTTGCAAAGACATAAAACTTAAAGGAAGGAATTGCCAATTCAGAACTGTAGGCCACTTATTTCTTCGAAAAAGTGTGATTTCCTTTCGGGTCGTTTCAACCCTCTTTTTATGAGCCTTGCCTCCTGTCATAAAATAGAGAATGTGTTTGTGTCACTTCTGTTAGAGGCTCTTTTCCATTCATGAGTGATCCTTAACTCATGTGGGCAAATAAATAAAAGGCCACTAGAAGGAGTGTCAGTGACTGTCCTGTGACAGCAGCATTTTAATCGATATAATTTGGACATATCTCTCTTTAGAAATAAAATTAATATTTTCCCTGATTCTCAGCAAACGTTGTAAATAGGAATATTTAATATAGAAGTAATTGTCTTCAACCAGTCATGCCCGGGAATAACATTTGACAATTGAAATTATTTTGATCATGTTCTTATTGAGGCCGAGTAGAGAACGAGACGAGGCTCCCTCAAAGGCAAGGCCCTAAGCCCTTTCCTTAAGACGTCCCTGCGTAGAAGATATAGTAAAGGTGAAGAGAGTATTCCGTTACATAACTGGCAAAGTTGAATATGGAATAACATACCGTAGTACTGAGACAAAAGGTGTATTTCGTTGTTTTAGTAATTCGAATTTTGGTGGATGTACCAAAACAAGTCGATCAACATCCGGATATGTTATGATATATGCTGAGGGAGCTATCTCTTTACGCAGCCAAAGACAAGCTATGGCTGTCACTTCAACAACTGAGTTTGACTGATTCAGGGCATAGTGAACTTGAAGGATATCCCCACACTTCAAGTGGATAACAAGGCAGCAGTAAAGTTGTCACACAACCTTGAATATTATCGTAGGACAAAGAACATTGAAATAAAACACTTTTTTGTGTGCGAAACATTTTTGGAGGGAAAATTAAACGTGAAACAGGTGTCAACTGAAAAACAAGTCTGACATGTTGACAAAACCTTTTATGAAGACTATTGATATTGTTTAATCAAATGGGACTGTTGAGACAAAACCCTAGGGAAAGTGTTAAAGATAATGTCTTTACATTTAGTGTTAAAATGATTTTGTTTTGTTCCAATAGAAGGCACTTGTATCTTTTGTAATCTTAACGTGTTTTTTTTTTTTCATTAAATAAACTCTTATCATTGAGTATGCAGGTTGTCTGAGCTGTGCTAGTGTTACGCAAATAATAAACTCAAACAAGCATAGCATAAAGATTCAAACTGGGTTGATAAAAGCTACTACTGACTTATCCAAAACTGTATTAAAGAGATATAGCAGCTCATGGGAAAAATGTTTTAAAACATATTACTGAGCAGATTAACAGATTAAACAAAATATTATACCCTTACCTCCACTCCAGATACTGAACATACGGATCAACTAGCAGAAATATTAAGGCTCCCATCTATTCTCCATTTTGATTTCGTAGAAATAATATTAATCCTATGGAATTTCGACTTTAATGCTCATATCTTTATAATTTGAATGCATTAAAGTGCATCTGAAAAAGTAATAAATAATGAATGCTTCTGCGGAATTACTTTTTTCCTTCGATTCTTAAAAATATTTTACCCCATTTTTTAATGATTCGTTTGTGAGTTTTCTAGTCTTTAAAAATATTTTTAAATATTAAATATTATCTTAAGATACGGGAAATATATAACGGGAAAATATTCGAACGATATATTTGCTCTTTCAGATGCTCTGAAAAATATTTGCTCTTTCAGATGCACTTTTAATTGCAATCAAATAGTAAAGATTTGGGAACGAAAGTCGAAATTCCATAGGATTAACACTACGCTCACGAAATCAAAATGGCAGGAAAGCTCTAAAAAAGCAGAATGTAAATTAGAAACAAAATATATATATAAAGACTCGTGAAGCGTGAGACGGTAGTTTTATCTATAATATAAGAAATGATCTTGGACCAATTTAATAAAGTTAACAAAATATTACAAACTCCCTGTTTAGATATATGTGAAGGATATATTTAAATCCCTTCACTGGAGTTATTTATTAAATCTGTACGTGAAGATTCCGAGCAAAAATTAAAGGATATTGAGAACAAAGCAGCTCAAACGAATAAGAAGTTGAAGAAAGTTTTAGTGATGTCTATAAAAGAGTAAGAGCAAAAATATTTTTTGATGGAGGAAAAAGAAGATATATTTTTAATGGAAGAGATAACTTTCGTATAAAGGTATTTAATGTTCTATTGGATAGATTGGGAATCAAACTTGGGAAGAAAAAAAAGTATTGTATATAAAGATAAATTAATATGTTTGATAAGCTTTGGTAAAAAAGATTCAATCATAAAACTTGAATCATTAATGTCATTATTGTATAAAAATGATATTTATGAACTTCTTAGTGAATTCATCTACTACTACTAAATTAGATGGCAAACTCGCTGGTGCTCGTTTGCCGCTTCTGCTCAGTATTTATGAAAAGTTAAAAAGAACTATTAGAAAATTATTTAAAGTTAAATAGGCTATTGTGATTAAGTTATTAAGTTGGGGGGAGGTAAACGGCAGGACTGTTTGCAGCAATTGCTGCAACCATTCCCGCTTTCTCTTCGGGGTGGAGGGAAATGCTATTTTGTTCGTTTGTACAGATCAATGTCAATGAAGATTTAAAGTTATTGTTGGAAGGTATTACGGAAGTTTAAGTGGCTGAAGCCATTTGGGTTTTTGTATGCAAAGTTTTGCTTATTATTTATATCCGTGAATATGGTGTGGGCTTTGATCAGATGATTTTCAATGGATATGAATTTACATCTCGAAAGCTTGATGATAAAATTATCAATGAGTTTAATTTCCAGGTCATTGTGTATTATGGAATTTCTGACGTACTATGGAGCGTTTGTCATGATTCTAAGTATTTTGTTTTGTAATGTTTGTATGTGTTTAAGATGGGTCGGGGCCGCAGCCTCCCAAATAGGGGAGGTACAGGTAATAACTGGGAGTAAAATCTGCCTATAGAGTAGGACTTTATTTTTGAGTGAAAGGGGTGAGTGTCTGTCAATATGAGAAATGCAGAGGGGGATCTTATTCCAGAATTTATCTTTTAAGTGTTTTATGTGTTTGGAATAAGTTAATCTTTGATCCATGAGCAGACCCAAATATTAAACCGACAATACTCAGCTTCATCGTCGAAGAGGTGTAGTTGGAGTGTGGGGTTTAGTCTTCCTTTGTGGAAGGGTATTACTTGTGATTTGTCGACATTTATGACTATTCTCTAGTGTGTAAGCCATTTATCTAGGTGTATAGATAATGTTGCATTGTTTTTAGTGTGAGTTTGAAGTTGTAGTCCTGAGCTAACACCGCGGAATCGTCCTCAAAGAGAAAAGTGTTAACACTGGCATGGTGTGGAAAGTCATGCGTGGGCAAATTGTACAAATGTGGTGAGAGGACCCCACCTTGGGGCATACCCGCATGTATTCGGCCCAGGGTAGAGTGAGATTTGTTTATTCTGTCACTGAATGATCTATTTTTTTTAAAAATTTATAAACTATTTTGATAATGTAGTTTGGAAATTTTTTTTTAATTTTATTAATTTGTAAATAAGTCTGTCATACCACATTTTGTCAAAGGCTCTTCTTGCATCTAAGAAGATCCCAATGCTGTGATGTTTTTTAGGACAAACCCTTCATTGATAATGTTGGTAACTCTGATGAGTTGGTGTGATGTGGAGTGTCCCTCCCTGAAATCGCATTGCTCCGGCGGGATACAGTTTGTGATTGAAATGCGATTTTTAATTCTATTAAATATAATTCTTTCGAATACCTTTGTAGTGTTGCAGAGCTGACTAATCGATCTGTAACTCTGCGGGAATTTATGGTTTTACTTTGGTTTGGGGAACATTATCACATTCGCCGATTTCCAGCAAGTAGGAAAGTGGTTATATATAAGACATTTATTGAATATTTTTGCTTGGTGAGTTATTGCGTTAAGGGGGAGAAGTTTAAGTGCGTAGTAGGGAATAGAATCCGGTCCAGAGGTGTTTTTTTTTTTATTTGGCAGTTTTTTAATTATGTTTATGATTTCCTTTGGGCTGGTGAGAGATGGTGGAGGGTCCATATTTTGATTGTTGAAAAACTTTTTTACCGTTTTTTCAACTAACTCAATTGTGGCGTCTTCATATGGTTTTACATTTTCGGTGAAGGTGTCGTTTAGTATGTTTTTAAAGACCTCAGCCTTTTCTTCCTCTGTATAATCTATTCCATGCAGACCATGTATTGGAGGAATTTCTATGAATTTTTTTTGGCTATTTTCCTCTGCATATTGTACAGGGAGTTGTCTTCGGGGTTCAGTTTGCTTACTACATTTTTCTAGGTTTTATTTTTATGGCTATTATTTGGTTTTTAATTTGCTTTTGAAGGGTATTCATTTCTCGCTTGAAAGTTGGATCCTGGTAGACTGGAATCAGGACCGAAATCTATTTTTAGTTTTAATAAGTTCTCTAATATCAGGAGAGAGTTTAAGATGGGGGTATTAATAGTTTTGGTGACACTTGTGCTGCAGTGATGGCCTGTGTGATAATGCTATTGAATTTAAGGATTGCATCGTCAATTTCATTTGCATTGATTGTTGGGTTTCCATTAATGTTATGGAAAATATCGTCTTGAAACTTGATTCAATTAGTTGATTTCATAGTTCTGAGTAGGAGAGAGAGGGTATTATTAAAAAGTAGATAAATAATTATTGGGTTATGGTCACTGTTTAGTTCATTTATTGATTCGATATTATCGAGTGTTATATTTTTAGCAAACGCTATATCGAGGACTGAATTTATTGGTTTTTTAATAGCAAAATGAGTAGGAGCAATGGGTGCCATTATTTCTATGCAATTGTTTATTACCCAGTCGTAAAGAATTTTTCCATTTCTGTTGGACGGTCTCACGTTGCAACAAGGATGTTTTGCATTAATGTCCCCAAAGAGAATGAATGTTTTTGCTTAAGAAAATGGTGTCTAGCTCCATGGTATTAATGGTGCAGTGTGGAAGTCGGTAGATGCTGGCTATGGTATTGGTACAATCGCCGTTTAAGCACAAATTGATGGCCGAATTTTCAAGTGTATTGCAATTTTATATATTGGGTTATATTTGACTGAATTTTTTATAAAGATTGTGGTGCCCCCTCCCTTGTGTATTAGTCTATCGTTCCAATGGCATGTATAATTAACTATTTTAATACTGTTAGAAAGTCTGAGGTGAGCTTCCTGGATCCTGATAATATCGGGATCATGCTCAGCAACCGAGTCTTTAAGCTCAAGAGTCTCAGACTTCTTTGGTTTTTTTTTTTTTTTTTTTTTTTTCTTTACCCATTATTGTTTACTAGCATTTGGTTTTGAAGCAATTTGAACATATTGCCCATCTGTTCCCTCATTTGGGACATCTGGAGCAAAATGGTAGATTGATTTGAGAAATCTGGAGTGAATGCATCAATTCAAGCATTATTTAGACATAGTATGTTTTGAACAAAAAATTCTGCTACTACTTCTGAAATGTTAAGAACTAATTTTTGAAAACAATCTCATTGACATATTGCTAAACTTGTACACATTTCTTAAATTTATTTAACGATACCTATAACGAGTTGTGAAGCAGAATGGTCTTTTTGCAAAAATGACCTATATAAAAAATGAGTACAGGTGAACAATGTTGGATGAAAGGTTAAATAACCTTTCAATTCTATGATATGACGAGATCCGTTTCATACGATGAAATAGTTCGCGAATATGTTTCAATTTAATGTAGAGAAGAGAAAAGTTTTTTTTTAAAAAAAAATTGTTGTTGTATATAGAATTATCTATAATTAAAAGTATTTGTCTGAATTTTGTTTTAATTTTATTTTCTTCAACATGCATCATTTTATTTATTTTATTATAATATTGTCCAAAAAGTTAGGCTATTTTAGAATATTTAGATAGCTTCTCATGGGTCTCCCCCCTTCCCCCCAGAAATTCAGTTAGCCTTAGCCCCTAAAAACACCATGACCAGATACAAAGAGAGATTTTGAAGGCTTCGACCGAAAACTTTTAACATTGACTTTTATCGATGTAATTAGTTGGTATTTATTTCCATGTTTTTTCGTTTCCTCTCCGTGAAAGCATTCCTCCCTCACCCCACCCCCTTTGTTATTTATATTTTTGTCACTACTATGCGAATCTGAAAGATTTTTTTTTTTTTTTTTTTTTTTTAAATCTCTAGTTTTGGTTTCGGAGAGTCGATATCTCCGAGATAAATATTTTATCCCTTGAGATATTAGAGCTGGAGGCTTGTAACAGTAACGGCTGAAGATGTGCGCATGCTCTAATTGCATTACATTTTAATGGGAATTAATATGCATTTAAAACCATAAGATATTATTTCGTGTGCTCAGTGCTTGTATCAAATATCTTTAGAAGAGCAACATCATGTTACTAAATCAAATAAAAATTGCGATATACATAGACCGGAGTTTCAGTTCTGATTTTGACGTAACATGTGCGCAATACTCCATCTGTCACAGCTTGAAAAGACCGGAAATTAACTGAACAATGTGTTGTTTCGTTTTTGATATTTGAGAAATCGTCGATTTTTTTTTTTTGTCATTTTTTTCTGCAAAATTTAGGTTTGTTTTTACTGAAAAATAATTCTTTTTTTGTTTTTAATTATTATAATTTTTTTCTTCTCATCTGTTAAGAATTACAAATTTAAAACTGATTCGTTTTCGATTCCCTTATCTCTTGGTATGTGTTCTTTAGTAAAAATTTAATTGAGAATTTGTGGCGATACAATTTTATCATTATTAACGCACCAATCGCAAGATAAAGCATTTTCCCCCTTCAATCTTGTAAATAAAAATATTTTATGAACATCATTTAAGTGTTTTCTTTTAAAAAAAAATTCAGTATTTCACACACAGATTTTTGTTTTTTCTAAATATCCAAAGTGAGGATGTGTGATTAATAAAAGATAATGTCTTAAGTTTTTTTTATTAGCTTTTTCTCTTTAACACCATGAATCAAATTCCCTTCTTGACTCTTTAAATCTGTGTGTTAAAGGAAGAATGATATGTAATACTTGTAATCACATTTTTGTGCCTTAATGAACTTAGTATTGATAAAGAAATGCTGTATTTTCCCCTATAGATATATTTTTACATGTTACCAGTTTTAGTTCTATGTACATTGTTTAACTCTTAACTATTTAGGTTTTATGATCAAGTATCAAAAAATAATTGAATCCAACATTATTATTATTTTATCTTTATCATTTCAGGCAAATTTAATTTAGCTGTATATAATTCATGGTAAAAGTAATGAGAATTGTCAAACAAACATTGAAGGCAAAGACACATAAATTATACTAAAATAAAAGCTACATCATGTTACTAATATATATATATATAGTAATATATAGAATAAATGACTATTGTTCTTGGTCTTCTGATTATCTTGTTTAAGGTGACTCAGTTTTAATTGTCAATTTTTTTCCCTTTCAGAATGTTAATTCTCATGAAAACTTATGATTGAGATGTTATGTATTATTAAAAAGAATTCTAAAAGATAATATATTCATCAATATTGTGTGCATTCATAATCATTATGGTATTATGAGAAAAGATAAATGTTATTGAAAAGTATATGCTTTATTAATAGCTAACAGGTTTAAAGTATCAAAACATTAACTTTATTATATAAATATATTTCTGGGGCAAATCTAATTCAGAGAATGGAGTCTCAAACTTAACTCTTCAAAAACTATATATTTAAAGAAAAAAAATGTTCCATTTCATTCCCAATCACATTAATTTTTAAAAATTTTCAAATAATTTTTAAATTGTCGTTTTTTTAAATGAGCATTTTAGAATTCAAAGTTATTTGTTTTGGATTTTTTTCTCTATAGCACATTTATTTGTGATATGTTTATGAAACTTTTGGGCATCTGATGTTCCTAATTCTCCAATAAAGAATTGAAAAGTTTATATGTCATGCCATGGTTTCATGAAAAGTTCTTTCTACTTCTAAATTGTTTATTTTGAAAGGTCTCACAAAAGTAACTGTTATTAATTGCTATTTTAATTGAGCTTGATTTTACTTCTTATTTATTAATTTATAAATTACTGACTGCTATTTTGTTTTATGTGCCTTGTTTTAGTCATTGTATGTTCTTTTATTTTTTACTTTAGATACTTATTTAACTATTTTTTTATGCATGTGTAAAACCCCATTGACCATCAGAGTTGATGCAATTCTAACCAAACTTACACCAATAATTCCAATCCAATCATTATTTGATATTTTTCTAGCTTGGTGAAAATGGTCAACAGGATTTTACATTTGTGCCAATTTACTTTATTATTATTCTCTTTGTTTATTATTCTTTTATTCTCTTTGTTTATTTTTCAAATTAAAATGAGTAAAATAAAATTCATAATTACAATACTTTTCGAAAAAGTATGTATAATATTGCTCAAAACTTAGAAGAAATTTGCCAAGCAAAGTTTGAGTAATAAGTATAGATCAATTACTTCAGGTTTTTTTTTTATATTGAATAAAATTTTGTTTTCACATAACTTCTAAAAACTAATTTATTTCCTATCCAGATTAATTTTTTATATGACTAAAACTTGATTGATATTGTTTTTGTGTATCAATTTGTGATAATTTTAATGTTATATACTGTCAATAATCAATATAAAGAATATTACTTACCATATTAGCCTGAATATATCAGGATATTTTTTGACTAATCATTTCCTGTTAAAATAATTGACCCATGCTATATATTCGAGGTCTAGGTAAGGGAATGTAACAGCTATTCTTGTTATTTTCCTAATATCACCTAATTTTTTTATGTTACTTTTATTGCTATGAATGTAACTTGTATTATTAATTATTTTAAATAAATGCTAATCTGACTAAATTATATTTTCTTTATATTATTTTATGTAAAATGAATGGATCGTATTAAATTCATAATTTTCTTCCTAATTTCTTTATAAAAAAAATTTGGTGTTCCCTTAAATTTGATGTCACATTACTTTACATCTGCAAGATTCTGATAAAAATAAAATTGAAAAAGAGATTTATTTAAAAGTTAATTGAGCTTAATTATTATATAAAATTAGTTTAAAAAAGGATGATCAGTTAGAAGATTTTAAAATTCTCAGTTTACAGACATTGAATTAGTCAATATTTTGACCTATTCAAATATTGACAATAACTGTTCAGTCATTTTAGTAAAAATAGCAGAATCAGTCATCCATCCTTCAACATCTTAAAGATGATCTTTACTCCAATAAGATAATAGCTTCAAACAACATGGTTTTCTACACAAACTCTTCAACTTCTTATTAATTAATTTTTATTTTGTATTTGTGACAAACAAACTTCTTTATTTCAATAGTATTTTTAAAATTTTTATTAAGTATTAATTTTATTCTTTCAATAGTATTTTTAAAATTTTTTTATTGAGATTTAATTTTAAAAATTTCTGAAATTTTTTGATTAATGATAATTTAAATTATTGGATATTTCTTTTTTGTTAATACATGTATGATATTTGCTACATTTAATTATTTTTTCCTTCTTTCTTACAAAAACTTACTACTTTTTTGTTTTATTGAGAATATTTTTCATCAGCATATTTTGGTGTCTTAAGAAGAATTTCATTTTTATTCTGAAAAAAACTGTATATGTATATATTTAATTATGAATATATTTCCAATCCAGTTATTATTTTGTAATTTTTTAAAGTTTCAGACACCATATAAAATGAGCTTCAATATCAAAATTCAATTTCTTCAAAGTAATTACACATGTTGTTGTTTAATTTGAATGTCATTTTTCATATTTTAAAATATTTTTAATGATTCATCCATCTATTTCAAAATATTTTAATGAAGATATATTTGTGATCTATGTTATTTCTGATGAAATTCAAAAGTATATTTATTGAAAATTTTGATTATGATATATATTTGTTTCTTCTTTTAGAATGGATGTTTATTTTGATATAAGCTCAGATCAGCTTCCTATTATATATTCCTCTAACTACAATATACGTTTCATGGGACTACAGAAACTACATCCATTTGATTCAGAGAAGTGGGAAAAAGTTTATAACATATTATTAGGTGACGTTTTTCCCCAAGATTTAATTTACTGATATTTACTAATTAAATAGTATCCTTTGACTTTTCTGGTTTAGTAATTGGCTCTCAATTTTCAGATATTTGACTGGTCCTTTTTATTTCTGATCAAATGCAGTAAATGCTAATGATTGAAACAATTTCAATTTTGCGCTTGATATCTTCAACATATGGGTACAAATATATTTTTATATGAAATTATTGAGCATATATTCAAATTTTGAATATGTATTAAATTCTTTTTCAATGTTTCTTCTCCAATTTGCAATAAAGATTCCAGATTCAATCTTTTGCAAATTAAATCTACTTATTTGAAAACCAAAATAACTGAATAATGCAATTGTTATAGTCTTTTGCAAGTTAGTTAATTTTGGATTTAATCACTGGAAATTAAAATAATTGCATTCTTCTTTAATTTTTTAAAATAATATCAAAACCATTGAAATTCTGTTATCATGTAAATAGAAAGTCCTCGAAAGGAATCCAGCAATATAGTATGTTTACTTTGAATTCTCAAGGTTTCTATTACGAGTAATTCTTCTAATTTTGAAGGCATACATTTCATATTAATGTTATGAGATTAGAAAATGTATAAATGCATGAAGTTTAATTGTTTCGATTAAGAGGAATATAGAGCACCTGAGACTTTTATCCCTTTTCGAAGTATTTTTTTCCAGATTAATAAATATCAAAATACTTCATCTTCTGTATTTAAAAAAAATCGTTTTTGTTGTTATTGTTGATTATTGCTTTATCTAAAAGTTTTCTGTAAGTGATATTGCACTGGGGATCAATTTGGGGGTATTTTTCAATAGGATATGTATTTTTCGCATTTCAACAGAATACATTCAAGGTTATGTATTTGATTTCAAGTACATATAAATTTAATCTGAGCAAAAGACCTGGTGTGATAATCATTCTGTTAAAAATCTAGATGCTCAGATTATCCTCTTCTCTGTTTTTTGTTCATTTGGATATAATATCTCTACTTGGAGTGTTCCTCAAAATTTCAAACTATTTCCAGGAATAAAAAAATTTGTAAATAGTTTGAAATTTTATTTTGTCAATCCTGTTTTGATAGTCATTAGTATAAATGAATTTTGGGATAATCTAATGGATATGAACTTTAAATTCTGTGATCAATTTTGCAAGATTATCTGCCTATTTTCAACTCCAAAATATTTCTTAATATCCTGGCATCCAAAATAATACCAACTGGTTCTAATAATGGGATTCTATGTACATCTTGCTAATTAGATTATGTACTACCTTTGTAATTTGATTAAAGTTTGCTGTGCAGATAGAACAGAGTAACTATCAAACAAAGTTGGCAACTTTTTGTTCGACTTTAGTAGTACTTCTAGCTAATATCTTTGCCATGAAAATAGCATATGTCAATTCTATAAGCAAAAGAAGGATTTTTTATGCTTTTTGCAAATTATGGAATATGATAGCTTTTTGAAGCTTTGTAACCATTTTGAAAAATCCAGAAAACTGTAGTTAACTGTTCATTATATAATCCATTACATATCTTGATTATTCTTTATATGAATTTTTATTCATGCTTTTGATAAATGTTATTGATCTGAAGAGATGAAGTTTGTATTAAATCTTCATTTAAGAAAGGAAATATTTCATTTCTATAAAGTTGAATGCGATTTTTTGTGGATTGTAACAGGGTAAATACTAAATACAAATTGCAAGATAGAAAGAAACTGACAAAAATACCTTTTTGTTGCCATCTGTGAAGTAATAATTTTTTTAAAATTCAGTGATATTAATATTTTCAAAGAAATGCTTTTATCATCATATAATGTAAAGTGAGCTTATCAGTAATTTCAGATATTACATCTAGAAAGAAATTCAACATAGTTGCAAATTAATAATTCATGAAATAAAGACATGAATGAGAATGAATTTTCATAAACATTTTATATACTTAATAAATTGCTTGAGCTGTTTTTTTTTAAAGTGTGTTGTATACTACATATTATTTAACTGATTTTTTCTTCGGTGATTTCAGCAATGTCCTCGTAGTTGCTTTTGTATTACCATTATTTGTTCTAATTGTTCTGTTTTTATAATTAAATTACTTTGTGTGTGTATTCAGATTCAGCCGTTAAATTTATTTTTTCTGGAAATCAAATCCTTTATACAGCCAAGTTCTCCTTTAATTTGATTAATTCATACCTCCTTATATAAATACTGTGTTATGAAAAACTTAAAATGAATTCAAATAAGAAAATACATTCTAAGAAAACCACATTATGAGAAACTTAGAAATAAGACAAGTCGGATTAATTTATAATGTGTTATATAGAAGATACTCAGAATTAATACAAATTAAATGAATTCATATCTTTTATATTGAATACCTGACAGGTAATCATATGCTACAGTTTTCCTTCCCCCCATTTTTTTTTAAAGTCCAAATTATAGATACATTCAAATTTCACGATTTTGCAACAAACAATATTTTTCTGTACATCCTTCAAACAATTTAAAATTCGGATTTTGTCCACAAGAGATATACATTTTCTTTTTAACTGTTTTGTGCTTTTATTTATTTCAGCTATTTTGCAAACCTTTGGATAGTTTTTTTTTCAGGTATATATTACAACAAATCAGAATTTTTACCTAGATGTTCTCTAATGTTGTACAATTCTAATAATGTAAATTAAATAAGTCAAAAAATTTTATTACACATTAATCTGACACACATTTAAAGATAATATTGGAATAAAGTAAAAGAGAATAATACTTTTTTGTTTGCTCATTATTAGGGAAATTCCTTGATAACTGGAACTAATAAGCTGGGGAATATCCCTTAAATGCCAACTACAAAAATTTAACATATCAAATAAGTGCTGTTGTGCATAAAATTTTCAAACCATTTGAGTTATTGGAATGTTCTTGCGTGAAAAGCGACTTATAACACAATTCCCACTCTGCTGTATATGGAAATCATGTCATAAAACACCACATTGTAAGATAGTTGACTTATAATTTTGCATTTTGTTTCATTAGATATTTTCTTTATATGTGTAGCATGCTCAATATTTTATAATTGTTTTAAAAAGGGTCTGGAATTATCAAGAGAAATACTTCAGTCGAGCCACATGAAGCGAAAGATGAGGTCTTGCAAGTTGTTCATCCTACATCCTATTTGAATAAACTTAAGGTATATAATTGACTTTGCTATATACAGTTGAACCTTTGTAAATTGGAGGATTGCACACTAATCAACATAAGGAAGTGTCATTTTACATATTGAAATAAGCATAAGAAATTGTTTCATTCATGTTTTTTACTTTCTTATCTAGCTTTTTTTAAATAATTCATTAAATAATAATGTTACATATGTAATATATTACTTAAATGAAGTACTTATGGAGTGATAATACTTCCTGGGGGTGGTGTTGGGGGGGAAGAATGTCCATTAATAGACATTTTTCTTTTTCTTATTGCAAAGTATGCTTAGAAAGCACTTTCAATGCTGGTTAAGAATACTCATTTGTTTCCTATTGCAACTTATTTTACTTGCATTATGAAATGCATATTACTGTCTTACAGTAGTTTGTGCAGCTTCTGTGTCATCCTATTCTTCTGTCATTCCTCTTCTTCATCAGTTATTTACTTCTTTGACATTTATACTGCATAATATATCAGTCAGTATCTCTTCAAAAATTGTTTCTGTGTTTGGTTCATTAACAATAGTTGTCTCATTATCTATTGCATCAAAGCTCTGTAAATCTATCCTTTTAAAATTCTGCATTTAGTCATGAATTGTCTAGTGATGCCAATACATCATGATCTTATGAAAATCATTCCCAGCTAAATAGTGTTTTTATTGAAGTGATCTGGAAGACTATATTTGAAATGGTGGGGCATTTTAACATCATGTTTTTTTATAATAGCCCATTGCATAAGCGAATAGTTGAATTTTAATGTGTTCTATAGTTTAATTTTATATGTGTTGATGATATCTTGGTTAAGAGGCTTTTTGTGGATTTTTTTATGTAAGGATAATAAAAATTCTGTGTTACATTTATGAGTAACTGAAACAATTGTCTGCAATCTAAACAATAGACAATTTTTTTCTGTTTTATTTCTTATTATATTCTGAATGTATAGCCACTCCCCAAAAAATTTACTAATTACCCATGCACATTTTTTTTTATTTCCTTGTGAATAGAATGTCTTCTAGGTATTTGAATGCACATGCTTAAGCTAACCTTGTAATACATGAAAATTTGATTCTCCTAAGTCCTTTGCTCCTTTTTCAGCTATTTCTTGAACATCAACACAGAAATTTGGAGGTAACTTGTCTCCTTTGTTTGAATCATCATAATGTGGTTTAATGAATTCAGTCATATTTGTAGTTTTCTTCTTTTTCTCAGTATATTTCCACTTTTCTGAGCATAACTCAACACCTATTCTTGTATAAATGTAGTTCTTATTAAAATCAGAAAGTTCTATCATCTTACTTTAAATGTTGTTTCTCAAAAATATAAAGAATCAATTTTTTGTAATTCTTTTAATTCCTCCCTAGGTAATGTCACGGCTTTTTCAATAATTATAAGATGCAACTGCAACTCTAGTCATTCTTTAATATAAAAAATAACTATTATACATAATCAATGAAAAATTAATCTTGAAACAATAACTAGTGAAAAGCTGTTTGGGTTACTTTTGCATATATGCATCAGATAATCGTTTTTTAGTACTATGAAAAAACTCCATATGTTTTAGATGAAGTAATTTATTTATTTCTGCTTCAGTTCAATGAAATGTGGTTACAAAATCAAGATATTTATATAATAAATAAACTATGATTATTTTCCTCTAGTATTTTTTCATGTCGTATAAACTGTACATATTATTGTGTAATGAATAGCTTGATAGATAATAAACTTCAAATGTATTATATCTTAGACATGAATTCCTTTATATAATTGACACAATTCATATACACAATTGAATTTGTTTTACGTAAACCTGTTCAATTAATTTTAATTTTATGTATGATAATAGTGAAACATGATGAAAGAAATGCTAAAGAACAAATAATGAAATTAAGGGTTTCAAATAGTCAACTTTAGAGGGTAAATTGATACTCTGTATTATATATTTCTCATGATTGATGTAACACTGAAGAAGTAATCAGAAGAAACATGTCACTTTTCTTAGTGAATATTTAGTATCTATTCCTTTAAAAATAAAATGAAAAAGTTCTATGCAAATCTTTGCAAAGAACAGATTTAGCCACCCAAGGTGCGCTTTTTTGTATAATTATTATTAAATAATTAAATATAAGAATTAAGTAAATGATAAAACATTGTGAAATGGACAATAGTAAACTTTTCTATTAAAATTAAAGGAAATGATAAATTATTAAATTGAATATATTTAAGCTAAATGTAAGTAAAAGTAAAGCAAATGATAAATTATTACATGGATATCAGTTACATGTAATTAAAATTAAAGCAAATAATAAATTATTAAATTGAATGTATTAAAATAATATAATTATAATTGAAGCAAATGATAAAAAATTGAAAAATTATATGGTACGCCGTAAGTGATCCAACTGAAACAATAACCTTTTGGGTGTCTAAAAAAGGTGATCAATTTACAGAAATCGTCAACTTCAGAGATTTAACTATGTTTAAATTCCTGTAAAAAAATCCTTTAACAACATTTATTTATTGTGCATAAAAAGTTTAAATATTGTAGAGCATCGGTTATCTGTAACAACTAAGTACTGAGGGTGTTCATATAACTAATTATTCATGGGAAGAAATTGTGCCAGTATCATAGGAGCAATATGGAACAAAGAAACAGTAATATTAATCAAAAACTGTGTATATTTTGTTTCATATGTCATAGAAATAACACAGAAGTAGCTAAGTTTAACTATCTTAAAATGGTGATTTGTGGAACTCCTATATGATGTGCACATTTGAATTTGCATGGAACATTTTCAGTTAACTGTATTTCAGTTGATCATTTTTCAGATAATGGATGCTCTTTTGTAGTGGGTTTTCAGCTATTAAATGTGTAACTTTATTATCTGTATTATGGAAATTAACAAATTTTGTACATTTAGTTTTGTAGTGTCAGATATTTTAGATTATATACATGAGTGTGTATGACTCCAAATTAGAAGATTGTACATTTAAATCATGTCCAAATCATCACTATCTAGATTAACATGTTATCAGAAGGTTTCTAAAACAAAACTAACATATTAAAATCATATTTTATTTGTGCAATTACATTATCTCAATTAACTATCATCATGTGCTCTTTGTTGGAATTCAGACGGTGATCTAAGGTTGGATCTAGAACATTATATATACAGCAGTCTATTCTGTATATTTGAACTGACAGTATAAGTGACAAACACATTAAATGCTAAAATATAAGAGTGGCTTGATTCTAGAAAACTTGAATTTTAATGAATAAGAGGCTTTTATGGACTCTGGAAGTGATTGAAGGGGGGGGAGGAAATTTGCTTCCTACTTTTTTGGAAGAAAATTAAATTTTCAGCCCATTTTAGCTGTCTAAAACTGGGAAAAGTTATAAACAAAATATTTGTATAAATCTGTCTTGTTGCATAATTATCTCTCCTTTAGTTTATTTAATTATTTAAAAAAAAATCTTAATGGAAATAAGCACAAAATGCAATGTTTTGTATCAAAGCTTGGTTGTTAGACTCATGCATGGAAGTTAATCATTTTGTAAAGCACAGCAGTAAATAATGGAGAATTGTGCAGCAGTTGTGGCATGTGCTGTAAAGAAAGGTAGCTAATGTGGATGAATCTCTGGAAGTCTACCCTAGGCGAAAACAAAGACAAATAACATGATTAAACATAGACACGAAACATATGACTGAGAAACTTATGTTATATATATATTGTAAACCTTTCTATAATATAATTGATTGCATTGCTTTGAACACCTGGTTAAATGTCACTTAGTGCAATAGTGATCTATAAGAGTATTTTTATTTTTTTCTTGCCTATTTTAATATATAATAGGGTGTAAAACAAACCTTGTTGAGTAAACTCACTATTTGAATTTTGTCTAATTATCATTTTTTGGTATTTATTTTAAACAAGCCATATTTTTTAAATGAAATTATCATTGGTGATTTTACTCTAGCTGTATATATTATATATGTATATTTTTAATACATAACTGTTTAATTGTTTTACATGTGTAATATTATTTTTTTGATGAAAGTTATATTAACAAGTATTTAAAAAAACAATTACCACTAGTTTCTTAACCAAACTGCTGTTAAGGTATTAAACCTAAATACCTCAATCCTCCTTCTCTAATTCCCAATTCCAGCTACTACTTTAAGAGATAGTTCATGATTGCTCAAATTCAGACATTTCTATATTTTTAGCTTTTTTCGGTGAATCACTTTCAATGTTTGACTCCACCACAATGAATACAAGGGTGAATTTTCATTTATTTAATTATTGGTTAACTTATGTATAGATTTATTTTGTAGAAATATTGTGATAAATTAAACATTTTGTTGGTCCTCTACATTTGCATTATAGAAATTTTCAAATTTTGGGCATTTTATTTTAAAATGTCAGATATTTCAGATTATATACTTGTATATACTTTGTTCTAATCTTATAGTGGAGTGCATATGTGGCTCGAGTAACAGAAGTACCTTTTTTATTCGCATTACCTAATAAGTTAGTCCAACAGAGAGTCTTACGCCCATTTCGCTTTCATACTGGTGGAACTATATTGGTAACATTTTTTTTAATATCTAAAAAAAAAATCTTAGATTTGAACTGTTTCATAATTAAAATATAATTTGTTTTATGTTTACTTTATAAAAATGTTAATGAAATTTTTACAAAGATCATATTCTTTTAGCATTATTTGTATATTTCAATCATGTTTATAAATAATAGTTTTATGTATTAGTTTAAATAAAAAAAATTGTATATGAGTCTATAGATATAGTACACCTTTTAATTTTTTCAAATTCTTGAAATTTTCAGATCAAATAGTCTCATTAGCAAATTAATATTAATTAAATGTGTTCATTTTGTATTCTTAAAATCATCAAATTTTGGGAAAAATAGTGAACTTAATTGTGAATTTATAGTGAATCACTTACTTTTCATTTGATAAAATGTTTAAGTTATCATACATATTTCATTCCATATATAAATTACTGTAACTTTTAAAATAGTTTTGAATCCTTTTATGTGTGAAATTAAGAATATAAATATTTTTCAAAAATTTGCTAAATCATGAACAGTAAAATGAATTCTTAATGTGGTCAAAACAGAAAGTTATATAAATGTTTGATATCAGGCCTAAAAATTATTGCATGAAAAAATATTGCGCAAAATGTAAAGGATGTATTGTTATATATCAATTAAATCAGTTTCCAGATTTAAAGAAATAAAAATTATTTGGTATTAGATTATGTAAAGAAACTTTTTTCTTTTTGAACTCTTGAGATTTTTCTTACTGAACAATATCTGAAACAATAGAAATGGAGCAAAACTTCTTCAATGATTAACCAATAGAAAACTGTGAAATAGCTGACATTATAATTGTTCTATTAGCATTCATAAATCATTATTTTGGTTTGATTTGTGTATATGTAATCTTGATACATAGAGATTATATTAATTTTGGGGGGAAAAAACCTTTTACATCTTGGAGAATTAATGAGAAAATGGCTTTGTGCCTAGTTTTTGTGTTGAAATTTCCATGACAATTTTAAGGAAATCATTTGGAATTCTTTGAAATTTTACAGTAAAGAAATATTTTGATTTTTGTTCAATAAACAGCATAGTGTTTTTAAATGTGTTTTTGTTTTAGGCGGGAAAGCTGGCAATGGAGAGAGGATGGGCTCTGAATATTGGTGGAGGATTTCATCATTGTTCTAAAGAGGATGGTGGCGGATTTTGTGCTTATGCTGACATAACTTTATGTATTAAATTTCTGTTTATGAATTATCCTTCAATCGAGAAGGTAATGATTGTGGATTTGGATGCCCATCAGGTGAGTGCTCTATTTTACCTTTTTCTCAACGTAAGTATTCCAATTTTAAATAAGAAAATAAGCCGATATTGTTATGCGTGCATACACGTATGCATGGATTTAAAAGGAGGAAACATTTAAACAAATAGTAACTAAAATTAAATGAAACAATAGCTAGAAAAAACACTAGACTGGAATGTCTTAATAATTTTGAATTTGATTGAAAAGACTGGAAAGTTAAGTTGTTATGTACTGTCTGCTATGACAGCCTTATAATATGGCATGTGGTTGTTTAATTCATTTATGAAAAACAGATATGATGTAACATTTCTCCTTACACAAAATGCTACGTCATCAGCATTGAGTTGGAATTAAGATCATATACTTTTTGAAATATGATGTAAATGACATCAAATTTTAAAAAGCACATGAATCCGTATTGAAGTGAATCTGTATTTGAATTTTCCAATCTGTATAATTTTTTGAAAATTAATTGTGCTTTATTAGATATGGACTAATTCTCTTTTTTTCCCCTTGGAAATACAATTCTTTTATATTTTCTTTCTCGTCACAATTTAAAAAAAGTAACTTAATTTTTTTTTTGTATGATAGTGATTATTCCTATTTTTTGGTACTTTAAATATTAAACCTAGAATAACTTCCCAACTTTATTTTAAAGCTAAGTTTTATCATAAACTGAATTAAAAGTTTTTTCAAATGAATTTAGCAAGCTTTATGTAGTTTTAACAAAGATTCGAGGCATTTCTAATATATATCCAGGGAATTACTTTTTTTAAGGATATGATTTATGATCTTGGAGGTACCCATGATCATAAATCCTATTTAAGTACTATCTATTTATCCAGGTATTTCTTTTTTCACATAGGAGTTTAATTTTTTATAAAAACTGATGTCATGTTCTCTGTGTATGCCCTAGCAATTTTTTCTATTTTTGACCCTCCTTCTTGTCAACTAAATATTACAATTTTCTTCCTTCTTTCACCAAATGTTATCACAGATATGCTTTTGAAACAATCATTTACTTAATAATTTTTGTTACTAGTAAACTAATGGAGTGTGTGGCACTGCTTGGCTAAATATTGTCCTTGTGCTAATAAAATAAATCGCTTTAAATGTTATCATCTTTAAGATGTAGATATTGTTAATAGCATTAATAACTGTAAGTCTCTACATGTAATTTCACTAGCTGTTGCAAATTAATATACCTTTGAAATATTTTTCTTTTCTTTAGGGCAATGGTCATGAGCGAGATTTTTTAGGAGAGGAAAAGGTTTATATAATGGATGTGTATAATCGAGGAATTTATCCCCATGATGAATATGCTAAAGGTAACAAGTTTTTTACTGTATTGTTTTGAAATAATTTGATATTCTTTGGATTGTATTAATCATTGTCATTTAGGTGAAGTCACTGTATTGTAGTATATATCTACTAAATTTATTTTTACTACAAATATTGCAGAGGAATTGTTTCATAAATAAAAGATGCACAAATACATGGGATAAATAAAGTTTCATTCAAATGAATGATTTTTGAAAAAATAACTACAAACATATTTCATTAATTTAAAATCACAACTAGTACTCATATTTTACTTTTGATTATTTTATATACATATGCCAAATTACAGTATTTTTTACAATTACAATAGAAAAAAAATTTCTAAAACACATTGCATGTTATTCTCAGTAATTCTCACAAATTAACACTGTGATTTCTGAAATAATTATTTTAGATAGAAATATAATCTTTATAAATTTTACATTTTTGTAATTATTTTTATATGAGAGAAATACCTCTATTAAATCCTGTCTTATATACATATATGAAGTTTAATATAATTTTTACCTTAAATTGTTTTAATATTTAATTCCTTTAAAAATTATTTAACTAATTAAATATAATAACTAATTAAAATATAAAAATTGGAAATTTTTAAAATTTAATAACATAACATAAATTTCTAAAAATAAAATTTAATAAGATCAAATAAAATTTAATTCAATCTTAAAAGTTTTAATTTTTTTAAAAATAAATTAATGTAAATTATTTATACTTCATTCAAGCTGTTTGTCCCCCATAGCTGCTATTAGAAAGAAAGTAGAATTGAGGCATTTCACTGAAGATGCTGAATATTTAGATAGAGTTTCAAGGTAAATTTGTTATCTTTATGTATAAAATGCTCTTTTATAACTGTGGATAGATATTTTTATAAATGCTAATTATAATGTATTGTTTGATTTTCAAATAAAAATTTTAATTTTATAAAAATGCTTGTATATATATAAATTATGCTTGTGTTTATTAAATAATCATAATATTTTATGTTCATAATATGAATAAAAAAATTTTTTGATTATTTTGTATGTAAATTCTTTTTAGAAATTTGACAGATGCTATTGCTGAATATAACCCACAATTTATTGTATATAATGCTGGAACCGATATACTAAAGGGAGACCCATTAGGTTGCTTATCAATAACTGCACAGGTACATACATTCTTAATCATTATTCGTCATATCCATGTGTAAATGAGAAATTGTTAGAGCTAAGAAAAAAGAAAGAATGAACTGTATTAGAAATTTTCTTCAAAATTTTGTCTCTAATCAAAAAATAATGTCTGAAAAAAAGCTATTTTAATTTAATTGGTTAATAGTATTAACTAAAATGCATTAATCTAGATTAATTTTTGTGCTTTGAAGTGGGAAATAAAGATTAAGATTTTGTTGTGTTTGAAGTTTCTCCAAACAATACTAAGTGTTTGAAAACTATCAAAATATTATGTAAACAATTGTTTACATAAATTATTACAAAAATATATTATTTTGCAATTATTTAGTTTTTCCTGACATCTTCCTTTGTAAACTGTGATGGAACAAATCAAAAGAAAATTCTGTATGTGGAAAGGAGCTACATTAATCTGGTTGCAAAATAGGAACTTAATTGTTAGAAAATTTTATTAAATGTTTAGAAAATTGGAGGCAGCTGTTCATTAAATTTAATGAATTCTTGCAGGGTGTGTGACATGTGGAGATTTGAAAGAGAAAGGGGAGTATATACAGATATTGTTCCTTGTCTTTCCCTCTGTGTTTATTATTATAATATCCATCACCAATAGTCTGTTATGTGTAATTTTGTCTATGCAACACTATTTACACAGAATAAAATCAATGCACGTGAGAAAATATTTATGTTAATTCAGCACTAGCAGTCTTGGAAGACTTGGAAATAAAATTTAATATATTAATCACAATAAAATTTTTAAATTATTCTATATGGATACAATTTTTCGGCTACCAAAGGTTACATTTCAGTTATACTAATTTTGACTATTAAACGTAAATGTACTGTTAATATATAATAAAAATTTTAAAAAATTAATGAAATAATATTTATTTCTGAAGTGATTATTTGAAATTAAGCTAATATTCTGTCTCTTAATAGATATTCATCAATTTAAAATGAAATGATCATTGTAAATTGATGAACAGAGATTTTGATTGGCATAAGGTGTTATATTAATCTAATGGTTGTAACTAGCTATACTTAACTGAGACTTTCAAAAGCCAGTAAATTAATAAGCATTATTATATAGTGAAATTATGACTTTTGTTATTTTATTGTTTTATTAATTTTTATCATTCATCAATTTAGGGCATCATTGAAAGAGATGAAATCGTATTTAGAGCAGCTAAGGAAAATGGTACACCAATTGTATTTGTTACAAGTGGAGGGTATCAGAAATGTACAGCAAAAATAATTGCAGAGTCAGTCATCAATCTGAAAAACAAGGGACTATTTCGATGATTTTATTAGAAAATGTGTGTATAATTTTTTCTTAGTATAATTATTTAATAACATTGTTATAGGTTGTAAAGTTAAAAGTATGTAAATATTGTATATATATATTTATATAAATGTAACTTTAAAAAAGTCTAAATTTAGTTTTGATTGTTATAGTTGAAAAGTTTTTATAAAATTTCTACCCTGATTGTTAAGTTTGAAATGTTTTCATATTTATTATTGTTACAAGAATTTAATAAAAGTTTAATCTTACTTTAATAAATATAGTTTTTTTTAAAAAAAAAAAAGAAAGAAAGAAATGAGTAATTATTTTAAAATTAGGTGAATAATGGTTGGGTAAAATAAGCTTTGGAAAATATTACAAAAAGGAAGGGGGCTCTATTTCCCCCCTAAATTTGTACAAGTTAAAATGATTTTTAATATATTAAAATCATGCTAGACCGAGTTTTTTGACAATTTTTTTTTTTTTTTTGCTACTCCAAGATATCAATAAAATTGAAATAGCTTTTCAGTACTTAATGATTTTATTTTTATCTTGGCCTTTTCAGGTAAATATGAAATAAAATTGTACTTTTAAAAACAAAAATTGCATTTGACATTAAATGTAATGAAAATTAGTAAATAACAATTACATTGCTGTTTGAAAATGTTTGGGAAGCTATCCCTAAAATAATAAAAATTTTATTAATAAATAACTATAAAATGTCTATTTTTGTTATGTATTCTGAAAAATTTCTTCCTAAAACTTACTAAACAATTTAATGTAAAAAAAATTTTGTGTTGTGTAACATTCATTGAAAAATGTATCAGTTTGTGATTTTCATTTTAATAAAATTGTGGAGAGTGCTTATATACAAATTTTCTTCTTTCCTATTAAGTGCCAAATTTTATATTATTATTATTCATTAGTTCCTTCCTGTAAATATAAATTAAACTCTTGAAAATATCCTAAAATTCTCATCAACACCATTATCTCACTTTATTTTATCTAAAAATACATTCTTATGTGTGATATACTTTTCAAATATTTGATCTTAATTCACCTTCCTATATTACTTATAAATATATGAATGTGTTTCTTAATGTTTATTAATAAATATAGATTTGAAAAGTAGAATGTCTCATTTCTTTAAAAAAATTTGCCAGTTTTATTTTTCTTAATTTATCGATTTTCTTCATTTCTAAATTGACTGATGAATAGTCTAAGGCAGGGGTCGGCAACCTGCGGCTCTTTTGATATAAAGTTGCGGCTCTCCAGTTCCATATGAAAAATTAATAATTTATTATCAAAACCCTTAAAAAATAAGAAAAATATTTTTAAGTACCTAATTTCTCAATAACTTCTATTTTCATAACATTTAATTACAAATCGCTTACGTTTAATGTGACCGTAATGAGAAAATTTGAACTATTGTGTTGTTTTTAGAGATGAGAATCAATGACCATGTTTATTTTCCAGCCAATTGCATTCCATTTCCGTCTCACTCAAATAGCCACCGTCTAGAATCCAGACAACATTTCTAGATTCTAGACGTGTTGTCTTTTAATTTAGTTTTTATTAACGTCACACTAGAAGAACATGAGGGCTATTGGCGACGGAGTAAATTACTTCATTTTAAAAATCTAAAGCAATATCGCGATGAGATCCATGCAACTATTGACATGAAATGCTTCAGCATAGCTTTAAAAAACATGAAGGATGGATTCGCTGGGAGATTCGAGCAAAGTTCAAAACAAATAAAATTACTCTCGTGTTCATAGTAAATCCTCTCAACACAAATATAAATGCGGTCAACATCGAACCATTTGGAATTGATGCCGGATCGCTTCAAATGCAATTGCTGGATTTGAAAACTAAATACTTGTGGAGTGACAAGTTCACAGAACTCAAGAGCAAATTGGAAGAGTTGGAGGTCGAAAAATGCATGCACATCGTGTAGCACAAGTGGACATCTCTAAAAGAAATTCCGCGAGTTGAGGCCGTCGTATTCGGTGCGTGGAATAGTCTTCCAGAATGCTATAGTAGGTGAAGAAGTTGGCGTATAGAGTGCTGACGATCTTCGGGTCGACATATTCGTGTGAATAAGCGTTCTATTGCATGAATACAATAAAAAGTAAAGTTCGAAGTCAACTAACAAATAAAAATTTAGTCGTTCTTGAAACTTAAAACAAGTTATAAGCCAAACTTAATCACATTTTCAAGAGGCATACAAAGCCAATGTCCCATTGATGTAAATATCTATATTTGTGTTTTTATATGGATGAATATTATTCTGTATTTAAAGCCATTTATTTTAAATTAAAAATCAAATATATGTAAACAAATACTATAATATAAAATCGAAAAATTTTAGTGGCTCTAAAAAATGGGAAATTTTGTAAATTGTAACTTTTGGCTCTTCTGTTTCAAAAGGTTGCCCGACCCTGGTCTAAGGCATATCATCAACTTTGGGGCCCTAGTGTAATACTCTTTGGGAACTAACTGAATTTAAGTTTAGACAAATTGAGATGAATCATTTGCCTTTTTGTTTAAATGCTGATTTTTGAATTATTTGATCCCCTCAGAGGCGGATTAAGTTAGTTGGAGGCCCCTGGCGGTAAAAGGTTTTAAGCCCCGTGGGCTGAAGAGTCGAAAAACTTAAATAGTGAAAAAATTCGCTGACCTTAAATTCTCAAAATAAAATGTATAGCTAATAAAAAAAATTAACGGCTCAAAAAAATTTTAACTTTATTTTAAAGAATTTAAAAAAAAAACCTTAATTAAAAGCTTAAAATTTTGCTATATAACTTTACGTCTTGATTTTTCTTGGGCACATTCATCGATTATTTTTGCGGTATCTATTTGGTCCAAAACATCTTGTTCTATATATAATGTGGCTATGCTGTTCAGTTTGTCTTCTCCCATACTACTTCTTAAATAATTTTTAACTCGCTTTAAAAGAGAATAATTCGAATTAAAAACCAACGTTTTTAAAAACAACGTTTTTATATGGCGGCAAAGTTTATTAAAAAAATTATTGAAATATTAGTTAAAACTGGATGCAAATATCTAAATATTGCATTGTTAGGCAAGTAAGAACAGTTCCCAAAATTTCAGAGCTCTAGCTTGCTGGGAAGTTGGTTAAATTAACGATAGAAAACTTGATGACACAGTGATACACACACAGACAGATACACACCAAGTGAAATACATAAAAACGTTAAAACTAACTAAAATTAATTAATTCATCCGGTAAATTAAATGAATGGAATGCATTTTTACCCAACCACCCTTGGCGACAAGAATTACTTAGCGATATTTTGCTAAATGTGGCTACCCTGTTCCGTTTTACGGACTTAAGTTAAACAAAAAATAAAATAATAATAATAATAAATAAATAAAAACCAGCCAAGTTTGGAGCAAATTTTTGAAATCGCGCCAAGTGATTGGGCTAAACTGCATTATTAAAGAAAATATTAATTAAAACTTATCGCAAACGTCCAAATATTGCATTGTTAGGCGAGTACGAACGATTCCCAAAATTTCAAAGCTCTAGCTTGATGGGAAGTTGGTTAAATTAACGATCGAAAATTTGATGACACACACACACACTCACACACACACCAAGTGAAATTCAGAAAAACGTTGTAAAAATATCTCTCACCTGATGCATTTGATATCAGTATAGTTAGAAATATTTTTAAAAGTATCTCTACATTAAGGAAAGTCGAGACCATTTCTTTTGCAACTCGATAAGTTTCTATTGGAGTGTTCATAGTATCTTTGTTTTCTTTTAAAAATAGCAAAAACTGATCCAATTCATCGTCAAAATTAAACGATTCAATATCGTTTTTGTAAATATCCTTTAATTTTTGAACAGCTTTCTTCTTAATTTCAGGTAACCTCACGTCAAAAAATACAAAAAAGTGTTCTACAACAGTTTCATATATTCCAGCTCTTCGGGATAGTTCTGCACTTGTCCTATCGCATATAACATAAAATGAAGTGACCAAGAAATTTTCCCTATTTTCAAATTCATGATCTTCTTTAGTTTCACCGAAAACAATTTTTCTCCTTCGCTGCCTACAAGCTTGTCCCACTTCCTTTTCAAATGAGAGCCATGATAAAGCACAGTTGCTTCTTGTTCTACTTTTCCAAATTCATTCCTGAAATTTTGTATATAATTTTCTAAGGATTTCAGTAGATTAGATCCTTTTAATAGCTCACACCCAACTGATTGTAATGATTTGCTAGTAGCATTCACTCTCTGGAGTATGGTATCCCAAATCAAGGTCATTAGGGAAGTTTCATACTTGCCCATCTGTTTCAAAAGGGAAGTTGCCTCCAGTATTGTGATATTTTTCTCCTCATTTGTATCACGGATTTCAACCAGGGCCTCTTTTATGTGTGTATAACCAAGTCTTATAGCTCGTGCGGCATCTGCTGTTGCTGACCACCTGTATCTGAAACTTTTTTCACAGATAATGCATGTTTACTCAGTTCCAGATTTTTATTTAAAATTCGCCACCAATGGGTTGACACAGAAAAAAAAATTGAATAATTTCTGCAGAAGCATAAAATATTTAATTGCATCGCTAGAACTTTCTGCTGCTAAATTTCCTACAAAATTTAAAGAATGACTGGCACAAGGAATATAAACTGCGCTTGGACTGTGTTCTTTAATACGTGCCTGTAGACCTGAGTACCGCCCAGATATATTAGACGCATTATCAAATGATTGCCCTCTGCAATTTTTAATATCCAGTCCAAATTTAGCTAAAATTTCTAATACTTGTTGTTCCAAATATGAAGAAGTATGTCCTTCTATGGGTAAAAATTGCAGAAATCTTTCTTTTACTTCACCACTAGATGAGACATATCTTACAACGAATGTTAGTTGGTCAACATGTGAAAAGTCGGGCGTAAAGTCAATTACTATACTGTAATACTTCGCATTCTTAATCTCATTAATTATATGGGCTTTTACTTGTTTCCCTATAATATTTATAAATTCATTGCAAATTTGGTGGGACAAATAGCTAACATTACCTCGTCCTCGATTGGCGTATTTTTGAAGGTGCAACTTCAAAAAATCATCGTATTCACTGAGATAATCCAGGCACGTTAAATAATTTCCTTTCCTTGTAGACTCCTGACCTTCATTGTGTCCTCTGAATGCTACCCCTAAACGGCTCAAAAGTTTTATTGTTGATATTATTCGCTTCAAGACTTTCCTCCAATAAAGCTCTTCATGTTCTCTTTTCTGTAATTGCTGACTATCAATTCTATTAAATTTAGATGACCTTTTATACAAAGTGCACATAACTAATATATGTTCTTTTTATATTTTGTGGCCGGACAGAGTTGCCGTAATTGTTTTCCGGTTTTGAAAACCAGTTAGTTATTTAGATGATGTCGCAGAAAACAGTTTACAAGGATAACAATAAACAGCTTTGCTTTTTCGGAAAATACTAGCCAATTTCTTTCTTCTTTCACTCCATTTGTTTTCTACCTATAAAAATGATCGTAAGAAAGTCCCCTGTAATACACTTGATATCTATCTTTATAAACTGATTTCAATATTACCGATGTTATTCGGCTTCTTTCTAATGCTATAGTCAATCATTAAATGTGTTAATGTCGTAGGCCATAGAGCTATATCATTTAGCATCTCAACATGAAGATTGATAAATATTTCTGGTCTATCTTTATCTTCTTCACTTTCCCTATCATGATTTGATTCATTATTGCTTTGAACTTCTTCATTGTCCCCTTTTTCACTGTCGTCTCCTTTATTTTGTTCACTGTCAGTGGGAATAAGGGGTCTCACTTCACTTGTACTTGCTTCTGGAAAAATAATGGAGGTTGAGGTACATTGGGGATTATCCGAGGTAGATGACGAGGGCACTGAAGTAGCGGCTCCTAAAAATTTATGCAGTGCATTTTTCTGACTTTCCTCAATTTCCAGCTTTCGTTTAAATTTTTGTCTTTTTTCCGCTCCACTTTGATAACGCTTCATGCTTCTGCCCTGAAAAGTTTGAAAATTCTGTACTTGTTTTTCGGAAACTAAGCGTGTGAGACCACATATGCGATGAAATTTTTTATACCCGATAGACTACAAGCACCTTATATTAATATTATAAAACGAAACGCACCGCACGAAACCAAACGCGAATATTAAACGCCGATACGAATTTACAAACTTCGGTAATATCTGGGATGATCGGCGAGTTTAGTCCAAATGGGTATTTTCTGCTTTATTTGCACAAAGCCTCGTGTCTCGCCGAGGGACGATTTCCGATTCCGAGTCAGATAATTTATTTCGCTGTAGCAGTGTGGAAGAAATTTGAATGCTTGAAAATAAAGTTATAAATTTTGAATTAAAAAATAACTATATTCTTTTTTAATTGAATCTAAATTTTTCAAACTTTTGAACGTTTTCTTTTTATTAATGCAAACTGTAAATTTTTTCCATGAAATATTTTGATAATTAAAATAATAATCTTAAGGACTTTAATTTTTTTCCCAAACTCTCATAAAATTACATTTCATCTTTTTTCAAATTTTCTGATTGAATTATGAAATTTCTGATTTAATACAACATATTTTGGTTAATTCTTTTATTTTTTACAGAAATCATAATTTCATTTCTAGAACAAAACGTAGCTTAGCTTCCGGATTACTTATAATCCAAATTATTAAAATATCTCTACCAAAAGTAAGCTTTCAAAAATTCTAAGGTTTTTGTTTGAATCACTTATCTACTTTATAAATTGTGTTCATCATATTTTTATTTCTGTAATGCATTTTGCTACCACTTTAAATAAATAGTTTTAAACTAGGAACAATTAAAAAATAGTACCTATATTTTTCAACATTTATTATTGTTCTGTAAAAATAAACATTTCATTACATGCTTTTCATAAGCAGTTTCTGCCATAGTTTTGTCATTGTTGCTTTTTTTAAAGATTTTAAATATAGTTATAGATTGTTATAGAGGAATTTTCTTTATTAGAAGCATACAGAATGTTATACAATATTTTAAAGAAATTATACATTTTAAAGTAATTATACGATTTTTATGTATTTTTATAATTAGTTATACACATACTTAATTATTAGATTGCATTGAATATTCTTTCAAATTGTGTGGACAAAAAATCTTAATCAAGGAAGTATCGCGTGCAAATCACTCTTAAAATGGCAATAAATACAAAACGAAAAAAGAATTTTTGCTTTTCAAATTTAATCTTACAAAATAATGGTTCTCTTAGCAGTTTTAAAGTATATTAGAAAAATTATGTGTTTATTTCGCATGTTACCTTAATAAAAAGAAAGAAAAGTGTATAATTAAGTAAACTTAACATACTTTTTTTCTTTTAAAGTTCTTTTAACAGTTTGAAGCAACATAAATCAAATATTTAGAAATTAATAAATTGGTTCATTTATTACTAAGCAAAATTATCGTAATACGATAGGATTACAAACAAAAATTCAATACTATAAATATAACAACGTTTTATTTCAATTTCGAGTTATTGTTAGGATTCTTTTAAGTATGGTAATTAATTAATGAATGTACTCAAAAGCTCATTAATGTTTTGTATTTTAAATGAACTACTATCGCTTTTTATAATTGACTAAAGAAATTATTTTTATTCGAGAGGGAAATAATATTTTTTCATTTGAATAACAATGCCAATCGAAAATGTTTGAAGATTGAAGCTACGAAAACACATTTAAATATGTTAATCATCATGAAAATATTCTAAGAAACTGATGAAAGTTATTTATATTTATGTATGTAAAACGAAAAATAAATACATAAATAAAATAGTAATAACATAAATGCAACAAAATATTTTTTTTTCACTTTATGTTACGCAATGATTAAAATACCTGGGCATCAAATCTTAAAAATATAAAAGAGAATTTGAAAATGAAAATATAGTTACCTTTTTTTGTTGTTTAAACACGGTTCTCCGATTTGTCTGTATAAGCGAAGGAAGCTAAAAAAAATTAGTTCGGAAGTCAAAATGACGCAAAATTTCCTCAGTTTTCTTCGAAAAGGGGTCTTTTTCTCAGGGTCATTCTGCCCCATTCTTTTCTTTCGTCCTTAAGCATGTCATTAATCTTGATCGTGCTTTTCATCACTTTTGTCCGATGTGCCGAAATTCTTCTTTAACGCGCCTCCTTCCCCCATGGGACCAACGTTGAGAACTTATGAATACTCGTTAAAAAATAATTAACTATAGACTTGGAGGGTGACAGAAGACTTATGGCGCTTATGGTTCTATCTTTTCTCGGAAAGGGAAGCAGTTATCGAGCCCTTGCTGACCATGAATGCATATTCGGTCTTTTGGTTGTTACAGAAATAAAAGAGAACCGGGATCAATAAAATTTAATATTCTCTTTCACTGGACCATCTCTGAAAAAAATTCCGACTAAGGACCAAGCCTTCTTAGTGCGACGTTTATTACAGTCAATCAATCAACAGACGAAGGCGTTATTGTCATTTACAAGCAAATAACATTCTGAATGGATTTTTCCCATCCTAAGTGTTATCTGTATTTCAGTTCAAACGATCTTTCTGTCGATCTACTTTGAATGAGAAGTTTTTCCTACATTCCGAGCTCACGCCATTCCTTGTCTTCTCATTATTTTGAGTAACTTTACCAGCTTTTAAATTTTTCTTATTGCGGGTCCTGAGATTCAGAATTCACACAGAAAACTTATATCGTTTTAATCCAGTGACATACTATTTTATAAACGTGAAAAGGAACTCTTAATATGATAATTGATAACATTTTACGACTTTTTGCTTACCCACGTCAGGGGGCCCTGTAGCTAGGGGCCTCGTATCATTGATACGGTGGTAGCTACGCCCCTGATAAGAAGGAATGTTGTTCAGGAATGTTTCTCAGAATTTGAAATCCATTCTTATTATATGCTTCATCTGTGGTAGTGCGAACCTTTAAAGTCTGCATAATTTCAAGAATTAGTTTGCAGATTGTTGAATTTCAGAGATCTACAACAGTAATGTTTACGACAAAATTCACATTTCGTACGATAGGAATATTGTCAAGTTTTCATGTGCAAGAGCACATTTTAGTTTTTGATCATGCTGGGCTTCCGGTGCATAGCATCCGCCACCCCACCCACATGGTTGACCCTGTCCATAGTTCCCTTTCTCTATATTACAAAAATTTAAAATGTAGAAATACAAAACGGAAAACATTACCAAACTAGAAACACACGAGTTTTTCTCAAAAATCAAACATATGAAAGCAAATAATATAAAATGATCCTATGAAACCAAAACAATAAAAAAAAAATTAAAGAACAAGATGCACATTACCTGAGATTTTAACTTTACAAATTAATCAAATTTAAGTTGACCAATGGTAAAAAATGCCAGCAAAATTCAGACCTTATGAAAGTATGCAGTTATCAAAGTGATCAATTATTTCAATAGCCAAAGATCCTCAACAGTTTTTTCGAAAAAATTACTTTCATCTATTGATCCAGTGCCGGATTACTCATTAGGCGGAGTAGGCAATTGCCTATGGGCGCCGTGCTTTTTAGGGGCCCACAAAAGCATGTTCTGTTTTCTGTTAGTGCTCTAAAAACAGGCTACAGGGACCCGAGAACTCGACTGCTTAGGGGCCTCCATGTAGTTTAAGCCGACACTGCTTCGATCTCTTTCCCCACATTCTCAAAATATAAACACAAAAATCCAGATAACAATAAATCACGAACATTCAAATGCCAAATTTGTTCGAAAGAACTAAACACTGGTAGTTGTTTATAGTCATTAATATCTGGGATCAAATTTTTAAGAACTTGGAACCGAAAACATATATTAAAGATCTAAGTCCAGGAAAAAAAACGGATTTTAACCACAATTACTTATAATATATGAGGGCAGCACTAATTGTTATACGATTCAAATCGTGGGTAATCATTGGGTTTGCAATATCAGTGCAAGATTTTTTGTTGCGCGTTGAACTTATAACTGAAGTCCATCAGCTTGGGGCCCCTGTTGGTGCTCGGGGCCGCAGGCGGACGCCAGGTCCGCTAGCCACTTAATCCGCCTCTGGACCCACTAAAATATATTAATTTCTTATGTACAGTTATAAGGAATGCTTATATAACATAACAAACATCAAACATAAATAAAATATATCAGGTGTTAAGTTCAATTACACAAAGTCTAATTAGAAATAATAAAGTATTCATCTAATAAAAATACAGTGTATTTTTACAAATTTGTAAATATTACTTGTATTTGTCTTGAAATATCTCAAACAGATCGGAAATACTCAGAGTTTGAGCAAAAATCGCACATTCAATGATAAAAAAAAAACGGCATTTCTAGGGACTAGGCGACCGCTTGGCGAGATTTGGCAAAAAGTAGAAGCTAATGGATGGAATCCTCGAGCCAAAGCTTTTCACTTGGCAATTTCTTTAAGAGGAGACGTGGCCGACATCCTCGAGACACTTCCGGAACAGCAAAAGAGTGATTTCCAAGCCCTATCAGGTGCGCTTGAGCTGCGGTTTGGAGGGAAGTGCACTAAAGAATACAGCCGATTGCAGTTAAAGTCCCGCTATCAAAAAGCGGGTGAAAGTCTGCAAGAATTTGCTGCCGATATTCAGTGATTTTCCCATCTAGCATTTTCGGACTGCCCATTTGAGGCACATCAGGATCTGACTGTCTAGCACTTCGTCGATAGTGTGCGGGATCCGGAGACACATAAAGCACTTAGACTCGCAGATGTCAAGGATGTCGGATCTGCTTTAGTCTAAGATAGAGGCTGCCCAGCAGGCCACACATAAGGACCGGCACTCAATCAGAGCAGTCTCTGCTACTGATTCGGACTCTGATTTCATAAAGCATAATGAAGATTTGCGACGGAAAATCCGTAGCTTAGAGGAACGTAATGGTAGTAGAAACACGAAAATTCAGTGTTTGACTTGAGGAGCAACCGGACACGTCCGTAGAAACTGCTCTAGATGCATCTAGAGATGGTGGAAATAATCTTCCACCACATCAGAGGAAACAAATATACGGCCATCTCGCGGGACGGAGGTGTCCAGACAGTCAGAAATCTCATTTCAAAGTGTTTCATATTCCTTCCATAAGTGACTGCGACAACGGACTTTTAATTATGGGGCATGTCAACAAAGTCCCCTGCAAAATGATAATCGATACTGGAGCCAACGTAACCATCATTAGAACTGACTTGACTTACAAACTTGTAGAAAAACTCATCTGGACGCCGCCCTGCATTACCCTCCAGACTGTGATAGGATTGATGTTCATGGAAAAGTCTATCTTAATATCGCATTTGGAGATGCCATGTACCATCATATGGCGTATGTAGCTGATAAAAATGACCAATTTATTCTCGGATTGGATTTCCTCAAAGAAAACAATTTCAAGTTGGATTTTAAGAACAATGAAAGCTGTCGATATTGTTCTAGAGTTGAGGAGAAATATCAACTAATAAATCCTTCGGTACACCAAGTTACTGTTTCACCGACATTGAAACCAGACCCATGGAGTGATGAAGAGCTTAGAGAAGCCCAAAAAGAAGATCCAGATATAAATCCAGTTTTGGAGTTAAGGGAATCTTCTAATAGGAGACCAAGTTGGCAGGACATCTCCATTTACAGTCCTACTACTAAATAGTATTGGGCTCAATGGGACTCACTCCATATTAGAAATGGCGTGTTATACAGGCAATGGGAGTCCGATGATGGACGTAACTTCAAATGGCAGCTTGTACTTCCAAAATCAAGAATCTCGGATGTTGTAAAAGAACTGCATAGTAGCTCCACTGGAGGCCACTTTGGAGTGATGAAGACTCTACAGAAAGTTAGAGAACGCTTCTATTGGAGCAAGTCGAGACAAGATGTAGAGAAGTGGTGCCAATCTTGTGATGACTGTGCGGCTCGTAAGGGACCAAAGAAACGTAGCCGAGGGAGATTACAACGATACAACGTAGGAGCACCTTTTGAGCGGATAGCACTGGACATTTTGGGTCCCCTACCACGATCTTCAAATGGCAACAAATACATCCTAGTTGTCATAGATTACTTTACTAAGTGGCCTGAAGCATTTTCAATTTCCTACCAAGAAGCTACTACAGTATCAGAGGTTACAGTGCAGAAATGGATTTCCAGATTCGGCACACCCTTACAAAATCATTCAGATCAAGGAACGAATTTTACCTCTGCTGTGCTTAGGAATGTGTCAAATTCTCGGAAGAGACAAGACACAGATAACGCCCCTACACCCACAATCAGACGGCATGGTAGAGAAGTTTAACCGAACCATCTTGACTAACCTCTCACTTATGGTTTCCAAAAATCAGCAAGATTGGGACTGGAAGTTACTGCTATTCCTGCTTGCATATCGCAGTGCTGTCCAAGAGACTACCGGATATACTCCATCCCAGATGCTCTTTGGTTGTGAGTTTCGTCTCCCTTGTGACCTTCAGTTCGTTCGTCCACCGGATACATCTTCATCGCCAGAGGAATACTTTCGAGATCTCCAGGCACATTTTGAAGATGTCCATAACTTTGCTCGAGGCCGAATCAACCTGGCAACCGAGAGAATGAAAATGAGGTACGACACAAGAACGACGGGACATGAATTTCAGGAAGGTGACGAAGTTTGGTTGTGGAACCCGATTTGACGTAAAGGACTTTCTCCGAAGTTGCAAGTCAACTGGGACGGTCCATACACAGTCCTAAAAAGACTGAACGACGTTGTGGTTCGTATAAGGAAATCACCTTCTTCAAAGTCGAAGGTAGTACATTATGACAGACTAGCTCCTTATCATAACAGGTCAATTGAAAAGTCACCGGCCTACCATAGTAAAACACATTTTTTTTGGCAAAATTAGTTTTATTTATTCAACATAATTCCCTTCAAAGGTGATACACTGATTATAGCGACCCTCCAACTTTTCGATACCATTTTTGTAGAACGATTTGTCCTTTGCTTCAAAATAGGCCTCAGTTTCGGCGATCACCTCTTCATTCGACGAAAATTTCTTCCCAGCGAGTATTCTATTGAGATCTGAGAACAGGAAATAGTCGCTGGGGGGACAGATCTGGAGAATACGGAGGATGAGGAAGCAATTCGAAGCCCAATTCATGGATTTTTGCCATCGTTTTCACTGACTTGTGACACGGTGCATTGTCTTGGTGAAGCAGCACTTTCTTTTCCTTCGAATCCGGGCCGTTTTTCGGCGATTTCGTCCTTCAAACGGTCGCTATGTAATAGTCACTGTTGATGGTCCTTCCTTTTTCAAGGGAATCAATGAAAATTATTCTATGCGCATCCCAAAATACAGACGCCATAACCTTGCCTGCCGACTGTTGCGTTTTCCCATGCTTCGGAGCGGGTTCATCGTGTGCAGTCCACTCGGATGACTGTCGATCGGACTTCGGAGTGAAATGATGGAGCCATGTTTCATCCATTGTCACATATCGACGCAAAAACTCGGGTTTATTACGCTTGATCATCTTAAAACACTGCTCCGAATCATCAACTCGTCGGTGTTTTGGGTCGAAAGTGAGCTTGCGCGGCACCCACTTTGCACAGAGCTTTCTCATACCTAAACATTCGTGAATGATATTATGTACACGTTCAGTTGATATCTTAAGAGTGTCTTCTATTTCATTCAATTTCAATTTACGGTCATTCAAAATCATTTTGTGGATTTTTTTAATGTTTTCGTCGGTAACAACCTCTTTTGGGAGTCCATTGCGTTCACCGTCTTCGGTGCTCATTTCACCACGTCTAAACTTAGCATACCAATTCTTGATGGTTGATATTCCTGGGGCAGTATCCGGAAACTCGGCATCAAGTCAAGTTTTTGCTTCAACTGTATTTTTTCCCTTCAAAAAGCAATATTTTATCAACACGTGAAATTCATTTTTATCCATTTTTTTCACAACAAAAGTTGCTTCACTCAAAATGCTATAATTCACAAACTAATGATCCGACAGCTGTCAAATTTATACACGCATCTTTTGAGGGTTAAGGATAACTAAAAAACATATGGATTTAATTCTAGTAGCGCTATCTATTTGTCAGACCGGGGACTTTTCAATTGACCTGTTAGAGTAAACTAAAACTAGTAGACCATGGTCTCTTTGTAAATAGTGTATTTGGCCTCTTATAAGGAGATTGTACTGCCCGGGACGAGCAGTCCTGGAGGGGGGGCAATGTTACAAATTTGTAAATATTACTTGTATTTGTATTGAAATATATCAAGCAGATCGGAAATACTCAAAAGCGGCATTTCTAGGGACTTGGCGAAAAATAGATGTTTCTGGAAAGTTCCATCATCGAAGCTCTAAGATCAATATTGAGCGAGATAGCCTAGAACCTTGGCGAATTCTTCGATTCTCACGCCAAGCCAGGCATAAATACCACCGGCCGAGATAGCAGCAGTAGTCGTCCCTATTATCCACACTTAGTAAACTCAACGAAGCCATAATACAAAATCGAATCAAAATTTTCACACACACCAATTTTACTAACCCAAACCAATACGGCTTCGTTAAACAACTTTCCACCCTACATCCCCTCTTAAATTTCACTGAAACAATAGCCTCAGGCCTCGAAAAACGTCAATCCACTGGAGCAGTATTCCTGGACATCCCGAAAGCTTTTGATAGGGTGTGGATTGACGGATTAATTTACAAACTCATCAGAAATAACTCCTACGCCACTGAAAGAACTTTCCAGGTTAAAGTTGGGACCACCCTATCTAACCCAATTAATATTAAAAATGGACTCCGATAGATTTAACGTGCATCAGCCCCAGCGGGTCTTTAGTGGCCAAGGATCGAACCCGAGACTGAACGGAAACCGCCGGCTACGAATCCGAAACCATGACCACTAGGGTTTCATTTCCGAGAACGAAGTAAAAGTTGATGAAGAAGTGTTAAAGAAGAGTTTAGCTGTGAAAAGATAGTTTGTTTGGATACCAAAGCACGCAAGAATAATTTGTTGGCAATGCTTGAAAGATTTTTAGAAATAAAGTCAGCAATTTTAAAAGCATTAATTGACATTAAAAAAGAACAAATGATGGCCAATATAGAGTTTGAAACAATGACTACAATTGTAACTGGCTTAAAGCTAGTAAAAACTGGCTTAGAAAAATTATGCAGTCGAAACAAAATGCAATTTTGCTAACTAAGAAGGTGTATTTTCTTTCGTTATTGGAGAATTGAACGAACAAAATTCAGAATTTGAGATAAATATGAAATATTCTCTAATCCAAAGAATTAATGAGAAACGCAACGTTAATTTAATAGGATTAATGCAATACCCGAATTTTGGGAGAAAATATGAAGCAGCTGCAGTTACTGTCGATATTTCGCGATTGCCTGGTAAAAATTGTTTGGTTACACAAGCCCAAATGATAGGGACAAAGCTTTTCTGCGAAGAAGAGGAGTCGATATCCATCTCTTCGCACTCAGAAGAGATTTTGAGAGAAAAACCTATGGCATTGGACGAAAAATTAGAGAAAGCAATTTACTCTAAAACAAAAGTTTTATATTGTTCAACCAAAAAAAGCATTAGTCTCAACAAAATCATGAAACAAGAGATGTAATTGTTCGACTCGAATGAAAATCCATAACCAAACATTATAAAACTATA
Organism: Nephila pilipes; assembly: GCA_019974015.1. NCBI lineage: Eukaryota > Metazoa > Arthropoda > Arachnida > Araneae > Nephilidae > Nephila > Nephila pilipes. The sequence goes on from BMAW01022874.1 coordinate 182,097, forward strand.
TGAGGCTTTAAAATGATGATGATGATAGTGAAGTTTTATTGGCGCAAGAGCGCCAGACGTGGCCATACTGCGCCAAACAAGGTAAATCTGAGATCTAGACTATTAAACAATGAAAAGATTGATCGACAAGAAGGGTCAAGTGAGAAAGTAAAGTTTATGGACGCAACAGCCAGGTATGGCTATGCTGCGCCAAATAAGATTTAACTGTGGTCTAAATGAGAAGAAAAGACAGATTGGTTGACAAGAAGGAGGGTCGAAAATAGAAAAGGATCGCTGGGGTAACCCGGGGGTGCGTCACCCGTGTTTACCAAAGGCTGTAAACCCCATGGGAAAGAAAAAGATCACTCACATACCTCGGGGTCATGATGCCCGTACTTACCTGAAGAAGGCAAGTCCCTGAGGTCCCTTGATATAATCCCCAGGGTTAAGGTATCCGGCTATACCCCCAGAAGCTGGGTACCCATTTTAGTCGCCTCTTACGACATGCATGAGCTGCAGTGGTACTATTCTGTCATTCCCGGTCACCACACGGGTCATGAGGCTTTAAAAACAATTCCTCCAACGTCAGTTGAAGCCGAGAGAGCATTTTCTGCAGCCGGATTGTTCGTCAGAAAGCTTAGAACAAGGCTGAGTGATAAAAGTATAAATTGCTTATACTTACTGAAATCCTGTTTTAAAAATGAATAATCAATTTATTACATATTTTTAGCTTATTATATAAATAAGCATTAATTTTGGAATTTATATATATTTTTTATAATTATTATTGATTTTATTTAAAAATAACTTGTTTTTAATGTAATTCTTTTTAACAGTGTAATTTTTTTTCTAATTTCCAAGTATCATGGAATTTTTTCCTAATATTTATAACAGTTAAAACATTAATGAACAAAAATATGTTTACAAAAATTGAAATATTGTTTTAGAACGAACAGTGAAACATTATACAATATATTTTAAATTATATCAAAAATTTCAGATAGCTAAAAAGTAAATTTTGTACATAAGTATTTAAATCTGAAGACAAACTGAAAATTGTTCTGAATGTTTGTAACTTGTTTCAGAATGTTGTCACTTTCCCCCCTTTTTTCTTTCATTTAGTTATAAGTTTTTCTAGGTATTGAAAGTTTGGGAAATTTATACTATGATGAGGTACTAGTTTTTAGAGTAGAATAAAATTAATGTAAATTAAAGGTTTTGTTAATTTTCAATCCACTAAAATTCAAATTAGAATCAACTTAAAATTTCTTTAACCCATATAAAAGTCTGATAATAATTTCAAAAAGTATATTGTTTAACTACATTTATTTAAAAAAAAAAAAAAAAACATTTCATTTCTAAATATATAGCAATTAAATGATAAGTCAAAAATTTAAAAATAACTAAATAAACTTAGATAGATCACCAGTTCTTTAAATGTTGTAACAGTTATTGCCCTATGGGTGCTGCATGACTTAAAGGAGGTGAGTGAGTGAGTGTGAGGTTTTATGGCGCAAGAGCCAAAGTAGGCTATGCTGCACCAAACATTTGTTAAAATCAATTAGAAATTAATGTCATTAAAAACAAGAGACCAACACAAAAACACACATAAAAGATAAAAGGTTAAAAATCAAATATGGTGTAAAAAGCCAATATGTCTTAAAAAAGCAAATAAGTTATGGTGGGGGGTTGATTTAAAGGAGGTATATATACTGTTTAGAAATTATGTAATGAATATTTTTCTTATTTCACTACAAAAGTAAATGAAAAGTATTAAGAATTTTTAATATACTTGTGTTGTACAATTTTTAATTATTGATCAGTTTGGAATATAGTACGACATGTAGAAAATGCCATTTAAATGTTTTTTTTGTTTCATGTTATTTAAATGTACTTTGGCAAGATAAATACTCACAGAAACAAACATTTGATCAAAAGCCCTATTAACTTAAATGATTTAATTTTTGAATCATGTAAAATTTTATTTTCTAAAGAAAAATAGCCTTTTGATTTAAGACATTTAGAAATAATTTGATAATTGACTTTTTTTTAAACATCTGCTGGAGCAACTTTCGTTCATGAATATCATTTAAAGTTTACATCAAAGTGCTCTCAACATTAAAGTAAAATGACCAAGCATTCCAAATTATTATGACAGTTGTGAGTCTAAATTGTTTATATCATGAGTTTTCCAGTAAAATATCCTAATCAAAACATGTAACCAATTTAATATCGTTAAAGGATGTCAAGTTAGCTTTTTTGAAAATGATTGAAATAAAAGATTTTGTTAAAAATTTGTTTCATAGAATAGTGAAATTATTCATTTAACTTTCAAATGATTTCATTGTATTTGTGCAGTTCTATATGAAGTTACTTTTTTACAATGAAAAAGTTACTGTCTCAAAATAATTCCAAAGTGAAATTTTAACACATTTTTCATAATGAAGAGAACAATATTTATTAAGTTAATAGCATTCCGGTAGGTAAGGTAAAATAACTTTTTATTGATTTTATTAATATGTATTGAACTACTGGAAATCTGTGAGCATTTAAATTTACTTCAGGAACAAAACTTGGATGGCACAGTTGGATATTATACAGAATTAAAATTAATTGAATATATTATAAGTCTTTTATTGTAAAAAGGCTCAGGTATTAAAAAAGTTTTAAAATTTTTTCCATATTAAGGTGGCCAAAGCAGACTGCTTTACACTAGTGGACCACAATGCTTTCAGTTGCCTTAGAAATTCACTTTAGCAGAAACAAATTGCATTGATACATAACATAAGATTATTTCTATAATAATTCACATAAGATCTATAGAAGTCTGCAAACATGTTTTCCTGTAAGAAGTCGTTTCCAACGACTAAAAATTTGATCAGCTCTGCTTATCAAAGAAATTGAATCATTAATTCCTATACAATTTAAATTACATATTACAATTATAGCAAAGTATACTTCCCATCTATGCTACAAATGTTATATCAAATTTATATTATTAATTGTATGGATGTGAAAATGCAAAAATTCCATGTGCATTTTGAATACCTTGCAGGTTTCAAGCGGTTTTGCATTGTTATTTTACCCTTTTATTTGTAATGTAACATTTTTTTAATGGAGGAAATAAAAACTTATCATTCTTTTCCATTCCAAACATTAAATAGAATACACCAAAATCATGAGCTTTTAAATCAATAGAACATTAAAAGTTCAATGAAGTTTTTTTAATTCAAAATCATAATGAAATAGTTAAAATTATTTCTTTCCATTCTATGGAGTAAAAGCAAAAGAACATTATCTGAAATAATCAAAGAGTGCGAGAAGTGGAAAAAGTGAGTGAATGTAAAGTTTATTGGCGCAAGAGCCAGATGTGGCCATACTGCGCCAAACAAGATAAATCTGTGATCTAGACATTTAACAATGAAAAAAGATTGATCCACAAGAAGTTCAAGTAAGGAAGTAAAGTTTATTGGCACAAGAGCCAAATATGGCTATGCTGCACCAAACAAGATTTAACTGTGGTCTAGATGAGAAGAAATTGAAGAAAAGGCACAAATTGGTTGACAAGGAGGGTCGAAAATAGAGAATCGCTAGGGAATCACAGGGATGCGTCACCCGTGTTTACCAAAGATGGTAAACCCCATGGGAAAGAGAAGTGGAATAAATCCCATGATGGATTTTTCTAGCATTGATTTTACCATAAAAAGAAGGAACAAGTAATGAATGTGACAATCCAAAGTGGAAACATGCATCCTAGCAGGATATAATGTCATATACATATGAAAATAAATTGTATCTTGGTTTTGCAAAAGGAAAAAACTAAGCTTATTGTTTTACTTAAATAATCAAGAACTTCAAAATGAATGTTTTCTTATATCCTTTAACTGTAGTTTTTATTTTTTAAACAGTAAAAAGAATCATGGACTACAACGCATAAAGACCTTGCATAAATTCACTCTTCTAAGCTGTTTAGTAGATGTAGTTTCATTGAAATTAATACACAAATCAAAACAAAAGAGTTTATTTCTGTTTTCTGTACAAATTCTTAATATTAATGATAATACAACTATATTAGACATATTTAAAAACAACATCTTTCCTTTCTGGTGTACTTTGTAATTCTATTTTTACAGGACATTTAAAAAGGTAGCTTAACATTTCTTCAGTATAACCAATTAGGAAATATAGTTTTCTAACTTGAACACTTCGAACAATAATACCGGTTATTACAATTAAATTATGCCTTCGCTTGATCATTACATCTGAAACAAAAAGTCTATGCCAAGTTCCAAACATAAATTTACGAATGAAAAAATCTTCCACAGTAGTTTGTGAAGCTCTAATACCATCATCTGCATCCAGCAGGTTGCCTGTAAAAAAGAAAAAGTTATTTACTTTGAAAATCATGATTTTTGAAATTGATATCTTATATATATACAACTACAGAACATTATATATATATATATATATATATATATATACACGCACAAAAGATTCTGCTTCGGTTCAATTCATTTACATTGACAAAAATTAAAATTTTCTAAATATGTGTACTATCGTCTATTTTCCAAAACTTCTCATTGATAATTAATAAAATTTATGAACACTATTCACGTATTATATAAATAAAAAAAAACACTATTATTTTAATTCAACACAAATCAATCGATTTACTTATTTCAATATTATAATTATTATTCAAAAATGGTTCAGCAAAACTCACTATATCGTAGAAATCCACACATTCAGAATAACAAATAGTATGAATGAAATATATATTTGTTACCAAAACTTGATTACTTACAAAATATATATCTCTCTCCATTTTCTATTTCATTTAAATTTAACACACACATTTGCCCATAGATGTTCTTAATCATCTTAAAATCTACATGTCCTTACTTAATATGAACCATTATAATGATACAAAATTGTAAATTCAAGGCATTGCTCATTTTAGAGAAAATTATGCACTTAAGAATACAAGTTAAAATAATTAATATTTTTGTAAAAAATAACAATAAGTATTTTTGTCATACTTATTGTTGATATGAAAATTTGTATGTAAATTTAAAGATCACAAGAGAATTTCTTTTCTTTCTTTCATATCACACAGAATTTCCTGATTACAATTTTTTTTTTTTTTTAAATTTAGAAAATAACTATAAGTACAATGCATTATAATTAAATCAGATAAATTTTCATATAAATTCAGACTTTGAAACTTTATATATTTAAAATTAACATACTACACTGCATGTAGCAGTAATAAATTTTATTCCAAACAACATTAAAATTTTAAAATTATTTAATATATTTTTTAAAAAACCATTGCCCTTACTGGTATTCCAAGTATTCCAGGATTTTCTGTGATGTATTTGGTGTGGTGCATTGAACTGCTCATAAGTTAAGGCCTTGGTCTGATTTTTAGTTCGTTTGAATCTTCCAGCTTGAGCTTTGCAACAAACTACAGATGTATTTAGAGAACGATTTGCCAAAATCATACAAATAGGTGACTAAGAAAAGCACAAAACAATTATTAACATATATACAAAAAATAAAACAAGTATAAAATATAGAAATTTTAAAAAATAAAAAAAATTTCCCTAATGCATATAGTTAATATGTATTCTTTCAAAAGTAAATTATATTTTTATATTTAGAATCAGAGAATTTCACAGTTACTAAATGCTTTTATTACAGGATTACTAAGTTTTCAAAACATAACTCATGGATTGAAATTTAAATATTACTTTTTTCTTTATCCCTTAGTAAACTATTTAACCATCTGATTAATTTAGTAATCAAAAGCAGAATCAAAATTCATTCTAATAAGAGTAGAGCTAGATTATTATAGTTATAGAAAATACCTAAATAGATTTTAAATAAAAATAATATAAGTACATACACATGAATAGTAATTATAATCAACCCATTAGGTAATGTTTTATTGACAAATCAAAATCCCACACACAAAATCATACATTCTATTTATAATTTAATGCTTGTTAATTTTATGCCTTAGCAGTACATAAATCTAACTGCTGTGATAAATGGAAAGTTAGACCTTTTTAAAATGAACAGCCATTTTTAATTCTGATGAATTGATGATAATTTTGATATCGAATTTCTAAAACACCTGTTATCTTAAATATACCTTCACACCATGTTATCCAGGAGAAATTTTAACATTATCTCATTCATTTTAAGCAGATCCTACAACCTGATTTTTAGAAATTCACATAAAACATTCATTGCATAACACATAAAAAAAATAGAGAAATCAAATATTGATGAAATTAACAGTGCCATTTGCAGGAACAAAAAGCACTGGTGCTAGGCAATCAGAAAGCTACTATCCACTTTGTAACATTCCAGCAGGAATAGATGCTATTCTAGTAGATGAACACTGGTAAAACCAGTCACTGATTAGGTGCATGATGACCTAGATCGCAATCAACATTCTAATATAACTCACAGATGTTCTATAGGATTCAGTTCGAGGTTTGAGCAAGCCAGTTCCAATACCTGAACAGTTGCATTAGCAAAGCACCTATTCACAGACTATGCAGTACGGATAGGAGCATTATCTTGTTGATACAAAAATGGGTACTCACTGAAATGTTGCTATGATGTGGAATTGTTCAAAATGTCCAGAAAGGCTTCAAACTTGAGAGTTCCATGAACCCCAGGCCAAACCATGAGAAACAGCCCCAAAGCATCATGCCTCCAGCCCCAAATTTAATTTGCAATACAATACAGTTAGTTAAAAAGTGAGTTGGAATACTGTTTAGCCTACACCCTTGGCAATGAAAAAATTGTTGGCAATAAATTTCAAAATATGGCACTTTTTGATTCCTTGGTTAAACATTACTTTTATACATATGAACCCTAAAATTTATCCTTCTCGTGTCAATTCAGTGTCCATCCTCATTTTGGAAGAAGTTGTGCATTCTCTCTTTCTTTTTTGGCCTAATATGAGGAGTATATTTTGTGCTTGTGCCTAAAATCTGTTTGAAACTTTTGAAGTTAAAAAAAAAAGACATGGATGTCTTAATTTGATAAGGTTTTTTTCTGATATTTTTAATGTGTTTTCTTATATAAATGACATTGCAAGAAGATAAACTTTTAGAATAGATATTTGTTTGATGTGCTTGAATGGCTAGAAATTTGGAGAATCCGGAATTTTGCAGCAATAGATGCATCTAAATTCATGAAAATAATAATGATGAAGTTTTAAAATATTTCTCAGAGCCACTGGAAAATTAGAATAGTAAAACTTTTTTCATATTCTTTTAGTTAGCATTCTGTGAAATTCTAATACACCATTTTAAGGTAAGCCACTATGTTTTATAATAAATGTTTACGTTCTTTTTATCTTACAGTTTTTTAAATAACTATCAGTAATTTATTTTATTTTGATCATGAATTTCATTAAATTTATTCAAAAATCTCTAGATCGAATTTTAAGAGATATCTTAGATAACAATACAATCAAAACATTAATCTTGTGTAATTATTAAAATTCATACTCATTTTAAAATCCCTTTTATACTTTTCATTCTTGTAGAGGACCAGAGAATATTTTTAAAACTTATTTTGATGTGTTTTAATCAACAGATGAATTAATTTTTATGTGAATATGTAGTTGCAATAAATGAAATATAATTTGATTTGCCAAAAAATTACATAAAAAGTCTTAAATCTATTTTTAATACTTGTGGTAGTAAATGAAACTGAATTCATAAAAATTATGATTATGAAGTTTTTAAAATGTTTATTGAATTCACAAGCAAAAAATTTAGTAACATTTTTTCGTATTCTTTCATTTTGTGCTTTGCGGAGTTAATGTAGGGTGATGTTTGATGTATAAGCAATAGCTCTGCCATGAAAACCAAGATTTTGAAGTTCATGATAAACTATCATTGTGTGATGTTACGTCCAGAAGCAACTTGGAATTCCAAATGAATGTGTTTAGCTTAAACCCAGTCATTAGATTTCATTACAATCTTCAGGATTCTATAGTCCCTGATTACTAGATGGCATGGTCAACCAGATCATTACAGGCCCTGCAAGTTTCCACTTTACAATAACATCATATATTGTAGAATGGGGCATTCCAATTAATGTAAAAATTCCTAAGCAAATTTTCCACAGCAGTGACAATCAGTTCATGACACTTAAAATGATTCAGCTCAAGGTTTTCCACACACTGCATTTTAACTTTGAAATTATGATTGTTATATGTTATTATGATTACTGACTTTTTTTATACTGTCTGGGAGCTAAAAGCTCAATGAAATCGGCAGAATCCATTATCACAGAAGAAGTCTGGATATTTTTGATCATATAATATAAATGACCAGATTATAAGATTACCTTATCAGGCACAGTTTGTTGTTGGTTCTGCTTACATGGAGTTGGATTCCCTCCAATGTTATGACAGCACTTATAAGCTGAGGATCTGTTTTCAATAAATCAACAGTTCACTTTCTTGCAATGTGATAATACATAGTAGCTTCTATTTCTGTGACAATATTTTCTATAACATTCAGATTTAATTATTTAATTCAATTTAGGTGACATTACTTTTCTAATTTATAATTATACAAGAACATTTAGCATATTAACAAATTTTAAGTAATTCATTTAACCATCTTGCCAATTGTGAATAAAAATGACAATTTGTCGGAAAATTTCTTATCTGGCTACTTCTCAAATGTAACAAATATGACTCATTACATTGATAATATCTTTTTGATTTATCACAATGTTAATCGAATTTTATATATAAACTGCCCTATATTACTGGCTACAAAATTTTTTTAAATTACTATTAATTTTTACACAAGTGAAGTAAAAATTATTATTTAAATGCTCATACCTTGTTAATTAATGTTTACATTTTTAATTATAGCATAATATTTTTGTAGCATATCAACATTTCAATAAGTTCTGTAAAATTTTACAACAAATTCTGGATATTATAAGAAAAAGCTTTAATAAATTTAGTGTGTTTTAAAGAAACACATACACCTTTTTGAAGATAGGTTCAAAAATACATTCAAGCATTGAAATATATATATATATATATATATATATATATATATATTGCAAAACTGACAAATCATGTTTTTTTTTATAAAGGGTAACAAAAAAATATTTTCCTTTCGCAACTTGCATTGGTCTTCTAAATGTCCAAGCCACTGAAACTTTACAGTAAGTAAAGCAGTAAAAAATGTAAGTACAGTTGTGTGATTGACCCTCAGCAAAAAATTCATAAAAGTAGAATCTCACTTTTTTAGAGATAAAATCAATTAGAGCAATTGTCTTTGTATTTGATATAATAGAAATGTTCCTTTAGTGCCTTGATACCTTTTTTGCCTAGAAAATGCTGTTTAACCCGTTACTTTGTACCATTTCAAAAATCACTAAACTGCCAAGTTTTTATGGAGTAACGTGAACTCCACAGAATATTAAATAAAAGATATGAAAAAAAAATATTAATCAATTTTTCCATTTTATCCTTTGTATAAAGTGCATATATCTAATGAAATCCTGAATGAAGAATTTGAATACATAAACATTATCAATTTCCCTATCTCATCTGTTGCTCACCTCCAACTAAATTTCATTTCACTCATACTATTTCATACACATCTTTGAAACAAAACTATTTATATCAATCACAAGATCTCCCATTTATCATGCACATTAAAACAAATCTCTCTATCGACATAAATATAAGTGAATCTTCATCTCACCTATCACAAGTTTATTAATACACCAAGAAAAATCTAGAGTTGCCAGAAACAACGAGGCAAGAATTAGAAATGTCATGCAAGGTTACCTCTAAAAACAATGCCTAGGCTTCAGTATAAAGACTTATGGATTTGGCGACCGGCATTTTCGAAAATCGGAAATTTTCATATACGAATTAAAATAAAATCATAGGTTATATAAATAAAAGAACTATATTATACAATATAAATTTATATGTAACAACAAAGAAGTATAAATAACAATTTTAAATATACGGAAGAAATTACAAAAGAATGAATTACTAACCAAGAAGGGAATTACTTTACTTTTATAAACAAATACACATGAAAGAAACTTACTAAAAACAAATTTCTTTGAAGGGCGGCCATTTGATCAGTTAGAATACAATAAAGTAAATATCAATTTGATAATTTAATTTGTATTTGAGTAAATTATGACTGATTTACGATAACATTAGCACAAAATCAAACATCCATTTCATCTAATGTTTATTGACATTGCACCTTGCTGCCATTTTACTTCATAAAAGTACTACTCCAATTTCTCAATTTGCACAATTGATCGTTACTTTTTTATAAGTATTTAAATAAAAAAAATTGAATGGAGGGGGGTTGTTTTGATTTTTTTTTTTGCTATTTACTATTACTATGGGGAATTAAAAGAGTATTGTATTAATGTTATATATTTGTACTTATATATGTAATAAAACAAAAAAACAAAAAATCTCATCCAATTTAAAGTAAATCAGATACTTTAAATATATATTATGTTAAATTAATTTAAATCTCAATATTAAATCATTTTATTGTATGATTAGTTTTCATTTCAGAAGTAAAAATGGTTGAAATTATCCCCATCGACTGAAAAATACTTCAACTTGCTATTGGACTAGTCTGTTTATATTATGTACTGCATTTAGGAAATCTGAGTGATCTACTCCGACTGGAACAATTTAATTCTGCCTAGTTCGGCTTCCGTTAAGTGTGCTTTTTCTCGCGGAATTTTTCGATTTAAGTGAAAGCTTTTGCAAAATCATTAATTTTAAATGGGTAAGTTATCATATTGAGAAGGGTTTTTTTGTAAGAAATCTGAAATTTTTTTACGTAGTTCCGCGTTAATCATCATTGAAACTTTTGCAGTAAGAATTGTATCACAATTATTAGCACTCGTATTGTTACGTGATAGTAAATAATGTATTGCAAGACTTTAAAGTATCCGTAAACAAAAACAACGAAAAGAGAGCTAATATTATTCTGAGTACTAGTTACAATAATGAAACCTTCCTTCCCAAAGATGGGTTATAAATATTGAAAAATAGTTACATAAGTGAGAAATTACTACATTTCTTCTAAAGTTATCTCTGAAGGTTTCGTTTCATAGAAGTTTTCTATCTTCAATCTGTTGGACGAGTTTTCATTTATTAATTTTCTATTTAGAAATACATATATTTTTTATACCACATTATATTATTCAGCGACTTTTGATTTTTTTTTTCAACTTCATTATCATATTTGACTCAACAGCCTAACGTGGGCTGGGCCAAGGCCTTCTTGTGAAGATTCCTCCAAGATAACCTGCCTTTTGCCTTGTGATATACATTTAATGATATCAGGCTCATTAAAAATTCTAATAATTTGAGATTTTAAACGTCTTCGCCATAAGCCATTTTATCTGATGCTACCAACGCAACTACATTTACCAATATTAAGTTCTGAAGGATTCGTGTGCAAACGTGTTATTTTGCGCTGATATTAATGGCATAATTTTCAAAATTAACAAAATGGATAACATTCTTAATTATTTATGTTATTGTGTTGATGCTGAATTTAGTTTTGACCAAGAAATATCCTCATTACAATGTTAAAACCACGGTTTGAATTATTTTCATTCATCATTCTATTTTATTAATATCAAAACCAAAACTGATTTCTTAGTATTATAATTTCAAAAACAAAGTTTCATTGTTATACATTCTTTTTTATTAATTAAAAGCTGCCCAGCAAAACTATTTTTAGTCTTCTTTTTGTAGAAAATTATGATTCTTCGTTAATATTTAAGATATGAAAAACATATTAAAACCTGAAATTGGGATTACTGTGTTATTTTTAATTCAACTATTATTCAAGATAATGTAATTTTTCCATTGAGATCTGAGTAATTATAATCTCTAATTTATGTAGTGTGCTATGTTTAGTTACTGAAAACAATTATAAGAACTTTTTTTTTTTTTTTAAATATTTCTTTTTAGATGAAATAAATGATCAACTATCTAAATTAAATCTGGGAATAAAGGAGAATAAGACTTCTCCAGAAATCCAAAAGATTTTGATGCAGATTAATCGACAATTTTCAGCTGAAGGTAGAGTACTTATTAAATGTGATTTGCTTTTTTCAACATTTTTCCATTTTATGTCAAAAAAAATTTTTTATTTTGGGAGTAAAAAAATTGTATCTTAAACTACGTTTCTTTGTAATGTTAATTATATTCATTTTAATATCTTTAATGAAAGCATTGGTATGTTGTATTTGCTGATTTAATAATTGTCTAAATTATCAGTAATTTATGTATAAAAAGATTCAATTTTAAAGATATTATTTACTTTTAGGCTCTGATAGAAAGGTTGTAGTTGAATATTTGCTAAAAAATGGAATTGTTGATATATTCTCCCTTATACTGAAATCAAGAGAACGTTTTTCTGCATCAACTTTTGCACTTGTTGCAGAAATTTTAGCCGAAGTGGCAAAACTCGGTATGTATATGATGATTATGTTTGTAATTTTTGTAGGTTTTAAAATATATTAACAAAACATGCATTATATATAAATGTTTCTGTTTGTTAAATTTAAGTTGATTCATTTGTGTTAATTTGAAATTTTATTCCTAATTTTAGTTTTAGTTCTTCATAAATTTCTCATAACTTAAATGCATCTATTTATATTAGTTCCTTTTTTTTAAAAAAAAAAAAAAAAATCTGTGATATGATTTTGTTTCAATGTTCTTTTTAGTTAAATAGTTTTTGTGTCAATATTAGTTTAAATTGGTTGGAATGAGGTTTAGCTGTTATATATAGTAACCTTAAATTTTTCTTCCATTACTATTTAAGTACTTGTCATCGGTTTTAGAGGTTATAGGGAATTTGTTTCATGTTGATTATGAATTTCATTAAATTTATTTTGAAAAACAATTGAATTTTAAGAGATCTTAGCCAACAAATTCAAAACATCAAGCTTGTGTAATTATTAAAATCCATACTCATTCTTAAATCCTGGCATGCTTTTCATTCTTGTACATAACTAGAGAACATTTTTAAAATTTGCTTTGATGTGGTTTAATTAAGAAAGGGATTTATTTTATGGGCATATATAGTTGTAATAATGCAAAATATAATTTGATATGTTGGAAAGTGACATAAAAGCAACAACAGCTCTTTTATCTATTTTTACAACGTTTTTCTGAATTTCACTTGGTGTGTGTGTGTCATCAAATTTTCGATCGTTAATTTAACCAACTTCCCATCAAGCTAGAGCTTTGAAATTTTGGGAATCGTTCGTACTCGCCTAACAATGCAATATTTAGACATTTGCGACAAGTTTTAACTAATATTTCAATAATTTTAATAAGTCAAAATATTCTTTCCTCTCGGCGCTTTTAGGATTGAGGGAAAAATTTCTTTCCCCCTCTGGGAGCACCGGGCACTCCCCACGCAGCATGAGTATCGTAAACCTTTTGTACTCACAAAGGGGAGATACTATCTCCCCTTTACTATCTCCGAGATAGTAAGGGTTGCTGACTTTTTGTCAGTAATCATTCGCAAGAAAGAAAGTTTCCAATATTTGGCGCCATGTCTTATCACAATAATTTTTTCTGAATTCTGGTTCCCATTCTTTTTTTAATAGAATGACTTACAAACTTTCAAATGCATGTTTCGATTTTATGAGTATTATGAGTTTTTTAATACTCCCACAAATGTCTCTTTTTAAGTAAATTTTAAAGTTAAAAATAACTAACAGTTTTAACTAATATTTCAATAATTTTCTCTAATAAACTTTGCCACCATATAAAAACGTTGGTTTTTATATCAAATTATTATAACTTTTGGAAGTGATTGAATTTAAATTCTCTCTCTCTGATGAAAATAATAATTATGAAATTCTTTAAACATTTATCAAATCCATAGGCAAAATAGACCAGTAAAATTTTTTTCATGTTTCACTTATTCTTACTCTGCATTATTCCTGCAATTGGCACAATTTAAAAATTTCCATCAAGGGTGGAGGCTAAACAGCATTTTCACCCTTTCTGTCACGTAATCTTGATGTTTTTGGCCGTAAAAGAGACATTCTGAAGCAGGCATACATCGGACACATTGTTCATTCAAATATCGATTCCATAAGCATTGTGATAAAAACTTTATATTAATATACATCATGTAAATTCATATTTAGTTTACCTGACTTATGGAACTGACGTTGAAAATCATTTAAATTTTTTTAATTATGATTTTATTGAAATGTTTTCATCTAAGAAATGATATTATGTGGTAGTTTATTATTTGATGTTTATTTTCTGCATACATTTTTCCTGAAGTCTTATTGTGGTAAAATATGGTTAAATGTGTTTTACTTAATATTTAAATTTTGTATACTAATTTTAAATTGTATTTTCTGCTATTTGAAATAATTGTCAGTTGAAGTGCAGTTAGTCCACACCCTTGGTGATAGAAATATTTGTTTGAGATAAATTGCCAAATGTGACAACCCTTGCTATTCTGTGCTGTAATGTTTTACTTTATTGCTATTTAAGAGCTTGCCTTTGGTTTGGGGTTTGCAACGCATGTTCAGATTTTGTAAAGGGTTTTTTTGGCCTATCGAAAGTTTTTTTTAATCACTTGCATCTTCTGCCCGTTAAGATAATGATGTGGGTGACTAAATTTGATGTGGATTTTTTTTCTTATGTTTGAATGGTGTTGCTAGAAGTTAGGTAATTTAAGGAAAGATAGAGATTTGTTTTGTACTTTGATAACACCTAGAAATTTAGAAGACCTGGAATATTTGTGGCAATATATATATTTAAATTCATAAAAATGATAATGATTAAGTGCTTAAAACATTTCTCAGATCCACCAGCAAAACATGTTTGTCAAATTTTTATGTATTCCTTCATTTAGCTCTGCAGAGTTCTAATATGCCATTTTAAGTAAAGTTATTATGTTTTATTATTAATTTTAAGTACTTTTTGTTTAAGTTTCTGAAAAGTTTCTTTTTTAAAATTATATGCAATTTTTTTTTTTGACTGTACATTTCAGTAAATATATTTTTAAAAGCTCAAGATAGAATTTTAAGATATCTTCTACAAGTAGGCAATTAAAACATCAAGCCAGTGTAATTATTAAAATTCATACTCATTCTAAATTCTTATCATGCTTTTCATTCTTGTAGAGGCATATAACATTTTTAAAGCTGGCTTTGATGTTGTTTAACCAAATAGATTAATTTAATGGGAATATGTAGTTATTATAATTTAAATATAGATTGATTTGCCAGAAAGTGAAGTAAAATCAATGATGGGTCTTGCATCTATTTTTATTATTTGGGGAAGTGAATGAATTTAAATTCCAGAAAATGATGAATATGAAGTTTTTAAAACATTTATCATATCCACATGCAAAAATAGGTTAGTAAAATTATTTACGAATTCTTTCATTTAACATTGAAGAGTTTACATAATTGGTGCAATTTCAAAAATTGCCACATTGGTGACTTTTAAAATTGTGCCAAGGTGTGGGCTAAAATAGCAGTTTTATCATAATTTTCATAATCACAATTCCAAATAGTTTCTTCCCTAGAAACATTTTTTCCTCTGCAACTTTGGTGTATGTTTTTCATTGTCAGGAAAATGTGAGCACTGATAATCAATTTTAAGGTTAACATATAATCCATAAAAAATTGCCTTATCTCAATAGATGGTACCAATTGCAGCTCAAAAGGTAAGTTTATTTACATCAGAAATATTTTAATTCCAGTTTTGTACTTCATATAATAAGGTATTATTTTGAGTTGAATCTAGTTGCATGTGTGTGATCAGAAACTCTTTCCTATCGTGGTAATGACAACACTAAACACATGAAAGACGGGACACAAATAAGAAGAGAAAACATCTTTATTATCCATATTACAGCAAAAAACTAAGGAAAAAAAAAGAACATGAAAGAGAACAATCGTCATCAAAGTGGGTGTTTGAAATTGCAACCCTGGTTTGCGATGCAGGCCTTACATCTCCAATACATTGAAGATTGAATGTTAACGAAGTACTGTGTGTGTCTAGGACTTCCCCATCAGCTGCTGCGATACATGCAACAAGGTCCTCAACACTATTAATGGGAGTTTTGTATGTTAGTGACTTGATATACCCCTTAAGAAGTAATCAAGGCTAGCAAGGTCTGGTGATCGAGCAAGCCAATATACTGAACCACCCTACCTGATCTGCTGTTGGCGGTACATTGCATTCAGGTGGAAACACGTCAGTGTTGTAATAGGGGGGGCCACCGTGCTCAAATCTCATGGAAGAATGCATAGCTGCAGATACGCACATGTTGTCCACTGACTCAGGCAATACTTGCAGGAGGAAAAGCAAATAATTTGCACCTGTCAAACATTTGGGCAGCAAGTACAGTCTGATGAGGTGGTCTCCTATGATATCGGCCCATACATTTGCTGAAAACCATTCCTATTCTGCATGGGTTCTTGTTGCATGTGGGTTCTCCTCCGACTATTACATGGGTGTTCTTTTGAAAACTGAACATTCCCTCCCAAGTGAAGGTCTATTCGTCATTGAACAAAACAGTGCCTGGGAAGTGGAGATATCTTGCTCACATCTCTAAATACCAACCTGCAAAGGACACTCATGGAGCAAAATCGTCTTTGTGCAGTAACTGTACACATTTGCTGTACTAAGAATTATAATCGTGTTTTTTTCTCTTATTCGTGTTCTGTCTTTCATGTGCTTTGTGTCGTCACTAGGAAAGCTTTTCTGACTATGCATTGCTATGTGTTTTTCCATCATTTAGGTGTACTCTATCTGTTCTGAAAGTTAGTAACCACTGTACTAATACATCCTGTATAATAATTATTTAAATGAAGATATTCAAAATGAAAAATGTGATAAAGTTATAGCATTGTATATTTTTTATATTTAAAAGATATTTTTAATGCAAAATACATTCATTGGCACAACTTACTATTTGAATTATTACTTTTTTTGTAAAAATCTAAATGTGTTTAAGTATTTTTCGATCTTATTTTCATGATAATTTGATCATAGAAATTATTGATCAGAAACTGTTTACTTAGTTTTAAGCAATAATATTTTATCTTTTACTATCTAAAACTAAATTAATAATCTTATTTTTGAGCTTTGGTAAAATATGCACCTAAATAAAAAAAAAAAAAAAAATTATACTTTTGTGCTTTTTATCTTGTGTCATGTTAAAAAAAAAATCTATAATATACATGCATACTATTGAGCATATAACCTAGCCACTATATAATTTATGACTTTAAATTTTCAAGAGAGGGGGGGAAATAATTATATCTGCAGTATAAATTATTTATGTATAATTTTACAACTTTTAGTCTTGTTATTTTATTAATTACTGTAAGGAAATAATGAACAGCTTTTTCCCACCTTCAGCTGAATTCTTTGACCTTTGTTTTTTTGGAATATTCAAAACAATCAAAAGATTTTTCAAAATTGTTTTACCTCCTGTTTCTGTTACTTTCATAAATTTACTGTAAAAAATATGTTCTTATTTTAATTTTAAAGCATATAGTTTTAATAGTTGCATTGAAAAAAATTATATATTAAGTAAACTCATAATTTGATGCTTTTGTGCATTGCTTTATTTAAGATAAAAATCACAAGCAATTAAGGTTCAGAAATATGTTAGAATTTATAAGCTTAGAGAGAGAGGTTAGAATGTTTATATATATATAGTTTAGAATGGTTAGTCTTTAATGGCCATGCTTGTTTGAGGACGTAGGCATTAGAAGATCGTATCATTTTACTATTGGTAATATTTAAGAGAATGATTTTATAATATTTTATTAAAAGGAAATAAAAAAAACAGAATTAATTAATGTGCTTTTTAAATTCATATTAAAATTTTATCCTTATATTTACATTTTAAATAAAATTACATTCATGATAAAATTTCACTTAATGAAAATGTAAAACTTCTATCTGTTACATTGCCTTTATTATTAATGCATGTCACAAATGTTCCATTTGAATTATTTTCTAATGATTTTGGCTTTCAAGATAAAAACTTACCAATTCCTGTTATAAGCAGACTGTTTAATGAAATAATGAACTAAAGTTTCTGAGACTTATAACTGTATGGATTCTTCAAGAAATTGAAATGTAACATCTATTGAGCAGGTATCATGAAATATGCCTTGTTTTTTTTTTTAAAAAAAGATAAATCAGATTGATTTTATTTTTACAGTGGAAGCACTGAAAGCTCAAGATGAGCTGAGAGAGTTAAACAAAAACCTGTAAATCTTGTAAGATAGCTACTCTTACTTATAGTTTATCTGAACCTCAAGATTACTGCTTCAATATTTGGAAGTAATTTATCCAATCTCATTTTCATAATTAGTTGATTTTACTTTGGATTCCAGGACACAATTTTTTTTTTTTTTGGAATGAAGATATAGACAATTTTACAAGATTGGTAGCAGGATTTAATGTTTACATTGACTGGATTGCCTTAGAAGAAGTCAGTTGTAATATTTTCCTGAAACTAATTGAAAAGAGCCAATGAAATTTTTTTATTCAAGCAAATGTATCTAAATTCGTGGGAACACACCAACCATAGATATATCTAACTGGACAAAAAACAGTAGAGAGTTATATATTATGTACAACACCTTTCTATATTATATTAAGGAGAATATTTAGCAAATTACTAAATAAGGAGGTTCTCAAATCTTTAGCAAAATGACCATAGCTCTAGGACTTTTGTAAAAAATTGAATTTACTTGGTAGTGCGATATGTAGTGCCTGTATTCATAAACAGATTGGACATATTTTTTTGACCTGTAGAAAATAGAAAGCATCAATGGAATATATTCAAGGTAGATCCACATTGCAATATCATTTTCAGAGGACTTTTGGACAAAGCAATCAATAAGTAATAAAATAAATTAAAAATTATTCCATGCAAAGTTTTGTGATAAACAGATTCAGCCATCAATGATGCCAACTTATTTTAATAATTATTACATTATTCAATTAAATATTAGAATTAAAATGAATAATATAACAACGATATAAAAATTTTGGTTTATTGATTTTCAGAAAACGCTTTATTTTGAAAAGTGCTCAGGTGATAATTTTATCATTGACTAAAACAACAGCTCTTTATGTGAATAAAGTGTACAGAGCTAGCTTTCTTTCAAAAATTGAAATCCTTTGTTAACTATTGAAATTTAAAGAATATTTTCAAGGAGATTATTTCCTTTGTTCATCTACATCCCATAATGGATCAATCAACACTGTGCTGAAGTTAAAACGGACCAAAATTAATATATTTTTTTTATGAAAATTTATATGATTATTCAAAAATTATCATATTTTACTTAGTTACGAGGGTTGCTATTTATATTTCTGTCCTAATAATGAAAAAACAAATATGTAGGATCGAAATTGGTTTTATTGTTTTTCAAAATATTCTCCATGATGATCAATACACTTTTGCATGCGTTTGAACCAATTTTCAAAGCACTTTTTCCAGTCCGATTGAGGTAACTCCAAAACATGCATTTTGAATGCATCAACCGCTTCTTCGAGGGTCGAAAATCGTTGTCCACGTAATTTATTTTTGATGTGTGGGAATAAGAAGAAGTCATTGGGTGCCAAATCAGGGCTGTACGGTGGATGACCCATCAGTTCGATCTTTCGCTCCGTCAGAAATGCCTTTGTTTGAGTCGATGTGTGAGAGCTCGCATTGTCATGATGAAGAATGATTCGCCTGTTCTTCTGCTTTTTTCGAATTTCTCCGATGACTTCTGGCAAACAAATGGTCGTGTACCATTCAGAATTGACCGTCCTGCGTTGCTCTAACGCCACTGTTGCCACATGACCGTTAATGCCGAAGAAACAGGCAATCATTTGTTTCGATGTGCTTCTTCCTCGAACAACTTTTGTTGGTTTTGCCTCATCTTGGAAGACCCATACAGTTGATTGCTGTTTTGTTTCCGGCTCATATGCATAGATCCATGATTCGTCACCTGTGTAGATGTTATACACAGCCTTTGATGTACCTTGAATGTATTTTTCCAACATTTCCTTGCACCAATCGACACGAGCCTTTTTTTTGAGCGTTTGTCAGATTATGCGGGATCCAACGCGAACAAATTTTTTTTACGCTCAAATGTTCATG
>BMAW01022874.1:202310-255002 GCA_019974015.1 Nephila pilipes
ACAACAACGGATTTTGGACGACCTGCACGGGATTCGTCCTGGATCGAACATCGACCACGATTAAATTCGTTATACCAATTTTTTACAGTGCTGTAGGATGGCGCTTTATCGCTGTATAAAGAATTAAGTTCATCGAAGCACTCTTGTCTTGACAATCCACGTCGAAAGTTATGAAAAATAATGGCACGGAAATGTTCACGATTCAATTCCATTTTTTGACAGAGAAGAACTTTTCAATTTACTGTCAACAACACAAATAAAGCTATAATGGTAAATCGTTTGCTGAATTTATGTTTAAAAATATCAAACTTTCGATTAAAATTGTCTGCGGTCGCCTAGCAACACTTACTGTTGCCAAGGCCAGAAATATAAATAGCAACCCTCGTATTTAACATTTAACAAATAATTCTTATATTATAAAAAATATTTTATAATTTTATGTTTATTCAGAACAATAATCAAACCTCGTCATCTAGTAAGTACTAAATATTTTGCAACTTAATTAAAATGTCGATTCTTCCTGACAAAATATTGTAAATAATACTCGTACAGTAAAAATGATTTGTGCCATATGGTCTGTAAAATGCTTTTATGCACATATCTTTTTATTTATATCATGACCATAAAAGTAAAACCTTATTTATATTTTTAGCTTCAAAAAAGATTTAGAAGTGTTATCCATTTTATATCTTGACTTATTTTAGTGATATTTCAAATAGCTTAATTGTTGCAAATTTTTCAGTTTCATATTTTTTTAAAATTGATTGTTTTTTTAGACTCGGGAAGACGAAATTGCAGTGAAGCTGCTATTATGGTTCCTATGTTGGAACTTCTATCAAATAATGACTCAAATGTTGTTCTTCAAGTCTGTAGAGCTCTTGGAAACATTTGTTATGACAATGGTAAGACATTTAGTAATATGCACAGTCTTCAAAAGAGGAGTACCCTTATTGACTTTTGCAGTTCTTGATACTTTTACAGTCACATCTGAACAATAAGGGAAAATTTTGTCTCCATCAATATGGTTATTTTCCCCATCATTTCTTGTTTCTTATCTTAAAATTAACTTAAATTTCAGATTTTGAAAAATTCTTCTTGGGAAAAGTTTCCAAGTTAAGCAAGTTTTAAAATGGGTGCTTTTATATAAGTTAAGCAAGCCTCTCGAACATTTGATATGAAATATCTTACTCAACACTTTTTGAAGCCTTTTACATCAAACAATATATAAAGCACAAATAGTAAAAATCGCAACTTGTAACAATCTAAAAATATCCAACACTAAAAACACTAAAGCAGTACTTTTATTAGGAAAAACTAGATATTTAAAGAAATCATTAAAAAACAAATTAATATTTGTGAAAATAGAATAAAAATTTACTTAAATAATTAAACAATCTAAAATTTAAAACCTAAAAACCCAAATATTCAAAACAAATTATTAAAGAATTAAACAATTTAAAAGAAAGCAAAGTTTTGAACAATGGAAATAATGTAATCAATACTGTTCAGTACTTTTAGAATGGAATAATATGTGTTTATATCAATAATTACTGATCAAACCATCACACTTCAGTGAATTGCATTATATATATGAATTTTAAAAACAAAAACAATAAGTAATGTTATTAAAAATATGAATTATTAAACACAGTTATAGATAAAGGAAATATTAACATAGCAAAGTTTTTATATATTTGAATCCTTCTTTCAAAATTTCATGAAGTTTTCTCCAATAGTAAAGGAATTATTATGGGTCACAAACTTATAATGGGTAAACAGCCAGCATTCATGCAGCGTTAAATAATATTGAGAATTTTTTGTTCAATATAATATAGTATATTTGGTATGTAGAGTATTTAGACCTTTTTCTACCAAATTCAGACAAAAAAAAAAAAAAAAAAAAAAATTATGTAATAAGGGAAGAAAAAAATTAAGAAGTTTTATTTGTATTTACCATTCTAATCAACTTATTTCATTAACATCAATAGAATTGCTTGTGGGCATTTTGTATGATGCCAATTTTGTCAGTGAGGTGAGAATTGAGAAAATTAATTCATTAAGAGTTTCATATTATTTTTTTTAACATTTCAATCTTATTTTTAGTAAAGATTTCTTGAATTAAATCTATGCATGAAGCAAGTATAGATTGGAATTGAAAAATCTAATGGATATATGTTTTGTTTGGTAACAATTTAAGATCTTTATTATGTGTAAAATTTTGTTAACTGAGTAATAAAGAGAAGAAAAAATCTTGATGTATTTCATAAAGAAATATTTTTCATGCAAATCAAAACTGTTATTTTAAGGGGAAAAAAGCTAAAGATTTTAAAATAATTTTTTTTAATGCTTAGGGCTATGGATGTACTAGGTAGTTCATAATTTATTATAATTTGTCAAGAAAACAAATGCACTAATTTGAAGAAGATTTATGTTGCAAATAATTTTTACAATTTGTTTAATTAAAAATAACATTCATCTTGCTATAATAATTTATTAAACCATTTAAATATTTTATATGAAAATTGTATGATGCCTGCATCTAATGTGAAATACTACCTAGTAAGTTTGGCTATACATTTAGTGCTACTGGTATTATTATGCTAGTGTTTATGTTCAAAAATGATGAATTATGTATATTTAATTTCTTTTATAATAGCCATATCTAAGTTAATTGGAATAATTTATTTAAAAGTTTAGGTATTTTTAATTTTGAAATATCTGTGTTAATCATTTTTTGAAGGGGAGGGAAAAAAATGAAATCCTGTTTAGGTATTATTGTAAAATCTGGTATAAAATGCTAATTGAATGAAAAATATTTCCTCCGAAAGTTTTTTTAATAATTTCTTTCTGTATATTGATTTTAATTTTCTTAGATGCTGCTCGCAGTTTAGTTAAAGAACATAATGGAGTGGATAGACTTATACAACTTTTAAGGAATTTATTGGAAAAGGAAAACTTACCTGAAAACATGAGAACAATAACTTCTGGTTGTTTGTTGAATTTAACTGACACATATGGTAAGTTAATGTTTGTATAAATTTTTCCATACTATTTAAAGTATTCTGACTTATTTTTAAAATTTAATAAAACTATTAAAATAAAAATAAAAGAACTACTTTCTTTAAATTTTTTTAGAAGAAATTCAAGATCAGGCAGTAGATGCTGGTATTTTAGATGTGTTATTGCAGTATCTTCTAAAATTTAGCTCTGATGAAGATGTTGTGACACATTGTCTTCTAGTCCTCAGCTGCCTAGCTGATAGTCGTAAGTATCAATTTTTTGTGTGTAATTAATTATTGAGTTTTAATTACAAGTGTGCATTATAACTGGATTATATGCTCTTTTCTGTTAGCTGTATTTTATTTGAGGAAAGTAGTAGATAATAAAAAAAAAAAGGCATTGGTGTGATAATGTCTTTCATTGATGAATGTTCTTGGGAGTGATGGGTTTTGTATGGAATATATGTACTTTCCAGGCAATTATTACTAGAAGTGAAGCATTAAGGCAAAAGCTTTGTATGCTAATTTGAAATTATATCTAGATTATTTGTCCCCTCCCCCTTCCCATTGTTTTGGTTTTCTGTATAATAATGTAAAAATTTGGAAAGAAATCATAATGAAGTTGTCATTTTTCTTTACTTTTTTTTTTAAAGGAATTTTGGCACAAAAATATTAATTGATTATTAGGTGAAAATTTTATTTCTAATAAAAAATTTATGTTCCTGATAATGTATTTCTTCAGTTTTATTTAGCTGCTTTTATATTTACAATTTTGCGCAATGAAAAAAAATGTAGACTGTTTTAATGAATTTATCAAAAAAGAGCTGAAAGGATATTAACTTGGAAGAAACCAACATTCCAATAGGATAATTGTAATGTTGAAGAAAAAATTTTGTTGGCATTTACTTTTTATTGTATCAAGAAGGAGCACTGAACAGCACCCAGTTCTTGTTAAAAAGAATTAAATCTAACTGTAAAATCTTATTTCTGGAAAAGATTATGATCTCTGTTTTGAAGTTTTATTTAATTTTTTCATGCATTTTTAAATAATGCTATTTTCTGCCCCAGAAAAATTTTTTGATTTAGGATTAGTAGTTTAAGATTTATTTCTTTACTTTAAGTTAATAATATAAACTGGAAAGCTATAAAATTTTATTTATTTGCCTATTTTTGTCACTGTAAATTTATGCTTATTTTAAAAGTTAGCCTTTAAAATCAATATTTATTGGAGGAAGATATCACCACTTTTCATATCAAAATATGCAATTATAAAAAATTAAATAAAATTTATTATTATGAAAAAGCTCAGAATATGTATTTTTTTATACAACAATATGATCTTTTGATTAAATGTATTGATTTAAACCAAATCTTATTTTTTTTTTTTTTTTTTTCTTCCTTCCAGAAAAAGGTCGTGAAAAAATTCTTGATAAGTCAGTGCTGTCATCTCTTCTTAACTTACTTGAAAAACCTTTGAATGATGACATTATGGATTCTCTTTTAGAATTATTTGGAAATTTGTGTGAAAATGGTTTGTATAATAATTTTTTTCAGAGTTAATAAAATGGTTAATTATATAAAATGTCAGAATTCTAAAAATAACCTCTTTATCATTTTAAATGGGATTTTGGATTTATTGTGTTTGGATTAAGTAATTATGTGGAAATTGGTGTTGATTTACATTCATTTAACAAAATTTTCTGCTGTGTTATAATTACTTACTGTAATCTATGTAGTATGTACATTAATGTGCAAAATTTAAGCAATAAATGCATTTTTAAACATGCAACCTGAAATTGTTGAAAAGGTGTTTTTTTTGCAACCATTACAGTGAAAAGGTGATGCATATGCAATTATCAGCACTGTGATATCAAGACATGCAAATGTGTGAAATGCGCACACTTTCTGCCTAGGCAACTTAAAAAGAAAGTGGAAGGACACATTTCCAAGGATTCCATGCGAGTGAAAGTGAAATCTTATGTTCATAATGGCTATACAAAGCCATCAAGATGCCATTACACATGGTGAAATTATCAACAAGCTTAAAGAAGTGCATAGTTTGATTGTTGCACAAGAGTTTAAAATTGACAAAAATGTAGTTTCAAGGTTTTAAAAAGCCTTCCAAATAACAGGTACAACTGTAAAAAAGGTCAATGGTGGCTGGCCGAAGAAAACAATGGCAAATGATGACCAGTATATATTATTCTTCAGGCAAAATAAAAAACTGGAAGCAGACAGGCAGCATTGCTAAGGATCTGCATATGGCAACCAGACAACAGGTGTATAGCTGTTTACTGTTGCCAGGCATCTGCATGAAGGTGGCCTGTTTGCCTATCGTCCTGAATGCTGCATACCATTAATAGCAGCCCATTGATGGCATCATTTTGTAGTAGTGTGACGAAAACAAAGATTGGACATGTCATCAACAGAGTCATGTTCCATTTACTGATGACAGCCATTTCAATTGGAGCATTGATTATCAGCAACAGTTAATATGGATGGAGGTAGGGACATGATTTCGTCTCGCTAACTTCAGGTACAGAGGCAGTTGGGGTGGTCTTGGAGTGCTCGTGTGGGGGAGGCATTATGTTGAATGGATCCACGGAGCTCCATATTTTCGACAGCGACTCATTTACTGGAGATCATTACTGCAATGAAATTATCCTTTCGGACAGTAATGTATGTCCTCACTGGATCTCTGCTGATGAGGAGCTTCTAGAAAGTGAGGATGTATGCAGAATGGATTGGCTAGTGGGCTCCCCTGATTTGAATCCCATCGAACATGTGTGGAATGCTTTGAGAAGATGCTTGGCAGAAAGATCGTATCCTCCTGAGCACACCATACAGCTGAAACAGATGCTATTGAAGAGAGGCAGCTTTTCTTCAAGCATCACTGGATTATTGAGTATGAATAGGCAGTGTCACATCACCATAGTAATTAGGAGAGCTCATACCCTAATACTAAAGAACTTTGATTTGTTGTTCTTCCTCATGGCCAAACAATGGTTTTTACAAATGCCATCCAGTCAATAAAGCCTTACAATTCATTTTTTGGCTATTAGGCTTTCATCAATCTCTAAATGTTACATTGTGGCTCTGTAGTGTAAATTTCATGTCACCCAGTTTTTTCCCCTCCAGAATTTTGGCACATTCTGAAAAATTGCTTAAATTTTGCACATTAATGTATATTTCTGGACTAATAATGTAATGAGTTAGTTTTATTTTTGTAACTTTTTTTCTCATAGATTGTGCAAAGCTAAGTTTAGTTGAAATGGGTTTGTGTGAAAAATTGGTTGAAATTATTCAAGAGCATAGATGTTCTGGAAGTGTTGTCTCTGGCACATTCAATATAAGTAAGAGTGTCCCAGATTTGATCATACTCATTCTTACTGGAGGTTAGTATTTTTTGAATTTTTCACATTGGTAGAATAATTTATTATTCAAACTTCATATCAGAATGCGTGATTTAAATATATATATGCCTTTGTAAAAGAGTAACCGAAGAAAAATAAAAAATAGAAAACTTATTTGAAGATTGTTTCCTTTTTATTTCTATTTATAAGTTAATTATTACTGTGTAGTTTTAATTTGTTAAATGTTAAATTGTTTGCTTCCCCCCCCCCTTTTTTAAGAGGCTTGGTTTTGTATGCTTTCTTAAGTATTGTAATAGTATCTGATTTTCTTCTATAAGCCTTATGGCGTTTCTTTTTACTAGAAAGGGATCTGAAAGTATTTCATTTTAAAGTAACAAAACATTATCTTATATTAATTGCATGATATTACTTTTTATTCTTTTTGGTACTTTTTCATTAGCTTGTTATCAGGTAAATACTACCTAAGTTGGTATAATAATTGTCAAGCCTAAATATTGATGCAAAATCATTTGACACTTGTTGATTTTCATCTATATTACATTTTTGTGGCAAAATGGTAATAGCTAGCTACCGCTTGCAGATAACTTTGTGGTTTTCTACCTTGACTGGTTTTGTTTGGTACCCTGCTAATGGAAAAGTATCGTCTTTTCACAAGTTGGAAAAGATATACTGAGTTATTCAAAATGAATCATCTTATTACAAAATGCTATATTTTCATAAATAAACAGCACAAAATGATAAGTAATACATGAATGCAAAAGGGAATTTTGGAAGTTTTTTTTTACAAGTGCTCAATATGTTTATTTAGTTAAACATAATGTCGATTTGTAAATTCTTTCCAAACACATTGTCTGTGGTAATATATTGTTCAGCAGTAGAAAACCATTGTTGAAGTTCACATAAATTTGGGGGTAATGGTGGTGTATACACTTTTATCTTTTACAAACCCCAAAGAAGGAAATCACATGGGGTCATATATCTGGTGACCTGGTCCACTGCATCCAATCCAAAATTGATATAGCTCCTTGAAAGCTTCTAAAACAGTTTTTATATAATAGGTTAATGAAGAACACATGACAGCGATCTATTTTTCATGATCTAAAATTCCATGATTTTCTTTTGTATTCACATATTATTTAACAATTTCTGTCATTTTGTTTTTTAAAAGTAGAATTTTAGATTTTGTTATAGTTTCTCGTAATTGATCATTAATTTTTTCTGGCAAATACTTTTAGAAAAATTTAATAAATTCACTAGGAATGAATTTTTAGATTTATTTTGCTGGAAGTACTTTATTGTTAAGATAAAGTTCTTTGAAATTTATTAGTCATAGTAATGAGTTAATGAAATCAGTTATACAAAATTTGAATATATAAGTTTCAACTTTTGATGAAAAGTTCAATGGAATTTTTTAAAAAATAAATATATCCATTAATTTATTGATTTGACTAATAACAAAAGTCCTGAACTTTATTCCATTTTCTTTATGGGTATGTTTTTAAATCTTAACAAATCCTTCTATATCTTACTTGGAATTTTTAGGAGTGAGGCAGCAAATTAGAGGTCTATTTCATTACTGTGTGTAAAAGCGTTGAGACCATTACCAACATCTGATTGTGTAAACTTAAAACAATTCTGAGGTATAACTCTTACCATATTTGTATAGACAACTGGAATTGAAAATTAGATTTCTGGAAGAAGTTGAATCAGTAGAATTTAATAAGTTCATACCAAATAAACCAACCAGAATAGGGCTGAACCTTGTATTGTGTTCATGAAATTGATGAAATAAAATCTAAATTTGCTCATTTTAATAGATGTTATATTTATACTAATATGTTGCTAATGGGTTAGTCAGAAAGTAATTTCAGTTTTCTGACATAAGTGGCTTTATGTTTATTTCGAAGTACTTCTGTTAATGTTGATTCCCCCCCCCCCATTTAGCAATTGATAGTTGTCATTTTTGGCTATTTCAGAAGTAAATTGCATGTAATTTTGTTTTGTAACTGTTAGGTAAAAGACATTTTTAACTTGGAGTTCAAATGAGAATATTTTCAACATATTTTGCTTTTTATTTTTAAATAAAAACTATTGAGCTTTCAAAGAAATACAGGAAGTTTATGTTTATTTCTTAAGCAAATACACATGCTAGAATTAGTTTAATAAATTCTTTTCTGTATATCTTTCTTTTAAAGGTTATTCTGGTCAATCTTCTGAAGTTGATAATGACGTAATCAAAGCCACAATTGATATATTGCCATATAAATAATTAATTATTAAAGAGATATTATAGGCATCATGTTCAACAATTAAAAATTCCTTAGAATTTCATGGTTTTATTAAGATAATTGCTTCTTGAGTTTTACATGTATTCAGAGATTAATTTTACATAATGAGACAATATTTGAAACATGTATCCCAATTGCAATGAACTCTACTTTTGTAAACAAATCATTATTGATGATGAAAAATTAACTGTCTACCATAACATCAATTGAAAGCTATAGTTGTCTAAGTGTGAAGAACCACATTGAAGGCCAAAATTTCATCAAAAAAAGTTCATGCTCTTTGTTTGGTGGAATTACAAAGGTATTGTGCATTTATGCTACTTACTAGAGAACAAATGATCATTTTAAATGTTTATGTCAATAAATAATGAAACTGGAGGAAGCTTAAATGAAAACAGCGTGATAAATCAAAAAGGATTAAAGTTC
The DNA here is from genome assembly GCA_019974015.1 of Nephila pilipes. Taxonomy (NCBI): domain Eukaryota; kingdom Metazoa; phylum Arthropoda; class Arachnida; order Araneae; family Nephilidae; genus Nephila; species Nephila pilipes. The sequence continues at coordinate 211,398 of BMAW01022874.1, forward strand.
CTCTGATACTACAAGATTTCACACTTTTTTGATATCTTCTGGAGAATTACTGGAGCTTGATTAGAAAGTGATATAACCCTAAACTTGAAGCATCAGATTGTCATTTATTTCAGTTTTCAATATTCTTTGAATGGTAAAGTTTTGACTAACGATAATGGCCTAAGTGACTTGCAGTTCATTTTTTGCTGATAAGGACCACATGTTCTATGAACCCAGAATCACAAAGTTGTGAAAGAAAATGGCAAATGGTCATTAGACTAGATGGAAAATAGTTTGGATTAAATACAGTTCATTCCTTGTATGTAAAAAAAAAATTTAGTTTTATTACATTGTACAAAATTCATATTATTGTTCTCTTTATATTTTAGATGAAAGTATGGAACATTTATGGAAAGAGGGTCAGGGTGTTGTGTACAAAGAAACACTTTCATGGTTGAAAAGTAATGATGAAAATCTCCTCATTGCTGGAGCTTTGGCAACTGGGAATTTTGCTAGAAAAGGTTAAATTTTAACTATACTATATTCTTAGATTGTATATTCCTTAAATTACTTTCATTATATACTCATTTTAAAAGTGTTAATTTTGAAAAAGGTATAAATTTATACGAAGTATAACACTATTTATTTTATATATTTATACTCATGTTTGTGTGGGGGGGGATTTCTGCTACAAGTGCGGGTTAATGCCTCATTTTTTTAGTTTCCTCGGGGGGGGGGGGGATCCAAATGAAGAGATTTTATGCAAAGATATTTAATTAAGATATAAAATATGGTATATACAAAAGTGTGTACTAGCTAATTAAGACTTTTGAGATTATAAGTATATTGAAAAAATTTCAGACTATTGTAATACTGTGCATCCAATCACCATGGCATGCTCTTCATCTAATAAGAAGTTATCCTGATGCAATGAGTTACGTAACATAGCGATGATCTGATTCATGTTGCCCTCTAGTGTAGGAAGGCATTACAAATATAAATTCCTACATACATATGCGGCGACCACACTTAAGCAAGTTCGTTAGTGGTCCCCCTTCCATTCAGACAAGGCCCTCATTAAAGACATCTGGACTCATGAGAAGGGGCAAACATTTCTGTTTCTTACGAACCTCATAGAGTCTGATTCTCCTGGGAACCAAGAAGACCTCCACATCAGGTGTCCAGTTTAGCAGGTGTCAATTCCTGCCCCGGTTAGAGTGCTCAACACCAGTAACTAGTTTACTACTTTCAACTATCCAATCAAAACAAAAGATTATGTCCCATGGTTTTGGAAGAGGTATGATCATTTCCATTCAACCTAAAATTTTCAAAGGGAAGAGACATTCGGCTCTCTACTAAATGTTCAACTGTAATGTTGTGTCCAGGGACATTACTAGCGTGTGACGTGCAACCAAAATGTTACATTCAAATTGCTATTACAAGTGCAACAAGCATTTTGCCATGTTAATATCAACCTTAGTATTTTAAATTAAATTGTTATGTTTTTTATAGGTGAATAGGTATCGTATCTTTTATTTCGACATAACCCAACCAACCAGCCAAACATGAATACATATATGTAGCTAATATATATCTTACATATCTTTCTCTTAAATCATTATTTGTTTTTGTGGAAAGTTATCTAGATTTTGTAATGTAAGAATATTATTTATATACCCCTCCAATGTGTAGAAATATCAAACTGTTTTTATTTAGTTTTCCAATTTTAGTAATGCGTTTTATAAGTTATTAGTAAATCTATCAAGCATATTAAGTATGCTATTTGTGTAGTACTATTGATAGTTTTAAGTATTACAATTAGTGTAGACTTTCTAATTTATTTTTGAGCGAAATATGCTTAGATTTTGTCCATAAATAGTGTGCTTTTTTATGTTTTTAAACAGACAGTCACTGTATTCAAATGTTAGCTGATGGTGTTGTGGAACGACTTAAAACTCTTTTAGAAAAGCATATAGGAAAGGATGGTGATATTAGAATGCAGCATGCTGTGCTCTCTGCATTAAGAAATCTTGCCATTCCAGGTAAACTTATTAAACAATAAATATTGTAATTAAAATTTGCTTGAAAACATTTTTTTAATTAATAAAAAAAATCCTTGACTTCTTATTAAAAATGATTTAGATAATTATTTTAGGGTGATTTATTTTAAGTTAGTTATTAATTCTTAAATCAGAATTAATGAGTATTTAAAAGTTCTGAACTTCTAAAAGTTTTATATAAAGTTTTAAAAAATTTGATTAAATTTTTTTATGTTTTGAATAGATATACCAACATTAAAGACTTCAGAATTTTTTTTTCTGGAGTTGTTTTATTTATCATATGTTTTTTGAGTAACACTTCCTAGAATTTAAGAGCATGAAGTTAAAATATTGAAACTTATTTATCATATTCTGTGTTATTTTTACACAGTTAATTTATATTTTTGTTTATCAGTATAATATTCATTGAGGATTTTATGACAGTTTTTTTTTCCTTTTATGTGATGTTGATAATGTATTTTATGTTGAGTCTATAAATTATTTATGTAGCTCAAAACAAAGCAGCTATGGTTAAATTGGGTATTGTTCCCATTTTGATTGATATGATGCACGTTGAAACATTTCCAGTTGTTTTCAAACTTCTTGGAACTATAAGAATGTTACTTGATAAACAAGGTATGGCATTTTCTTTTCATTTAAAATTTTAATGTGTGAATACATACAAAGGGCATTCTATAAAAACTGAGAGTTAAATTTTATGTAGCGACAATGCCACAAAATTAAAACATAAAAGTGCAGGCATTTTTTTTTCCTTTTCAAAATGTTAATTGAACATTTATAAATATTCTAAACAAACCAGATGATTTGATTTTCCTAGTTTAGTGCTTGTTTAAAGAACTATTTTTATTTGCTTTATGGAAATGGAGGTGAAGTGAATCGGAGTTAAAAAAACGAAATGCATCGTGCCATAACATTTTGCTATCGTTTGGGCAAAATAGCTACAGAAATACCTAAGTTAATGAAAAAAGCTTACAAAGGCAAATGATTTGATGAGTCTATGATTTTTAGATGGCATGGTGATTTAAGAAAAAAAAAAGACATTTGTCTTCAAAACTAGCTCCTAAGTTAGGCTGACCAGAAAGTGACCGAAACATTAACACTGTGTAGGCAATTTTGCAAGAAAAGTGACGAATGCCATGTGAAGAGATAGAAGCATCAACTAACATTTCAAATCTTGATGTTTCATATTCTGCATAACAATTTACAGCTTCGCAATGTTTATTCCAGATGGGTCCCTCATCACCTTATTAAAGATGAAATGCAAACAAAAATTCACCAATGTTGTGGGTGAAAACAAATGCTTCAAAATTATCCAAGTTTTCTAAAGACTGTAATAACAGGTGATGAAACTTGGGTGCATCAGATTGATCTCCTTACCAAGTCCACAAGTGTGTGGAAACACTCAGATTCGTCTTTAAAAAAAAAAAATTCGACTAACCGAATATCTTGGAAAAGTCACAGTGATTTTTTTTTTTATCATAAAGGTGTAATCTATCAGCATGCTCTGCCTCTAAAAACTACTGTGACTAGTGAATATTATGTTTCAGTTTTGAAAATTTTGCAATAACTCGTATTGAGAAAGCATTGTAAACTGGTAGGGAATTGGACATTATTTGACAATAATGCTTGCCAGCATGTCGCTACTTCTGTTCTGCAATATCTTAGTAAATGCAATGTTAAAAGCATGCCACCATCCCCCTTACTATTTAGATCTGGCACCTTGCAATATCTGGCTTGTTTCTGACATTGAAGGAGAAGCTTCATGATAGAAAATTTAACATGATTTCAGATGTTATTTCTGCAGTACAGGTTTCTTTGAAGCAGCTTCCAGTAAAAGACTTCTCGACTTGTTTTGAAAAGTGGGTTGAACTATTTAACTGTTGCATATCATCCGAGGAAAAATATTTTGAAAAAGAATAATTTATTTTTTGCTGTAAATATATTCCCCCCCCCTCCTTCCTCTTTTTTTTTTTTTAATTTTACTCTCAGTTTTAATGAAATGTCCTTCATATATATATTGTTACAAAAATTGTTTTCCATGAATATTGAGTGAAAACAGCCCAGCAAAGGTAATAATGGCAAATGATGCTTTATTAACATTATTCAGGAAATGATGAAATATGAATTAGCAACATAACAGGAACAAATACAGCACTAGTAATAGCAGTAATATCAATCTCAGTAATGTTCTGCTTATTAGTTCACATGGCAGACAAATCATGGCAAGAAATTCTCCACTTCCAACTATGTTGTCACCTTCAGTATACAGCCCTCCTCTATCCTTACAAAGCTCAATGTGAATTTTCCATTGTTCAAAACAGTGCTAGAAGTCTTCTATCAGCTTCTTAAGGACACATGCTGTTTTCTTTTTCACAACTTTGACAGATTCAAATCTAGTTCTTTTTAATGCAGATTTCACCTTAAGAAACTGATAGAAGTTGCATGTCGCAAGATCTGGCGAATAAGGTGAATGCTGTACTTGGCTAGAAATCTCTTGACTTTTGGATTGACTTTTCCTTCCTTAATTTTGGTCGTTTTTTCCAAATTCTTTTATGGAATTCAGCAAGAATGGGAAGGTTCTAATGATGATTAATAGTTCAACCTTCAGGCCGCCCCCCCCCCCCCTATGAAGTTTAAAATCCCTTAAATATTGAAGAAAAACAATCATTGCTTTGAATTTTGATTTGCTCTTTTCAACTTTTTTTTGGCTCATGGTGAAGATGGGCTCTTTCAGTGTGTGGATTAGCTCTTCATTTCAGTAGCATAAGAAAAAAACATGATTCGTCACTCGTTATTATCCTTTCTATAAGTTTCAGTTATTTTCAGTGGTATGCAAAGTGTCAGTACAAACATTTTTTCGAGCTTCTTTGTTTTTCAGATGTGAGAATTATGGGCACTATTTTGGCTCACACTTTTTGCATGTTAAAATTGTTACATAAAATTTGCCATACAGGTTCTTTGTTAGTTCCTACAGGCTCAACAATTGCATGAATACTTATCTGATAGTCGGATAGAACCAGATTGCCAATTTTTTTAATATTGTCATTAGTTTTTGATGTGGAAAGGCAACTTGAGTGTGAATCATTGTCAATGTCCATCTTGAAAACACTTAAACCACTCAAAAACACATGCACGTAATAAACATTCATTGCCATACACTTCTTTCTATAAATTATAAGTTTCTGTAGCAATTTTTCCAAGTTTCATGTGAAGTTTCATAACAATTCATTGTTCTATTATTACACTTATCATTTTTCCAGTGAAACAAGAGTATAACTCTAATGTAAATGAAGGCTACATCTATACAGATTTGTTTACTGAAGTGGGATGGATTACATTCAAAAGAGAAGGCTTCATGTTTAACAGCTGTCAGTTGCTGGCATTTGGCAAATTCATAACTTCTTCTGTAGCAGTGTCAGTCTCGTTATTTTATATCCACACCTTGTACATATGTATATGGAATATATATGATGTGTAAAAACGTGGTTTCCATGTAAATGTATTTTCTACTTTCTGTTTTGAGGGTTTATCATCATTTCATTTTGCCAAAATCCTGTCACTGAGAAACACTTTTAAAACACTAAAATGAAAAATTAAAATGATGGTAAATATACCAATGCAACTTAGAATTTTCATATTTGCTTGAAGATTTTATTTCTGCTATTAGAAAAATTAAGAGTTTTTGATAAATCGCCTTTTAATTTGAGATAGCATAATTTTTATCCACTATTCTTTCTCATCTTGTTTTTATATTAAGCTTTTAAAAACCACTCTAAATATATGATAAGATTTAATAATTTTTTTAATTTCTAATCCATTATAGAAAAGAAAATGACTGATTTTCTACAAAAATGGGTTGCATTTATTAATAAAATTTTCTTGTTAGAATATTATAATAGAGAGTAGATTTTATAACTCTTAAAATAAAATGCTAATATGTTTTATTTCCAGAGGAAGTTGCAAAAACTGTTGGTGAAAATTTTGAATTTGTGAAAAGATCTGTCAATTGGTGTAATGTGGAAGAGCATCCAGGAGTCAAAGGTAATGGATATTTTGAATTATAAATACAAATTGTGCCTGTATGATTTGGTGTTTCCCAATGTATAAAAAAATATTAATTTTATATTACCTGAAAATTTTAATTGTCTATTGTTAATTATTTAAAATTAGCTATTGATAATATTTCCCTTTATTAAAGTAAGTTCTTAAAATTTAATTAATCAAAAGTAATCTATTTAACATATCTAGGTGAAACGCATAATGCATATTATTCATTAGAATTTTTTAAAAGTCTTTATTAAAATTGAATTTACATCAATCAAGTATAGGTATTAAAATGTAGTTTTATTTTATTATGCTTGAAATTATTATAATTTATATGTATTAGTAAAGTACATTGAAATATTAATATAAATTATTTAATTTCAATCTAAAAATTATGAAAATCATCTTTTTATATTACTTAAGGTGAAGCAACTAGGTTGTTAGCCTGGTTAGCAAAAAACTCTAAAACTCCATCTGTGATGAAAAATCTTGTAAAAGCGGATGCCTTACCTCCAATAATTTCAATGATGAAGTCAGAACATATTGTAATGCAGAATGAAGCTTTAATAGCTCTCTCCTTGATTTCTGTCAGCTGTCTAAGTAAGCATATTTATATCTTTAAACATTTGTTATATTTAAATGTATATAAGTGTTATATATTACAATAGATCACATTTATTTACTTTAAAATGAGCAAATATTTTTTTCTTTCAAACATATATATACTCATGTCCAAAATTATCTTTACATGCATAAAATCTTGGATTTCTCAGAAATCGTGAACCATAATTTTTTGATTTTTTTTAGAAAGATGCATAGCATTATAACATATAAATACTGTTGTCATATCATGAGCAGAATGGAGTGAATCTTGATTGGTAATGTTTTTGGATTATGTGTTGCCAATATGTCATCCCACACATCTGGCAATGAGGAATCAGGCTTTTGCATTCAATATTATTTTCTGTAAAGTTGCACATGTTTTATTTTTGTGATTGGATACTAATTTTTAACTATCAAGTTGACTGTGTCGAATGCAGATTCCTTATGTATATAATGGAAGAATTGAATCGCAACTGTAGCTGACATTGATATGGATTCCTGTGATGTTACTATTATGCTGGCTGATACTGAGTTGAATTCCTATCTGATACTGATTCCTGTGATGTTCTAGTTTTGATTATATGCAGTTAAATGTTACTTAATCTGCTTGTAATGTCGGGCAAGTTTGACCCTGCTGTCTTTCATCTTTTAAATGTAAATAAATCCATTTTTGAATATTCGTATCTGTCGCACTCTGCTTTGAGTAAGTTGTTGCTTAATCTATTATCGAGGGTTGACTCGGGACCATCAATTCAACTCGGGACATTTTAAGAACACTGCATATGATTTAAAACTGTAGCATGAAACACTCAAAATGCCCATAATGCATGGTCAGAAGTATTTAGAAGGAAGAAAAAGAATAACCCCAGAAAATAAATGAAAATGTTGAATATAATGTTGGCAGTAATGTTGTTAATAAATTTAGGGCTGTGAACCGTCACTCCTCCAGCAATGCAGTTTTCAGAGCATTTATATCTCTAGAAGGATACCTCAGTGCAACAGATTTTGCAAGGTAGTAACCCTATCGGGTTTGGATCAAGGGATTTAGCTGGATACTATATTTGGATAATATATTTTATATGTGTTTAAACATTATCATCGATCAATAAAAAATCAGATCCACATGAAGAGTTGCTCAAAAAGTTCTTAGAAAATTCAAGAAATGGCACTCATAGCTTTGAAAATGTTTTGTTTTATTAAACATCATGACTCGCTAAACAGCTGTCTATTTCCATCACATGGTTTTTTATTGTTAATTGAAGCAAGAAGTTTGTTTTTATTTTTAAAAGAATGGGGGGAAAGCGAGTTTCAAGCAGTGATCAAACTCATATTTAAAATGCTGAGATCAAAGTTGTGTTGAAAGAAGTTCATGGCACATCTGCTTCTGTTTACATTTGGGTAAATGATTTTAAACATGCCATACATCCGCATAAGACTAATATCTCTTGGGGGCATCCAGTCTATTCCCAGAATGATAAAAACCGCAATATGGTTTTGAGTGATCTATGAATCAAAGTGCACTAAATAGTTAAGTCCAGTGGCATATCACAAGGTACACTGTTTTCAATTTAGCATGAAAAATTGGGTGTGAAAAAATCTCAGCAAGTTGGGTGTTCCATTTGCTCTCTGTGGAAAAAATAAAGACAGTGATATGGTTGACTTTGAGGCTATGTTAGTGCTTTTTCATGGCAATTTTGACAAGTACTTGTGTCATTGCATAACTGTGGATGAAATGTGTATACAAGACAAAGGAATTGTCAAAAAAAATGGGCTTGGTAGGGCAAACAGACTATGAAGAAAGCAAAGAGGGTGAAATTGGCCAGAAAGATAATGGCCACAGTTTTTCGAGATGTACACTGAATCATCTGTAATGATTACTTGAAAAAAAAGAAAACATTGATTGGAGAATATGAAGCATTCTTATAGCACCGGTTGAGTGAAGAAATTAAGAAAAAACTTCTTCATTTGAAAAAAAAAAAAAATCCTCTTCCATCAAGAAGTTTCGATGGCCAAAATCATGGAATTAAAGTTTGAATTATTACAACATTCACATATTCATTGAATTTTGTCCCTAGTGACTTTTTTTTATTTCCAAACTTTAAAAAAAGGCTTGGTGGACAATGATTCGCATCAAACTAAGAGGTCATTGATCAAATAGATGCCTATTTTAAGAACCTTCCAAAATCTTACTTTTTAGATGGTTTTAAAAAATTGGAAAAATGCTTGAAAAAGTGTATAGAGCTAATAGGAAATTATGTTGAAAAATAAAAACAAATTCTAAGGATTTATTGAACGACCCATGTATCTCACATTAGGTTTAAGACTTATTATTATAGACTTGGATAATATCCTGTTATCTTTGGCCTGTCATAGATCCTCTTTTCTAAATGTTTAGAAACATACTTCCATTGATCATTATTCCTCCCTATACCATCACATCTGCCTTTCGAAATGGTCGCATTCCATAATGTTCGAAGAAAGATTTTGCCTTCTCGACTCTCTCCAAATGCAAAATCTTTCAAATGAAATGTTAAGTTGATCTTAAACTCTTCATTATAGAGAAAATGGGCCCATTAGAGTTCACTCCAGTTCCAATATTCTTTGTATTGTATAAAGTGATTCTTTTATTGTGAAGACAAGAAAGCACATCCTTGGCCTTTTGCATAAAGGCCTTTCTCATTAAGCCTTCTGTTTACATTTTGCCATAATACAATTGTCCTAACAGTGACTACAAGCTCTGAATTTAAACGCTATGTAGTAGGCTTCCTGTTATGATGAACAATTATAACCATATATTAGTCTTTAGAAGCAGGTTTTATACTTTAATGATGTTGTCTAGGCCACCTTACAGTTTGAGTTACAACAGTTAAAGAGTACTGAAATATTTGCGTATCTCGCTGCTTCCAAGATTGTATGCTCTACTTCTAAGAGGCCGATAACTCGCCTTTTCATAGAATCTTATCAATGATACTTCAGAGTCATGAAAAACCATTTTGAATTCTTACATGCTGAAATCAAATGATAAATTGCAGAAATTCACTTGCATGTTTATTTTGCTTACAAAGGGCTTGATTCACCTTCCTATAAAATAATGCCTTAATTTGATCAAATGATCACTTTTTTTGGATAATATTAGTTAGGTTTGTTTTTAACACATTCTGTACAAAAATAGATTAGATTGATAGGTATTTCTTGGAATATCATTATTTTTGAGTATGTAAAGATTTTGGACGTGTGTAATTGTATATGTATACAGTGGTGACCAAAATCGTGGACACATGGAAATTTTTTTTTTAACTTTGTATGCTTATAGAAAATTTACATTTCGCAAAATGTAAAGTAGTATATATCATTTTAAAGAAAATTTAATATTGATCTCAATTCAAAAAACAAAATTAAAATATTTGAAATATAAAAGTTATGTGTACTTTAATCTAAAGAACAAACACAGTTATAAAGTGGTTTGTAATGTCTAACTTTCCTTAACAATTTTTGTTCTTGTTCTGGGGACCAATCTAATATTAGTAACTGCCAGCGAGAGCTGGCATCATGTGTATTGTTGGAACAAGTCATTGTGCATTGTTTTGTAGAAGGAAGAAGTTTCTTATGTAATCAAATTACAAGTAGGGATTGTTGTAAAAACTTTAATGTTTAGTCAAGAAATTTGGGTTTTATTAATATCGTACTAAAAGCAACAGGAGGGCTATTATAGGTCAAGAAACAATGTCATCAAATAAAAGAGTAGATTAGATACGTAGAAAGTAAGGCAAGATTGTTGTGTTACGAGAAAGTGGTCTTTCCTATGGCGGAATTGCAACACAAATGGGGGGGGGGGTTAAGTGACTACATCTGGAGTCTGAAAGTTTTGTATACGATATCAGGAGGCAAAAAAAAAAAAAAAAAAAAAAAAACAGAAAAAGGCCTAAAAAAGTGCACCACATCTGTTGATGACAGAAGAATAAAAAGACTATGTCTCCAAGATCAACGAATGTCATCAATGGGCATCAGAAGTTATCTGAATGATGCTAGTGTTGGTTCAAGAACAATCAGGAGAAGATTAACAGATGTGCAAGAGTTGGAAGTCCCTAAAAAAGCCTTATTTAAATTAACAACAGCGCAAAAAAACTATTATTGTGAGCAAAGAACACATTGGACAAATTATCAATGATCGCAAGTTATAAGGAGCGATGAAACTAAAATAACGTTATTTGGTAGTGAAAGGCGAAAATATATAAGATGTAGAATAGAAGAACTACATCTTGACTGCAGCCGTGAAGAACTCACTTAGTGCTGTGACTTAGTCACGCTTGTCAACAGGTGGTACTCGTCGTCTTCATGTCCTCGATGGGACACTGAATACCAGAAAATACATTTGACATTATTCTAGAACCAAAACTTCTACTTTCTATCAAGGATCTGTTTCTCAACAGAGCTTCATTTATTTTTCTAAAACAAATTGGCCTTTTACACCAAATTTGAATTTTTAACTTTTAACCTGTATTTTTACTTTCTGAATGTTTTCTGTTTAAGAATTATAAATTTTAATTCTTTTTAACAAATGTTTGGCGCAGCATAGCCTACCATGGCTCTTGCACCATAAAACCTCACAGTCATTCACTCACTCATTTATTTTTCTGCTGGATTCTGCTCCCGGTCACACAGCAAAATTATCGAAAGAGTGGTTTCGTACAAAGAACATTGAATTGTTGTCCTGGCTAGGAAACAGTCCTGACCTAAATCATATAGGAAACCTGTGACACCATTTGAAAACTCTTGTCCAAATGAGGCACCCATCAAATAAAAAGGAACTAATTTAAGCCATAATTGTTTCCTGATATCGTGTAATAACAGAGGAGGAACTTAAAACTATCCTCAGATTAATTAAACATCGATGTGAAGCTATAATAAAAAATAAAGGCTACCCTACTAAGTACTGATAACTCACTACAATCATCAGTATCTAATGTATATCAATAATTATTGCTACTTAACTCTTTTTGTATTGCAAATATTTGAATTTGTGTGTGTGTTTGTGTGTAGTGAATTCAGTATTAAATTTCTTTAAATGATATATACAACTTTGCATTTTGTGAAACGTAACCTTTTTGTATAAGCTTACAAAGTTCAAAAACATAACTTTCCAAAAGTATCAACAATTTTGGCCACCACTGTATATTCACAGAGAGATTTATTTTGAATAATAAAAGGATTTACATTTATTTCTGTCAATATATATATATATATATATATATATAATAAATCTTTCTGTCTGAAAAAATAAGAAACCTATTTCTTAGTACTTTTGTATATTTTAATTTAAAAAATGTGCAAATATTATTGTTTAGATTATGGTATGGTTTCTATTTAATTGTATAACATACCATGAGATGTTGCAGTAACCTAATTAATCTATATTTTCCATTTATTTTGTGTGTGCTGAAGTACCTTTAAATCTTTTAATATTTAAAAATCCTTGGGTGTTATTATATGCTTGGCATTTTTTGCATTTGCCTTATGGCAGCAAAAATGTCAGGGACTTCACTGTATCATGCTTTGTTTTTACATTTAATATTTTTTTTTTTTTTTTTTTTTGCTTTTCTTTGTACTATAAATTTTTCTTTAAACATATTAATTATTTATTCTTATAGCTGAAGTGGAAGAAATTTCAACTTCGACTGATTTAATAAATATTTTGTACCAAGTTATGAGTGGTGATATAATTGTTCCTGAACTCACCCAAAATGCTTTGTCACTATTAGTGGTTCTGCTGTGCTCAGGTAATTATAGTTTTACATTTTTTTTAAAATGCATTTTTGAACTTTATTAACTCGCATCTTATTTGCCTAAGAAATAGGTGATGGTGGAAAAAAGTAGAGAGAATGAATGTAATATGAACAAGAAATTCTCAGACAAGACAATTTGGAAAAGCTACGCTATTTAAATATTGGTACACATTGCTTTATTTAATTGTCCAGAATAGAATTATAACTTTACTGGGAAAATATTTTTACTAAAATATTTTTTGATGAGAAATACATCACTTAAATCAACTAGAAAAATCAGGAATTTGTATTAAAAATAAATTTTGGTGATAAAACATTCAAATTTAAAACTGGCTCATTTAATTTTAAAATCTTGGACATTAATTTGATTATCAGTTATTTTGATTATTAATATATTAATTTATTATTATTCATTAAAATTTTTATTTAAAAAATTGGCTGTTCTTTATATGTGTATATGTATATATATGTGTATGCGTGTGTGTATTTATATATATGTATATATATATGTATGCGTGTGTGTATTTATATATATGTATATATATATATATATATATATGTATGTATGTATATGTATATGTATTACTTATAAATTAAGGTACAGAAAAACTTGTGTCACAAAAGTTAAATTAGGAACCTTAAGTATCCAAGTTTATTCCATATATATGTGTATGTCAGTTAAGAATTGGATATATTAATTTTTATTAACGCCAACTTATTTTTTTTGTTAATGCATTATGTATAGTTTAAAATTATTTGTATTTTTATCTCTTATATATGAAGACTTTCTGAAAAAGAAAATGTTATTTCTATTAAATAACCTAAATAATAAATTATATAACTCATACAAAGTATCTTGGAAACATTTTTTTTTATTTGGTTGTGCTTTCTTGTGCATTAAATAGTCTCATTACATGCAACCAATGATATTTTTTTCTATTATGTTTGTTTTGTTATTTATCCAACCCATTGTGGAAAGCAGTGCTTTCACAGGATGGAGCCTGGTAACTACCAACTGAAGTTCCTGCAAAGCAGAGCATTATACTTTAAAGCATGGATCAATGCATGGACTGGAATCATACAATTTACATTCATAGACAGGATAATGATATATATCTTGCTTTGGGCAAACTGTACGGCTTTTTCTTAGTTATTTACCATAATTTTCGGTGCATAATTTCAGAAAGTGATTGCCATTAAGCATCAATGTATTTGTATCAGAGATTTTATTATTTTTTTTGTTTTATTCTTGACTATGATTTCATGGATTAAAGTGCATTCTAAATTATAAAAGTAAAATAGTTGGTTGAATGATGCTTTTAATAATAAAAAATAATAATAATAATAATAATAATGTAGCTATTATAAATAAACTAAGTTTAAAAACACTAAAAAATAGTTTTTTTTGGTATCATTCGATGGTATTTTGAAAGGCTGGATAATGATGCTTTTTTAAATTAACCAAGATCAACACCTCCCATGTTTTGATTGTAATTCAGTGCACATTGTACAATTTAAAAATTTCATCACCAATTTTTCTGTCTTGTTTTCTTATTGATTAAGTATTTTACTTTGAAAAGTAACTAACATTAAGACACTCTTCTTTTTATCATTGAAGTTAATGTTCATTCCATCTTTTTGCTCTTTAAATATTTTATCTTTTCCAGGTGCCATTTAAATTTTTTCGCATTCATCTACAGTTCTTCATTAGAATTCCACATATACATTTGTTTTTACTATACCCAAGAAACTTACTCTGGACTTTAATAGCCATAATGTTTAATGCAAAAATCTAATATGCATTTGTAGAATACATGGTCTTTTGACAAAATACATATAAGATATATTTAAAATTAGTATTTTCTTTACTGACTGCTATTTTCAAACATGACCAATAACATCAGTCTGAAAAATGAAATCCAAATATAATTCCCTTGTGTCTTATAGTATATTTGTACCTCTAATGATTTACATAAAACTGATGATTTTCCAGTTAATAGTACATTTAACACATCATTTACATATAACATCTTAAGTTTATTGTATGAAATAAATTCTTATATTTCTAACAAAAATTATATATGATGTCATTACATTCATGTGAACTAAAGTGAAATAATGCGAGATTTCCCCCCCCCCTCCAAAAAAAATGCAGGTTTTCAGACTTTGTGAGATGATGAAAAATGTATGGTTGTAGTTTTTCCTAATAGTTCTATTTTCCATGAGTTTAAACATATCCTTCAAAATCCCATTTAAAGCAAGAGGAAAAATTATAAACAATCACTTCAAAATTTGTTAATATTTCTCTTTGTGTGTTTTTGTTCTTACGAAAATCCAATGATTCACAAATGCATGACCAATCACAATCTGACCTCTTAGAGAGAAATGTTAATGCACTGGACCAATCTTTTGAATGAAATAGGGATTGAAAATGCCAATTCATGTTGAACATTTTATTCTAAACATCCAACAAATCTGTGCATCAGTCCTCCCTTAGAAGAAGATTCGTCCTAAAGCAGGAATGTAGCTTTTGGTCATGAAAAGAATCTAGTGCAACCACACATATGCTTTGTTTTCTGAAAAGGTTTTAAATGTCAAATCTATATATGTGGAGTGAAAGTTATAATATTTGACTTCTTTTTTAGCTAAATTACGATCTGCAGTCAACGGCACTCCTATCCGAACAGATTTGAAAGTTTTGAAAAATCACAATGATGGGAAAATTCAAGATTTGGCAGGTAATGCTTTACAGATGCTTGAAACAAGTAATTCTCCTTGAGAAATTGCAAACTTGCTGTTCATTTTGAAGTAAAACATTGCTCAGTTCTACCAAGAAAAGTTTTAGTTGTTTTACATGTTTTATTTTTATTGAAAAAGTTTGTTTAGTAACTTATGTTATTTTGTTTTTATACCTAGTCAAATCTTGTTAATACAAAATATTATAAGGTCCCAGAATAAGTATTTTGTAATTGGAAATTTTATCTATGCAATTGTTATTCAAATTTTTTTTTGTTCCAAAAATTTCTTCATAATCTGTAATTTGATGTTGATTTGTTTTCAACATTATCTGTATTCTTAGCTGGAATATATGGTGTACAAAGAAAAAAAGTTATAGGTTTTCTCTATCAGAGTAAAATAACATTTAATGTTTTAAATGTTATCTTGGACATATTCATTCTGTATTTGTCTACTATAATATACATCTAGAAATGAATATCTTGTAATTTTTTATAAAAAAATAATTTCTATATCTATAAAATTAAAAGTATTCTTTTGATAAAGTCTATGAAACATTTTTCTATCATTGTAGTAAAAAAAAATAAATTTAAGCCCAAAATAAAATGTATAACTGCTATTGAATACATGGGGAACTGCTGTAAAAGACTTTCCCAATTTTGTTCTTCCTGTGTGCAGAAAAACTGAATGACTACATTGGTTATAACACTTTAAATTATGACTAAAATAAAATTTTAGTATTTATGTTGCAAAGCAATTTCTAAGAAACATTAATTTGCAATATGAATATGAACTAATATTGTTTAACTCCCCTCTCCTCGAAATTGTGTTAATGAGGTTTGACTGTGCCATATTTTAAAAATATTTTATTATTGACTAAGAGGTGATATTAATAAGTTACTCATCTGGAGTTATTTCTTGGGACTTAATGTAAAATTCTGCTTTTTTCCCAATATGAAGCAAATCCTATCACTAATGCACTGAATCCTATATTTAATTTTTCTTACCTTCATTTTGACTTAAAGTGATGTTGGATCACTTTTATTTAGTTTGCAGAATAAAATGTATTTTAAACATATTTGGAAAAGCAATCAATTTTTTGTAGACACTTGGGCAGATTGCTTTTGTAAATCACTGTTCTGTAACTCACTGAATGGTAAATACTTGTATTATTCTTCAGGTTTTCTGTGACATGTTAGTGAATGATGTTGCTAAAATTTCATCTCCTGCAAAATATTTCTGTGTTACTAGTAGTATTGCTCCTATGTTATTTCCTTTCTGACTATATGTTTGCTTTAAGCTTCTGATGTATAATTTTATTCTTTTGTTTTTTGCATTTATATCTACCTGCAAAGCTCATGTATTTCGTCTTGCTTACATTGAGGGCTTCCTACAATTATTCCAATGCTTTTATATTCTAATGTTACAGGAACAATAAATATATGTGAAAGAGCAATATATGTATATGGCTTCTATTAAGGTGTATGTCAAGTGAGCTTACATGTTTTATAAACTAGTCAAACTACTTAATCTAAAACATCATAAAAATACCAGCATTGGAGTTTTTTTATGCATGTTTATAAATTTTATGCTAAAGAAATCGTTTATATTTTTGAGTTCTAAAAATTTGTTTTCTTGAAAAAGAAATGCATTTACTGTATAAATATATTGGTAATTGTCCTTTTCTTGAATTATTTCATCCTTTTGCTCAATTTTAAGATATTAGTTTTTATATGAGGGCTGTTTTCATTAAAAATCACTTAGTTTTAGTTCAGAATTTGAATATTATTGATAAATCTTTTTAAAAAAATTTTTTATCTGTAACTATTGTAAAATTTTAAAATATCAAAAATTGGTTTGGTTTCAGAAGTTTTAGGAACTATAATCAAAATGCTTGTAAGTTTTTTAGAAAATGCACAAATTCATGATATGTTATCTTATGAATGTGAATATTTGTGCATAAATTCATAGTAATAAAATATTGTACATTTTTGGGTAGAAAAAGTAAATACTGAAGATTTGAAATAAATAAAATAAATTTTAAAAAAAGCCCCCCCCCACAATTTACATATTTTATATTTAAAATTAATTGAAAAGTATGTAAAACTAATGCATATTTTAAAATCTAAGTAAAAAATTTCTGTTCAAGACTTTTATGCCAAATCAATGTTGAGTGGTATACCATTTCAATATTTTTTTCATAATGTATTCTACATTTTTGTAAGTATGCATAGGTATTGACAGTAAAATATTTGTATTTATCATGTGTTTCTAAAAATATCTTGCAAAAAGGGTCAATATTTTTAAGTTAAGTATAACTTAAATATTTAATCCTCTATGATGTTTACAGATTTTTTTTTATTACTTTGCACATCTAAATGTTATTTATATTGTTATATGTAATGAATCCCTAGTTTCGTGTTAGAAAAACTGGTGATTGTAAATAAAGTAAACTTTTAGCTTATTAAAATGTGATTTTTACTTTGTTTTGAAAAAAGGGATGCTATTGTTCCTAATTGCTGTTTTTCTGATGTAAATTGTGAATTTTTTAGTTACACATAACTGTATCTGTATATAATTGCTGTAAAAAAATATCTAAATACATTTTAAAGCAGAATTGTCTGACCCACAGATAGCTTGCGGACCAGACCAGAATAACTAGTTATATGGATTAAGAGTTGTAGACTTGCAAACTTTGCAAGATTAAAATTAACCATTCTATCAGCATTACTACAAATACAATTTTTACATATTATTAATTTAAAAGTGATGAGCTTTTTAAAATGTAATTCATTTTTTAGCTGTAAAAAATGGAACCATAAAATTATTCTCTAATCATTGTATTTAATTCTTAATCTGTATGTGCTTTAAGCATGCTGGTATGTATTTATTCAAAATTGCTACTCTTGCTTATTATTGGTTTTTAATTTT
The DNA here is from genome assembly GCA_019974015.1 of Nephila pilipes. NCBI lineage: Eukaryota > Metazoa > Arthropoda > Arachnida > Araneae > Nephilidae > Nephila > Nephila pilipes. The sequence continues at coordinate 229,534 of BMAW01022874.1, forward strand.
ATCACTTAATTGATATCTTCCTTTGTGCATAATGGGTACACTGATAAAAAAAAAAACTTTCATTGTATTGTTGATAAAAGTCGACCTGACATCAAAAAAGGTGTAGATGTTATGTATAATTGTGAGGATTTATAAAGTAAAATGCAGTTTTTTTTTTTTTTTTTTTTTAAATATTTTTTTCTTCATATCTTTTTAAACAACAGGGGGTCTGATTATGGAAGAAATGGTTTCTTTAATACCATTAAATGATACTACTAAATTGATACTGGAAAATATATTTCAGTAATTTTCTTTGTCCATTGTAAACATGTCTGGTATAGCTACTATTTTTTGTCCTGGTAATAGATCAAAGAGATGGGTTTGTAAAATTAATTGAAAACAATACAATTTCCTCCCAAAATTGACATACAATTAAATGAAATATCATAGTAAGATTTCATGATTTACGAAATAAGATCAAGTTATTTATGGAATAATAAACACAATTTGTGCTTAAAGTTGATGAAAAGTAGCTTTCATAGTGGTATTTTTAAAAGATTTTACCACTCTTTCAAATAAATTTAAGCAACTGTTTTCAAAGTGAAAAACACATAAATTAAAATATAAAATTTTATGCATTTAAGTATGTTAGCAAAATTTAGTAATGAACAATTAAAAAAAAAGTATACAACATCTCCTTTTGATTTGAGAACAGATATTGGAAAATTGTTTCAATTTTGGTATACTTACAATTCTGTTATCAATCAGCATAAACCTAATACCTGCCAGCTTTCAAATGGAATGCTTAGAACAACACTCTCATTTTGAACTTAAATAAAAAATTTATCATGTCTCCTTTCTGAACTTCTGTATCTTCTCGGAGAAAAACATCCCTTGCTTCACTGTCATGTTTCATTTATATCGTAATTGTTTGAAAGCATCTTCATTTGAGAGCAGCTATTTTCAATGTTTTGAAGCTTACAAAGAATCAAACTAGATTCCAAATATCTGATGAGCACTAGAAAACATTGAGAATTGTAACCTTTTCTTTTGAACTAAGTATTAAAATATTTATTTCTTATAAACAATCATGAGCATCTCATCAATTTCATATTGCTGTCATGTTTTTTATACAAAAAAAAGTCATGAAATTTAAATTACCTTGATTTATTAAATTATATATATTTAATGTATCTCTGTCTTTTGCTCTCATTGTTGATAAGAACATGCTTTATGTGTCTTAAAACTTCTTTTTCCAATGTGACCCAAAGAAACTAAAGGGTTGGATATTCCTTGTTTTAATAGTTCCATTCATACACATATAAAATATTTCTTAGTATTTTTTTTCACTGAAATTGAATAATTTAACAGTTTTACTTAAGTTCGCATTTTTAATGTTTGTATTGAGGAAATTTTTCATATATTTTCATTATTTATTTATCATCATTATTTATATTTTTGTATTAATTCATTCAAGTGAAGTATTTTCTTTATTAAAAAAAAGTGGATGTACTTCATTCATTTAATCTTTTTTAGTATTAAATTGTGTGTTTCTGTGTGCTTTTTCCCAAAAAATTCAAATTGTATCCTATATTTTATTTTGTGCTGTAATAAAAATTTGCACTTTTCAATGAACAAAGCACAATAATGCTGTGTGTATTTTAAACTATGTTACTTTTGAATTTCTAGTTGCTGTACATACTTGCATTAAATCATACAATGAATTAAGATTACATTATTTATTGTGAGTTGTTATTTTCTTCAGAAAAAATTATGTACAGTTTTCATTATTATATAAAAGTAATGAAGTAAAATGTATCATGCTTCATGCACTTTTGATTGTTTTCCCACTTTTTGGTTGTTGTTGCTAAATTATAGTAACAGCAACTTGAGCAATGTTATAATATAACAGTTTAAGAGAATAATTTTAGGAAGATTATGGTATTGTTTTAACAATTATGGCAAACATTCCTTGAAGCACGAAAAAAGAATCAAACCATTATGTTCTTCCCACCACCACTCCCCCCCCCCATCTTCTAAATAAAAAGGGTTAAAAGATCTTTAAAAAAAAATGAATATATTCTGGCATAAGCACAAATGATATTGCATGTTAGTTCGTTCATTCCATATCTAATTATGAAAAATGCAAGGTTTTTTCTCCTTTTATTTTTTTAAAAATCTGTATTGCATTTTAGATTTTGGTGTTATTTTTTTTTTTTTTTTTTTTTTTTTGCCTATTAAATTTTCTGAGTGTTATTTTTTTAAAAAAATTCTGATTATTTTATTATTTTATTTGAACTTTTTAAATATTTTTTTTTTATCTTAGGGATGTGTATAATAATAGGTCTGTGATATTTAAAAAAATTCATTCTACAAAATGTGTGTATATATTAGTGTAATTATATGTCATTTTACTATCTTATTCTTTATTTAATACTTCCTTTTACATTTTTTTTTTCACAATATAAAATACTTTTGCTAATTGGTATCAAATATCATTTTGTTCACTTTTTTTAATCTAGCATATTATAAAGTATAACACTTTTAAGCAATTCAATTTTTTAATCCATATTAATTCTTACATATTTTTCATAACATTTTAATATTTTGATTTTTCTTCTCTCTCTCTTTTTTTTTTCCTCTCCTGTTAAACCATAACAAATCAAATATTATTTGTTTGAAATTTGAAAATTTAAGAGTTTAGAATTATTTTTTTTTATCTCTTGTTGAGGATGATTATATTTTATTTTGCTATTTATGTATGTTAATTGATTATAAATGCTATATATGATTGCTGAAGTAACTTGAGAGTTGAATGTTATTGTAACTATTAAATGTGTAAATGTAAAATTCTTTATCTAGATTATGTGGGTATTTTTTTTTTAATTATAAAATTCATATAGCTATTTGTCTGCTATGTTTAATGTCCTCTTTTATTGGGTGTATTGTTTTTCCCCCCATCAAATTTTATTTTCCTATCTGTAATAGCTATAAATTGGCCTTGAATTAAATGAATGCATTTGTGGTATTTTTATTCCAACTAATCCCTGCTTTAATTAGATTTAAATATTTTCTTAAAGTGTATGTTTAGAATACATGTTTCCCTTATTTCTATTTTGAATTTTAAATAGTGTTAATGAATTTTGGTCTGATGTGTTGCACATTGTGGAAAGCAAACTTTTTGAGCATAACCCTACTTGTTTTAATTTGCAGTGTTAAATTATTCAACTATTGCACAAGATGTAATCATTGTTGTATTTCCAGTAGAATAAAATTAATGTCATTTTTGCTGTATTTATTTCTGCTCATTGTTGTATTCAAATAATAATAAAGGTTGATATCAATATTTATGGATATTATTCATGATTGTTGTCAGTATTTAATTGGTGTTTATTGTGCATATTAATTTATGTTTGTCCCCCCCCCTTCCCAAATGTAGCGAGTAGAAATGTGGATAACATTTATTTACATAAGATAATTAATTTAATTTTAGTTGATTTACAAAAAAAGATGAGAACTCTGACAGAAATTCTTTGTAAAAAATATTTAGTGAAAATTATTTTTTGCCTGTAGTAATCGGATTTAGTACATGCATGCATTCTTTTTTAAAATACAAATGATGTTTAGGAAGTAAGAGGATTAATGCAGATTAGATTAAAATATTGAAAAAATTGTTTGATTTTTTTTTTTTTTTTTACTTTTATTATAATGTAATGCCCAAAATCAGTAAGCAAAACAATGTGAGAATTGTTGAGAAGAAAAAGTTCTATTCGACAAATAGTTTGATAATCGATAAATAAAAATAGTAGGACCTTTAAACCTAACCAATTCTTTCTATGCCGATGAATTACTCAAGTCAATAAAATAACATAAATTATTCAGTAGACGATTGCATCCTCAATTAACATTCATTTGTATAATGTCACATCTAAGTACAGTTTTTTGATTGATTGGCTGGTTTTACGAGATACAGCAACAATGGCTATTATTCCCTTTAAAATATTCTTTTCATTTAACAGATATGAAAATACTTCATCTTCTTTAAGAATGCTCTGAAAATTTGTTTATTAGCAGCAGCATTATCCAAAAACTCTGAAAGTAATATTGCGCTGTGGATCTATCTTGAATGCATTCCAAAGATGATTTTTTGGGACATGTATTTTCTATGTCAAAAGAATATGCTCCAAATCATGAAGAAGGTTACATGTTCTACACTTTGCATTATCACTTAAATTGAATTTGTGTAAAAGCCATGGAGTTATGATCATTTTGCTAATGATTGGAATGCTTATTATATCCTCTTTTCTATTTTTTATGCTGTTGGATATTATGTCTATGTTAGGAATGTTCCCTGAGATTTCATAATATTTGTATACATTGGACTCTGTGACCGATTTTGCGAGATTGTCCATCTGTTCATTTCAAATAATTTTCGAATGTTCCGTAGTTCCTAGCAGTATCATTTGATTATGAAAATGCAATTGTATGAATATATTACTGGTTAATCTATGAATGACTTCTGGTGGTTGATATTGTAATTTTTAAGTGTAAATAGCACAGAATAGCTGTCATGCGAACTGGAACAGACTTTTAATTCACTTAAATCTTTTATAATTTAAAGCTGGCATATGGCTAGAGCTTCTGCTGTAAAGATAGAATTCAATGTGACTTACTCTATTGGCAAAAGAGAGATTTTTCATGATACTTGCTATAAATGTTAAATTTTGGTTTTTTCTAGCATTTGTATATAACTATTATTAAAAAGTCTAGAAAATTATTATGTACTATTTCAACAAGCAGACCATTTATAATATAAATAGTTAAATTTTTATCTTGAAATACAATTTCATGGGTATAAATCTTGCACGGAAGTTCCGTGAAACATATCAATTTGACACATTTTTTTCTCCATTAATATTCACAGTGTCAAATATATTCATAATGTCTTTGTCCTCTTCTAGTATTTTTAAATTTCTTGCTCTAGATCTGTGACGTTGGACTAATCGTAATTTTCTTTTCAATAACTTTGAGAACTTTTTGGTAATTTGAATTGCAGAAAATTACCATTTCTTCCCGACTAAAATGAAATGTGATTAGGTAAATTAAATGAAAATAAAAAGTGCAGTAAATTGAATCAGAGGTAGTGACATAGAAATGAAAGGGATATTGGGAATAACGACGGGCAGATAAATATTTGTAAATTGGATTGAAACATCGTAATTAATTTTTTGGATGGAAGCGACTCTTGGTCGAAGTACTAAAATACGAATCTGTTGTTAGCAAGAAAGGTTTGAATCAGAACGAGTGATTTGGTAAGCTAGAACTTTATTATTATATATTCTAGGATTCACGAGTTAAGATCGATTCGTGAGAGAATGGCCTTGTCTATTCTTTAATGGTTAACAAAGTATTTTGTCATGTTCTTGCGTATCTTCAATTTGAGTTTTGTAATTGACTATTTAATTAGACTAAAAAAAGGGCTGAAGAATTAAATAATGAAAGAAGGACATCACAGAGCTATTAAGGTGCGTAGGAGAAATTTACCATTTTATATTTGAGATAAAAAAAAACATGGCTGGCAATTAAATTTTTATATCTGAAAGGATTTTCTGTTTAACCAGTTTTAAAAGCGCAATGTTTGGTGTCTATTGTGAAATTCCCGCGCAATTCTAGGACCTATGGCTTAAAATATATTGAAATGTTTCAGCTGATTATCTGACCATCTGTTTATGATATGGAAATCGTTGTAAAAGTTGTTGTAAATGCTGATGTTAGTTAATTTAACTTTTTATTTTTCATCTGATTCATAAGAGATATATTTTGTTTCCGTTTGAAAAGTACTTACCTAAATATTTAATAGAGAATTGTAATGGAAGTGGGAGTTCAGCCTACATAATGTTTAATTGAATTCTTTTATTTGAAATTACGTTATTGTACTTTTATCATAGCTTGAGGTAAATTTCCAATGATTGCACCATTTTGTTATTCTTTCGAAAGTATTTTTTGCCTTCTTCTGGTAAGTACGGGCATCACGACCCCGAGGCACCTTAGTGATCTTTTTCTTTCCTATGGGGTTTACTGTCTTTGGTAAACACGGGTGACGCACTCCCGGGATACCCTAGCGATCCTTCTCTATTTTTGACCCTCCTTCTTGTCAATCACTTATCTTTTTTTCAACTTCACGTCTAGACCACAGTTAAATCATTTTTGGCGCAGCATAGCCATATCTGGCTCTTGCGCCAATAAACTTTACATTCACTCACTCACATTCGAAAGTATTTTATAATCTTCTACAGACACACACACAACATCCAGAGACTGATGAGAGTAGTAATTGTCATCGGCATGTATTGAGCATTCTACTCTTGTTTCCTATGTTTCGAAAGTTATGCATATAACTTTCGAAACATAGGAAACAAGAGAGCTCACTACCTTGAGGAACAGCTTTCCTCAATAAGAGATAACCCCTCCTTCGAATCTGTAGTGATCTTTATGGGAGAAATTTATATATATCCATTATCCATCATTTTCCTGTGATTCCTATTTAAAGACACTTTATAAAATGCCATCTACATAAATTGAATGTAAATACCCTTTATATCCAAGCTTATTCCCACGAAGCGGCCCCCCCCCCCCCAAGTTTGGTGTCTATGATGGCTTTGTGTATGAGATATGAAATTGTTCTGATCTCTTTAAACGGTACATATCTTTTTTTTTTTTTTTTTTGCTAAGGATGAGTTTTCTTTCTGTAGTAAGAGATGCCTCCGTCTAAAATTGGACAAAATTAGGTAGTTTTTGTACTGATGGAGCAGCTTGCATGGTTGGCAGGATAAAAGGTTTTGTTGCATTGCTCGAAAATTATTTCGGAAAAAAAGTTTTTACATCAACTATTATCCATCAAAGAAGCTTTATGTACCGATAACTTGTATGCTATTGTTGATCCTGTAGCGCGCTGTATCAACAAAATACGATCTTCAGCTCTGCGTCAGCGTTGATTTCGGGAGCTTTTTCCTGAAAGAAACAGAAGAGGAGGGTGAATTATTCCTGCATTGCAGTGTGCCCTGACTTTCCAGAAGAAATGCGCTTAAGAGATTTTGGAATTTGACGAAGTTTGTTTTGAAATATTTGAAAGAAAACAATGAACTGTCCAATGTGTGCTTGCTACTCGAGATTGAAGGTAGGCTATGGAATTTAGCCCTTCTCACCGATGTTATGGACATTTAAATAGTTTAAATTTGCGGTTATGGGGAGAAATATATTTTTTGTATTCTAGATAGTCACATATCTTCTTTTTTGAGCAAACTTTTGCTTTTTTTTTATGCGATTTTACAGGAAAAAAGTAAACACATTTCACATTAGTACAGGAACTAGCTTCTATTGACAATAATGCTCTGAACTATGGTAGATTTAAAAACTTAATACCCATTTTGCAGGTTTGATTATTTTCAAGAAGGTAAAAAAAAAAAATTGATCTTTTCACAAATCTTATTTCAATTTCCCTGCAAGACATCAGTTGTTATCTCCCCGAATTCCAAATTTAAATTATTGATCCACAGGATCATACTACACTAAAAACCAAATATAAGGAACTTATTTCGACTATAAGTGATTCAAATTATATTGAGTTTCGGAAATTTGTATCAACAAGCTATTTTCCAAATTTACGAAATTTGGCTGTCAGATACTGTTGTGGATTTGAATCAACATATATTTGTGACTTCAAGAACTAATCCTGATATTGCAAATCATATATATTCAAAAATAACATTAATAAAGTACTAATTGTTTAATGATTTCTTAGGATCAAATGCTTCAAATTATTCATTTTTATTTTATACCTCGCTTAATGTTTGAACCTTTATTATGATTATTGATAATAAAGCCTGCCTTTGAATTTTTGTTTTGTTTGTTACGTTTTTTATATCTCCACTACTCTAACATGCATTAAAAAAAAGGTGTACTGTTTCCAAAAATCTTATAATCAGCTTATAAATTCATGTTTTTTTTTTTTGTTTTGTTTTGTTTTTTTGTTCACATAGTGTCACTTTTCTCAAAAAGGTTGGCCATCTCTTGATTAGAAGATTGTTACATATTGTGTTCCAGTACACACACACATTATATATATCTTTGCCCTTTTTATGTGAAATCTAAGTTTATTTGAATATTTCTTATATTTATTCCATAGTTGAGGTGAAATATCACGAATCGCCTTTTTACGGAAAAGCTTTTTGACTCTGAAGAAATTATTTCACGTGATGTTCTACCGTGGAATGAAAACAATCTGTTAGAAAGTCTATTTTCTTGATTATTATTTTTACTTATTGTGGTAACCGTATCAGTGGGGTTTGTCTTGTCATCTTCTAGGTTATTCAATGTATAATATACATGTTTCGTTACTTCTTGCCAATTTACTCTTCATACAAGTCGCTTATTCTACTTAAACATTGAGAATTCTGTAATGTTGAAACAATGATAGCTTTAAAACGAGCAGTCTAAAACATAAGTGCTAGTATAGCCTGAAAAGGTTAATGAACATAATTTGAGATCTACACTGGTGTTCAAAATTAAGAGAATTTGCATAATTTGTAGAATTTCATGAAAAGAATTGAACGAAATGTAAAAATACTGTTTCCAAACAAAGATGCAAATCTTGTACGTCATATACGTGTATGGGGGAGGAACTAGTCGAAAAACAAGGTTTATAAGCGCGCGTGCTAAAATCCACTTTTCGTTCGCTAGTGCATTTCGCCGAATTTCTTGGTGTTTTTTTGCAGCAGTCGCTTAAATTAAGATTCAAACAGTAACGTTTAAATGATGGAATGAGGTGTCGAATTGTGGGTAGGCTAGAAGCAGGCCAGTCTCAAATCCAGATTTGCAGAGAATTCAATTTAACGCCCAGCGTCGTGTCTGAACTTATGGAAACAGTTTTAGGATACCGGATCCGTCGAGAGAAAACCTGGGCAAGAACGTCCAAGAGACTTGAAGGCCAGAGATCTCTATTTTTCTATTACAGCGAGGCGTAACATGGTTGCTACAGCTTCTCAGGTCTTTCATAAGTTTTATGCAACCACAATAACCCGAGTTTCAAGGGTGACTGTTTCCAGAAGACTTCATGAGAGAGGGCTGTTTGCAAGCAGACCTGTTGTTTGCGTCCCGCTCAGTTCTGCGAACAGTAGAGTTCACTTAAAATGATGCAGGGATCATACATATTGGAGCATGAATCAATGGGTGACCGTTCTCTTCACTGATGAGTCCTGGTTCAGTCCAACTTGTGGATTTCGCCGTACTTTCATATGGAGAGAACCAGGGACCCACTACCTGCCCTCCAATGTCCAAGAAATCGACCATCACGGCTGCGGAGACTTGATGGTCTGGGCAGGCATCATTTTGGATGTCCGCACACATCTCCATGCCTTTGAAAGAGGTTCTGATGCTCTTGAGAGGTATAGGGAAGAGGTTTTGGAGCCCCATATCCACCTTTTCAGGGGTCCAATTGGTCCTGATTTCCTTTTAATGGATGACAAGGCGAGGTCACATAGAGCTCAGCTGGTCGACAAATTTCTGGAAAGTGAGGATATTCACAGGATATATAATGGCCAGCCAGATCTCCAGACTTCAATGCTATAGAGCAGGGGGGGCAAGCTCCTTGATAGTCCGAGCCATTTTTCGCGAGCCGCAATTAAAAAGGTATTAAAAAAAATTTTACAAAAATTATGTTTATTGAAAACATATAATCAAAAGTATAAAATGTTTATATTGAATTTAAAAACTAAACACATTTATTTTACATCTTTTGATATTTTTTTAAAAATTTGGTGAATAATTGGTGACAGCACTTCTCAGTAATTCTTTCAGATGCTGGTTAGTTAATGCTGATCGGTGTTTGGATTTCACGAATTTTAAAGTGGAATAAAATGATTCACATAAGTACGTTGTTCCAAATATTGAAATAATTCGACAAGCAGCCTTTTGTAATTCAGGATACTTCGATTCTGGTACAAATTTCCAAAATTCAGTAATCGGCGTCGACTTATATTTTAATTGTAGAGCTTGATCTTCTTGCATCTCTATTAATTCTAATTCTCCATATGCTTTTTGGGTCATAATTATATTGAAAATGGAAAACTCACCTTGAATTATGTTAATTTCAAATGGATTTAGAAAAAAAAAAATCAAGAGACGATTTAAAATTTTTCAAGTCTTGAAATCTATTTTGGAATTCCGTAAATATTCCTTCTAACTTTTTTATATACTCGTTGAGTTTTTCTTGTTTAATATTGGAACAAATTTTTTTAATTCGAGGAAAATGACAAAATGTTTTATTTTTGATGTCCTTTTGAAAAAGTTGTAATTTAGTTTGAAAACTAAATATACACTGTGAGAGGTCAGATATTATTTTATCTTTCTTCTGCAATTGTAAATTGAGTGTTTGCAAATGTTTCATGACATCAGTCAAAAACATTAAGTCTTGTAACCACTCTTTATCGTCTAATTCTGAATAGGTTATTTCCTTTTCTTTTAGAAATGCAGTTATCGGATCAAACAAATCTACAAATCGATTTAATACATTGAAGCTAGATAACCATCTAACAATGTAAAAGAAATTAATGTCATTTGAAAGTTCTTCGTCCTTTAATTCTTCAAGGAAATTTTTGAATTGTCGATGATTTTTTGCATTGGTGCGAATGTAATTTACAATGTGTAACACTGTTTTCATAACATCAGGATATTTTAAATATTTTGTAACGAGATGTTCTCGGTGAATTATGCAGTGAATCGGTATGAATTGTGGAATTTGAGAATCATCTCTTAAAAGCCCAATAGACCGACTTTTTTACCCAGCATTGTCGGAGCTCCATCAGTTGCAATGCTTACAAGTTTATTAAGAGGCACATCAAAAGTTTTCATAATGGAATCTAACGCATTTTTAATATCGACACCGCGAGTTGACTCTTGAAGTGCTACTAAATCTAATAATTCTTCTTTGACAACGAAATCAGGTGAAAAAAAAACGTATGAAAACTGCCAATTGCGGAAGATCTGTGATATCTGCCGATTCGTCAGGGCTAAGCTGAATGCAATACAGTTCTTCAAATCATTTTTTAAATTATATTCAAGAGGTGTATTAATTGCAATTATGCGTCGTTCGGTTGTGTGTCTCGGGATGGGAATTTGCGAAACAACTTGGTGCAATGCTGCATTATTTGGATCTAAAACTTGTAAGTATATCTTCCAAGTTTTTTTCTAATAAACTCTCCCTCTCCATGCGGGTGTTTTGCACAAGCAATATTCCAGGCAATAACAAAACTGGCTTCAGCCACATTATTATCTTGATTGCTAAAGGTCGTCAAAATTGATTGTTGTTTATTTAAATTTGATTTTAAAGAAGCAAGTTTATCTAATCTTAATTTGAAATTTTGTGGATACTGATTAGAAAACTGAGGATGATTGGTTTCATAATGTCGACATAAACTGCTATCTTTATAATTTTTGACCGTAGAATTACAAATAACATATAATGCTTTTCCGTTTTGAGGCGCGTAAAAAGCAATCCCAAACAGGAGCTGTTTGTCTATTGTTCTATTTTGTTATTGGATCAGTAAGTTTTTTGTCAATAAGTGACATCACTCATTTTGAAGTATATATAGAATGATTTGGTGGAATTTAAATTTAATAGACAATGCAGAATTTTAATTATAGGTCGTAAACCTAAAGAAATCTGTTTTACTGAAGGAAAACTCATTATAAAGCTTTGAAAAGGTGATAAAGCATATAGCAAAATTTCATTATTAAGTTAGTAGATCTCGTTATAAAATGCAGCTAATTATTCAGATATTTATGGCTTCTAAAACACTACATAACGTTCCTGTCCATCTTTACTTACTTCTGTTGACGAACTATTTTTTAAATTCGAAAAAAGAAAATTCAAAAACAAAAATGTCCTTCAGTTTACTGCAGAATTAAAAAAAAAAGCAACATATAAACACAAAGGAATAGCTGTATATCTAGGTACATATCGAAAAGAATGTAAACAGCAAAATTTACATGCCGTGTTTTACGAAGATAATTCTTTGTGAATGTGAGACGAATCAGATGTTACAATACTTCGCTGTTCATGAGTGATATACGGAACCAAAAGTCCAGAGTTTTGGGAAACTTTTTTTTTTTTTTTACGAACGTAAGTTTAACGTTTTTGGACCGTACAGTATACTAATATGTATGTGTTGTGCAGAAAAACAAAACACAAAAATGTATCCAAAAATTCACTTTCAGCAATGAAACTTGGAGGTGGAAGTATGATTGCTTGAGGCAGTGACATATTGTGGATTTCTACCCTAAATTTACCGCTCGTTTACCTAAAGTTACCTAGAAATAATATATATATATCACGAATATTTTTTACGTATTACTTATAGTTTAATGCGTTAAAAAGAGAATAAGTAACGTTTGCTTGGGTGAAACTGCAAAGCTATTGAAAAGTTTAAAAATAAACAAAACAAACACATTTACTTTAACTCTCCTATATATTCGACGAATCATACAAAACAAATCAACTGGATTTTACAATAACTAAAAAATTCAGGTGCACGTGAAATTTTACCAAAATATAAATTAAACAATATCAACACAGTACAGCTCTTCTGAATAACAAAAAAGTTTAAGAAATTAAATGTCACCTGCTCACCGTAAAATCTATGAGTAGTTCCAAGACAACAAATCTAAAATCAAAACGAACACATAATTGCATTTGTTGCGTTTCAACAGTTGATCGTAATCGTTTAGAAATTCAAAAATTGAAATTTATTTTCACATCTTGAGTAAAATCTTTGACAAAATTTTATTGCAGACAGAATAATCCAATTAGGCTGCTCCTAGCCGCCCCCAACATTTGCACTGCCCGAGGCCACAACTCCCTCTGTACTTTGCGCTGCGCCACTGGCATGGGGTTGTAGAGTGCCTCAGCGATTGATAACTTGGTCTCAATTGATGTAATTATGAATCACTAGGTTTATGTAGACATTTTGAAAAATTTTTCACTGTCTAATGTGACAAAAACGAATCTTCATGATCGTAATGCTTTTATGCATGAAAATGAACCCATAAATCTTGCCTTAAATACGTGCTTTGGATCTTATATATCACTCCTAAATTTATGAACTTTCCTCCTTAGTCACCAGACATCAATCCCATGGGACATTTATGGGAAATTCTTGATCAGAATTCTCGAACTATAATGATTTCTAATAAACATGACTTGAGAAACTCTTTTGAATAAGAATAGGACAATAATTCAAGTTCAGTAACTCAAATTAATTGAAATACTTAATTTATAAATTGCTTTTTTGAATTTAGGCAACGAAGGCTTATAGCAATTATTAAAGATAAATATATCTTACATGGTATTAATTGAAAAACGCTAGTTTAACTGTTTGAGATTATGTGCATTCCACGAATACTTTCAACACCAATAGAATTTACATAATTTAAGTTTTCCAAATTTTATATTTTTAGATGTAATTTTTTTCATGGAAATTTTACATGGAAATAAATTGTATTCTGATATATATATATATATCAAAAAGATTTATTGTTTAATTTAATTCAGTACTTTTTTACAGCGGAGCTTTTTATAGTTTAGGATACTACTTTCTACACTCACTGCATCAAGTAAAAAAAAAAATTTGCATTAAAGTATAGGAGACGAAATGGGGAACAGGTTTTTTAAAGGATGTATTTAAGCAAAAATAGGCGACTGTGGTAGCCAAGGCGGTATTGGCGACGAACCACATAATTTTGAACCTCTGTCAAATGACGAGGACTGGAACCCCCTGGGACAGAGGGCAAAATTGTGATGTTCTGCGAAGAATCTCTCTTTAATCTGAATACTGATTCTCATCGGCTAACGATATCGGACAACGATATCGAGAAGGTAGAAATCGGTCTCACCTAGGAACATATCACGGAAAGATATTTTCCATCAAAAGGAGTCATGGTGTGTGGGTAGGCATCGGACTGTACTGCTGAACATACCTCGATATATTTGAGTAATATGTTCATCTGTTTCGAAGTGCTGTCGGTTCTGATCGGGCTCTCACGCTTTGTCCCTGTGTGAGCCTGATCGTCATCTCCTTTGAAAAGGAAAATATCCAACGCATGCATTCCCCTGATCTGAAACCTATCGATCATGTGTGGGATATGATTGATAACTTGCACCACCAAGCTCCTTTCTAGAAAAGAGCTCTTCGTGACATCTGCAATTCTTTGAGCCTTCAATTCATTATAATGTTGTAGAAAATATGCAGCACTCTTTGCTGTCAGAGGTGACCACACACCTCACTAAACTACAGCATTACCTTTTTTTATTTCAGTTGTTGTGCACTAAAGTGTGAACTCCTCTTATGCTCAGTTCCTTCCAAATTGTTTCTTTGGTTAATAAAAGGAAGTATCATTGTTCTTTCGCAATGTTTTCTTATTTTACAATTGTTTTACGCTCGCAATCACGTTCCCTGGCATTCCGAAGTAATATATATATCTATCTTCTTATTTTTATTTGAAATAATATTACAAACGATATGATGAAAGTTTATAAAGTAAAAGTTAAACTTTTATCTAAGTATTGCATTGCTCTAAAAACGTCTGAAATTAATATTTCAATAAAAACTTTTTTTTTATTGTTACACGTCATAATTTCCTGTAATTAATTTAGTAATCTTAATATGTAATAAATTATTCAGATATTTTAAAAGTATTTCCTAAAAGAAATATATTTATACTTTTATACCAGAAGTATATATATACTTTTTAGACTAAAAAAGTATATTTTAAAAGTAAAAATATCCAAGGCTAATATACCCCTCTTAAAATGAAAAATATGCTTACTATTTATTTAAAAATCTTTTCATTGTTTTTTTTTTTCTAAGAAATTTTTCTATTTGACCGAGATTACGCTGGGCTAAATCGCTTAACTATCTTCATCCTTAAATCAGCATAACTTATTTTTTTCACTGACAGTTCATTCGAAAAATTAAGGCAATGGATAAGACTGTTATAATATAAGGGTGGCCGCAAATACTAGTTTTCTTGAGAGAAACCCGTAGAAACGCACCGATTTCTTAGGACGGAACGGTGAATTTGCTTTCTTTGGAATGGACCGACAGATCAAACGTTCCGTCATAGGGAAATCTAGGAAGTCGGTGCTTTTGTTGTGGCCAGCTAGCGTGTCATTACGCTGATGATATCCTTGAGAGCAGGATGAAGAGCCCGCACAATGAGCCTAAGATAACTCAATCCGTTTACTGGCAAAAAACTGTTAATGCTTCTGTTTATTTTTACCTATTCTAGGCACACAATTTTTATTCCGGTGGATCGGTACGCGGTGAGATTTTTTCCCTCTCAATTGATTTAAAGTTTCGCATGAAATCCTTTTGGAAAAACTTTATTTCTTTTGTGCAGAACGCAATTTTACTTTTAGAATTGCTTGACCGGGAATGCTATTTTCCTTAAGCTAACTTTATAAGTATTTCTAAATAGTAAAAATCTAAAAGTAACAGGGTACTCTCGGGAATCCAGTCGGCAGCTCATGACAGACGTCGTTTTCGTCGAATAATGGTTTCGAATCATGATCCCACGAAAAATTCAACGTGCAGTAGAGTCGATGCACATTAAATCTATCCAGATTCGACGTTCATTACGTTATCGAGACGTGGAAGTTAGGATAATAGATGCCGCTAGCTCAGGACGTTTTCATCACTTAACAGGGGCTCAAAAAAAAAAAAAAAAAAAAAAACGAAATCCTTTGCCAGTAGCCCTCGTGTTTTACGTTTGAAAGTGTGACGTTACTAAACAATTAATCAATCAACCGAAAAATTATAGAAGCTCAAAAATTCTGAGATAATTTCGTTTTCGTTATCGGAATCAACTACTTAGTCGCCCAATATCGCATTAACAAATATTAAAGGGAAAACATTTGGCTGATTTAATATCTGGAGTGAAATAATTATGCTCTTACAATGATAAAGTTTATAAAATTTATAGAACAGTGATGTGTATATATATATATATACAAAGTATCTCATTGTGAATACAGAAAGGAGGGGAAAAAATCCATAAAACTGTACAAATCGATTGAGTCATTCTCTGCAACAAAATAAAATTAACTTATAAAAGTCGTTTTATTTTTTTAACCATCGTTTTCAAAGAATACAAATCTTAGCTACATGCAATTTTTAAGACTTTTTTCTTCTTCCTCTTTTAATAGAATATCGAAGACTATTGTATTCGAATCTAGAATATAAATTTGCTTCGGGGGAGGGGAAAGCTTTTTTTTTTCTCATCCGTATCCATCCTAAGGCAAATGTCACTCCATATCTCGGAGTAATTTACCTTTTTTTTCTTCCGTGGACCGTCTTTGTATGGGTCAATCCAAGCCGATGCATCAGCAGCAGTGGTAGGGAGAGAGAGAAAAGAGCGGATAATGGGAGCAATAGCATCGTAGAAAGGCGCCTCATTTAACAGCGGAATCGTTTGGCCGCGGGGGTGCACCAGACGACGAGAGCTTTCCCAGCCCCCCACAGCGTAGGCGCACTTGACCCGCAGGGACACACCCAGGGCCGTGGGAGAGCAGAGGTGTCCCTGCTTTTTTTGGCATTCCTTTCGCTCTTGTTTGCACGGCGATTCCTTGTTTGTTTTTCCACCTTCTACTTACCGACGCGCGGTTAATCGATTGGGAGCTCTGCGGGAGCATTTGTTGCGTTTTCTCCCGAGATCCTGTCAGTAGCATACCAGATGCCCCTGGCAAGTTTTAGCGAGTCCCCTTTCGTTACTTCTCATAATAATTATCGCAAACACCTTAGGAGTTCCATACTTAATGATCTTGCCCTAGATTTGGCGTAAGATCCTTTTAGTGACCGGCTGTTATGATTTTAAAAAAAAAAAAAAAAAAAAAAACACTCATATGCATTAGCTTAAAGTCAGAAAATTATGTAGGTGGCTTTATAGCCGGATCAATGGATATAAATACATTGCCTTGCATAACCTTAGCATGAATGGATGTTCTAGTTATGCATTATAAAAAAGGTCTTAAATGGTGTTTTTTTTCATATTGTATGAGCGAAAAATATAGTCATACCTTGGTTCACGAATACTCTGCACGGAAAGCTGAGTTATGCTTTCTTTGGCTTAGATTAAAAGTTGTTTTCATATGTAATTCACAGATTATTTTTTTTTTGTACCTGTTATGCTCCAAACTAACCCTCAGTATGGTAAGTGACAGTACTAAAAGGAAACCTAATCAAATTACGATTCAAAAAAGAACGAAATAATGGTGTTCGTATCTCTAATCTCACTGCGTAGTTTAATTTGGTGACATCTGCTGTTTGTACCAATTTTAAGAGGAAAGAGGCAATGAAGGCAGCTGAAGGAGCGAAAAGGGAGACTACTTTAATGTAGCAAAGGCCTCCTATATTCCTCTTCCCCTATTCAACAATCAACCATTTAAATCAGCAATTATCCATCGTAAAGCCAAAAGGCTATATTGAACAATTATCATGTGTTTATTTCTGTGCATCGGTTCTTCCTATCAAAGTCTTTTCATTTATTTAATATTTC
The DNA here is from genome assembly GCA_019974015.1 of Nephila pilipes. Taxonomy (NCBI): domain Eukaryota; kingdom Metazoa; phylum Arthropoda; class Arachnida; order Araneae; family Nephilidae; genus Nephila; species Nephila pilipes. Next base: position 247,120 of record BMAW01022874.1, read on the forward strand.
TTTCTAATTAAAACCATAAAAAAAAAAAAAGGTAAAAAGAATTGGGTTCCGGGGCTTCTATGTATTAATTATATTTTCATTAATTTAAATGAGAAAAATTGCTTCTCTGTTGGCAAATATATCACATGGAAAGCTTGGTTGAGCTTTCTCTAGTACAACTTCAAACGTCGATCGCCACATATTTAACAGATACTTTTTTGGTACATATTTTGCTCCAAATCAGCCCCTAATATGGTTTGCCGCCCCAAAAGGGGCAGGAACAAGTAAATGTGCTATAAGGAAGCCTAGTTGAATTACCATTTAAAAAAATTGATAGAAATAACAGCTAAACATAGCAGTCATGTTTGTTTATTTATTTATATATATATATATATATATATATATATATATATATTTATAATTCTATTTTCATTAATTTAAAGGGGACAATTGTTTCGATTCATGAACGTTTTGGCTTGCGAGTCGATCTAGGAACGAATTAAGTTCGTGAACCAAAATATGACTGCTCTTTGTACGTCATATTCCCTTGAAACAGATCTATTTAACCTCGTTTGTTTCTTGGACATAGACAATTGGGGTATCAATAGCTTGTTATAATTAGTAGATGTTGGTGAAGTTTTATGGCGCAAGAGCCAGAAAAGCCATGCTACGCTAAACAAGGTATAACTGTGATCGAGACGTTTGAATAAGCAATTGATGATTGTCATGGCGAATTCAATGGATGAGTGAGTTATGTGAATGAGTGATTGATTCGTAACGACGCAAAAGCCAGATGTGGCCATGCTGCTTCGAACAAAGTCAATGAGAGAGAGCAAAGCTAGTAAAGTTTAAAACTGTGATCTAGACGTGTGAAAATAGGAAAAAGATAAAATTTTCATTGACAAGAAGGAGGGTTGAAAATAAATAAGGATCACTATGGTATCCCGGGGACGCGTCACCCTGTTATAATTAGAAACATATGATTAACGTATCATCTCTTCTAATTTTTCTCACCTGTCTTCCCGGTTCCACTACACAGCAAAATCATTTGAGGAGAAATTTGTAAAACAATTTCATGAAATGATCCGTTTCCTGCATTCTAGAAATTTTTATTATTCCGATCAAAATAAACTCTTCACTATTAACGATCACCATTAACTTTACAATTTCTTTTTTTGAGGGGATTAATATTGTGGTTGCATTAATTTAATTTTGTATATTGAATGTTTTCTGGCTGCCTATTTTTGCCCGACCCAAAAATCTACTTGACATAGACATTAAGCTGCATAATTCTGAGTCACGGTCAGTTGACGTGATCGACACCTGAACTGGCACTTCATTCTGTACATCTACGCCGATCCAACCTGAGTATCGACAGCTCTGCTATGATATTTTTTATCTGGAATTAAAGAGACCAAAACCCGCTTCGAGTTTGTAATTATGTTGTCCGGACAACCCTTTTGTACTGCATGATAGAAACCATAATGTCTCTAGAAGATGGGGAGGGGTTAGTGAAATTCACCTGTTGTCAACACTCTTAAATGGGACACCTAATTGATCATTTGTGATTTTGTTGCACAAAAATATCCATAAACAAAATAAAAACATTTAATGGAAATCAGTCTTAGTAGTTAATTGTAATTACGAGTAGATTTATACAAGAAAGTCTTCACTAATTTTACGTTAAAACATTAAGTGTCATATTGTATACAATTATATCATCGTATTGTACTCTTATTCCAATAGTAAAACCTTATTTCTTTGAACCACTTTTCATATCTGATTTTGCGATGGAGAACACCTGGTAGCCGTGACCTACCGGGAGTGTTCAAATGGTCCAAAGACCCCTTCAGCGAAATTTTCAGGGATATTATTGCATTCCGAATATAAGTATTTTTAAATTAAAAGTAGCTAGCAACATTAAAATTCAGTAAAAAAAATTGCATTTAAATATGTCGCATTGAATCAAAGGGTTTGAGTCCGAAACTTAATTTACTGCAAAGGAAGATTTAAAATGTTTAAGATTAAATGAAGCATACTTTTCATATGCAAGAACAAGAGGGGTTACATTCGAGGTTACATCATTCTCTGACTCGTTCAGTACTTCAGTACCCAGCTCCTCTTAAGAAGTGGCCTCGATAGCCTAGAGGACATGGTGTCGAACTCGCTATTGGTTTTCGTCGAATAGAGGAATTGAGTTGTTATCGTCGAGTCGCGAGTTGAGCCTTGACGCTACAAAAGTGTGTAGTGGGGCTGATGCAAATGAAGTCTGGTCGAGATCCTAAGTCTTCCCGTCCACTGCAGTGGTGGGGAAATTTAGAGAGAGGGGTGTCAGCTCAGATGTCGTCCTCGTCACTTGATCAAGATTCAAAGTTATGAGGTCCATCGCCCTTAACGCTCGTGTTGCTTCTCAGTGTGACGTTAATGAACAATCACATCACAATCCTTTAATGAAATAGTGCCGTCTGTCTTAGTCAAGCGAATCACTTCGCATCCAATTTCTTTACAAACTTCATAAAAATAAAAAATAACTGAATTGCTTCGAATCGTGAATGTGTAAAACTTATTCTTAATAAGGCCTCTCACGCTTGAGTAATGTTATTCTGTAAATAACAAAAATACAAAAATTTATATTTTCAATGCATTATCAAGATAATGCTTACAACTTATAATCGAAATATATGTTAATTTATATAAAATTGAAGTTTTCCGTGGGATGTTTTGAAAAAAATTTCATTGTATTTTTAAATTTTTTGTTCATGAAATAGTGATTTATATGTTCTTCAGATGTTTGATTGAAAAGCCTATTCTCTTCTTGCATGTTCTTCTAACATATATTATTTTCTCAAGTTTCATTATAAATTTTAATTAAGTTTATCTAAAACGAGAGAACTTCGAAAGAAACATCTTAAACTTTTCAGACAAGATATGATTTTTGAAAAATCATAAATGAAGCTCATAGATTGATGTTGCGTCGCCAGTAAAAAAATTTTTTTTATCTCGATTTAGATGTTATTATTTCATTTATTTCAAAATGTTTACTTAGGCTTGCATACTTGGAGATTTTAGATCTTTTTTTTTCCCTAGATGAAAAATAACTGTGTTAAAAGTCTTACGTCAGAAGATAAAATTGCAAAATTCATATGAAAAAAAAAAAGGACTCAAAAGAAATCATTTGAGATGAAATTGTCGTTCTGAGCAGACGATAATTTAAATATATCAAGTCAGTTTCTCTTAAAACCGTCTGTCATCAAACATTTTTTTTTTTCTTTTTGCTGCAACTTTAAATAAAGAGCGTAAAAAATCTATTACAGCTGATATTGAATAGTTTATTGAATTATTATTTCTCTTTCTTAAAGAAAAAAAAAGATTTGTAAGAGTATACAGAGAGCGAATTTGAAGAATACGAATAATAATCATCTCTTCCAGCGGCGTTTGTCAACTTTCTCACGCAATCAGGACGCCAAAGGTGAGCTTTTCTTTTCAATCCAATTTGCGCGTATACCGTTTATAAGAGGGGTCACAGGTCGGTCACCTAAGAAACTTGTCCTTCAATTTCTTTCGTTCCGGTTACGGGGGCTGCCAAAAAAACTTCGCTCCCGACGCTAAGCCCACACGCGAGTTATTCTCCTAATCGCCCTTTACAGAAACTCTCAGAAGTAAAAGCTGCAGATATTAACAAACTCTTTTTTTCCCCCTCTCTGTCTCTTTTCGTTGGCATTTTTTATGTGAATTAAGATAGTTAGTCTTACAAAAGTGCAATTTGTTTCTGAAGCTGGATATTTACCCAACTGTTTTTTTAAAGCTGGCTTGGGAAAAAAAACTTAAGTTTATAAATGCTTGTAAAATTCAGTAATAATGAGGAATGAGTTTGTTTTCGCAGACTAGGAACCAACCGAATAATTCTAAATGATTCATCATCTTAATTGGACGCAGGACACAAATTGCTAATATCTCAAATATTTGTTTGCTCTTCATGAAATTATGAACAAATACTTTTTACATACATATGTATATACAACTCGCAAAATTTTGTGTGAAAATAATATTTATTGCATTTTGAGGGAATAAAAATTGTTCCACGACTTGTTCATGTTTAATCCAATTGTTCCTTGTGATTTGAATTTTAAAATAATATTTTCGTAACATTTCCACTTTCATTCATATATTCTGCTCTCATAAAATTTCTACTTATATTCAATCTAAAACAAAACATTTGCCTCACACAAAGAAGTTTGAAACAAAATCATTCTACTCATTTTTTTTTCTTTCTATTACCGGAGACTCTGTATGAGAGATTATTTTTAGTTTGCAGAAAATATGATATCTTACGAAATGGATCATTGAGATGTTTTTGTATGTGCGACAGAATGCTGTCACGAGGAACAATTGTGAATAACTACGAAGATGGCTCAAAAGGTACCCGTCTTATGTATGGGAAATGAGATATTAGGGATGAGAAATGGGATTAATATAGTCCATTTATATTTTTCCTAAGTCTATAAATTTAACGCCCTCCGCATTCCAAATACTAAATTCTCGCCATAACTTTGCTGGTCGTCTTAACCTTCTTTGGAACAGATTCGCGAGTATCACCCTTATCAATCCATTATTTTTATTATTGCCTGGCTCCTAATGTATAATGATGAATACAGGTCTCAATAATATTGACAACTCAACACAAAATAACTACTACAACTCGACGCGACAGCAATCAAAACTTACTTATGAATCAATGTCACAACTGTTTGATGTCATTTAACAAACGCAGCACACAATGACAACACCAACTTGCTTCAGTAACACCAAAGATTTGTATTTTTTTCAACTAACGTCGTATAACAAGTTACTAACGGATTCATTTGATATCGAACAGGAATTTCGAAATTAACGAAGGGAAAATCTAGAAACATCCGGTCAATTACTGGCATAATCGCTACATATATTTCTAAATTAATAAACAAACAATAAATTGGTCTGCATAAAGGTCTATTTTTCTTCTATTTAATTTTCCTTGATAGTTTGTTTGATTGTTTATTAGATCGCAACATGAAGATTATTAGCGTATGACCTCTTAATTTAGAACATGATCAAATGATGAGGACGACACTTGAGCTGGTATTTCACTTTTCAAATTTCGATACCACTCCAACCAACGTGAGGTTTTGATGGCCTCAGGTGTGGCCGTGGTAGCCATCTACCTCGCGACCAGCGTTGTTTCCGTCGATTCGTGGGTTCGAATTCTGACCTCATAAAAGACCTGCCATGTAGCATGACTGAACTGATACACATTGAATCTGTCAAGGCTACAAGCTCTCCCATGGTGTGGTATGGAAATTTAGGGAGATGACAGCTCAAGTGTTGTCCTCGTCACTTGGCCAGGTTCCAAATTATGAGGTATGCTCTCAATAATCCACGTGCTGCTTCTTAATGTGACTTTAATAAATAATCAATCAATTTGTGGTCTCAGGAATCAATTAAAGTAACAGTGACCGCGATTTTGAGACCATGACCTCTCGGCTACCGCGGCCGCTTTATTAGACAGTATTGTGGTCAATTTAAATTAAGTGTACTAATAATCCATTTAGATGACCTTTGTACAATAAATCAATGTCAATCGATTTCGTTCTTTCTTTTGCTGTTAAAATGCATGAAACGAAAACTGTATATATATAGAATAATGCTTTTTTAATGCGAGAATCTTGTCGTATGTAAATGCATGGGAAAATATACCGAATGATATTATTTCGATGCATATTTTGCTCCAAAATGACTCTTTAAAAATCTTCTGTAATAGAAAAGTATGTAATTGAAATTTGATATTAAATAGTGCATTATACCTCATTTTACATGGTTATATATGCTGCCATACATCTATTTTGAAAAAGTAGAAAGTAAACAATAAAGGGCCGAAATCTCTATCAGAAAATGCTTCCATTGTGCAATGACTGTCCTGAACCCCGATAACAGGTCTTGTAGACCACTAGCGATTCGCGGATTCAAAACGCGTTGAAAAGAAAAAAGCTCCGAAGGGCCTAAGCGCGTTTTCAATCCAAGTAAATACAATTAGTAGATATAAAAGATTCTTCGAAGGCCGCTCAACCATTACGGATCGATTATGATTCGGGATGGTATGAGGTCGGAATCGAAGCCACTCAGTCACTGGAAAAGCGTGGGAAGAAGGAGCTCGCCAACCAAAATCCTTTCGATCGGTTTCCGACATTGTTTCGGATTCTGCAAAAGATTCTCACAGGGTCTGATACCTCAGAAAATGATTTTCGAAAGAAAAAAAAAGAAAAGAAAGGAAAAGAAAAGAAAAAGTACAACACAAAAAAGAAGAGTGATGAATAAAATGCGAACACTAGCCATAGGGAAAAGCGTCATCGAGTAATTACAGGCGTTTTGTCTTGTTTGCACAGAAATTTTGGTGGACAGACAAAGAGTTTGACTGAAATGACTTAAGCCTTTACCCCCGTTGAAATGTGAAAAGTTTATAATAGCATAACCTTGAAAGTAAAATCTGAAGTGGGGATGATTTCGCAGGGGGGGGGAGGAAGTTAAGATATCTCGGACTGCTCCAATCATTATAAAAATTAAATTTCAGTTGAATCAAAATGTAGTTAACTCGAGGAGTTTTCTAAGGAATAAAAAGGATACTTTCAGTTCCCAAACAATCTTTTCTTTTCACCATGAAGTTCTGTAAATAGATTCTTAAGAAAATAAATTGTGAGGTTTTTCGGCGTTTCTATTTTTTCCATTTCCACACAGTTGTGTATTTTGTTTTCATACTTGAATACAAAGATTCAGAATACTTGAGTTAAACACTTGTAAGCGATGGAGTTGTCTTTAAGTTTAATTCATTCACTGTAAAAAAAAAATTGCTGCTATTTGGTACTGCTAGTTAAAAGCCATTAAAAAAAAATTTTTTTAAACAAAAATTAATGTTTAGTACTTCCTTCTTTAGTCAAAAAATTTCAAGAGCATCATCTAATATTATTCAAAGTTACACTTTAAAATAGTTTTAAATGTTGACCTATTTTTTTAAGGTTCCCGTCTACCTGCAATTTTGATTTTGAGAAAGTAATGTTATTCCTATGGACTTCTACAACAAGGCTCAAATCTTTAGTATTTTATCAATTTGAATGCAATAAAGGGCATCCGAAAGAGCAAAAATATAATAAATAATGAAGATTTCTGCTGAATTATAATGTCCCGCCTATTTTTGAAAATATTTTTACCTTATTTAACCAATTCGTTTGTGGGTTTTCCTGTCTTTAAGAAGTATTCTAAAATATTTTCAAAAATTGGGTAGAAAATGTATTTCAACCGAAACCTTTATTAATTTTTGCTCTTTCAAATGCATTCAAATACATAAAAAAGTAAAAGTTTGAGGATGGTTGTAGAAATTCCATTGAATTAACATTACGTTCTTGAAATCAAGATGGCCGGTAGACGAGAGTCGTTAGACTTGAGAAAGATTTTCATAATATATATCAACAGACCGATGGCCTGTGGTGAAATAATTTTGTATGTGCATAACAATAAAACAAAAAAGTAAGCGTGATTCTGAACTATAGGAATGAAAGTTAAAAAAAGTTACATGAAAACTGAAGTTATAAGCCGTTATTACTGAATTTATTTTTATTCATACACCGTAGGAAGATTTTCAAAACAGTCTTCTTAGTGTAGTGAAGGGTTACTTAGACATGTCGAACAAAATGTTGATATTTGCTTGCGTCCTCCAACGATTTGTCTACTGGAGCACAGTCGACTATCATTTTTATTTCCTGCATGTAAAATGTGCAATATTAAATCAAGTTGCTTTTCATTTTCAAACGTACTATGTTGACCCTGTGGTTTCCTTTTCTTTCAAAAATCTTCTCTTACTTACTCTTTGCACATTT
>BMAW01022874.1:265002-287962 GCA_019974015.1 Nephila pilipes
TTGATATCATACGGTATTCCGCAGTAATTAAGGATAACATAAATGGAGATCGAAGATCGGAACTTTAATAATGATCTCCAGATGCATGCTAGTCTTTTGACTGCGAATTAATATGGTATCGAAACATAGTCATTTGCTTCGATCAGTCTTTCGGCCGCATACCATCGAACCAGTTCTTGGAAACGATGGTATAAAAAAAGGATCAAGATGAGTTGTTTAAAAATTAATTAGAATCCCAAGCGAAGCGAGCATCAAAATGTCACTGAACTTCATTTTTTCTAGGATTCCATCAGACCATTTTCACTTTTCATCTCACTTCGGATGGGCCGAAAACTAATAAAATTCCTAAATAACCCTCCTCTCCTCTCCAACCCTTGTCTTGGAATTCATAACCACTGGTTGTTTTCGAACTTCTCTTGCTCACCTGTTCCTAGTGTCACCCCCCCCCCTTATAATTCAGTAATCTAATTTGGGGGACAATAAATTCTCACTTTATGTAACTTAGATTGAAATATTTATGATTACCTTCTGTGGCAAAAGTTGGTTGAGGAAGCGAGTTTCTTTTCCGTTTGGTAATATAATGTTTTGTTTTGTTTTTAATTTTGTAATTATAGTAAAATACGTTAAAGAAAAAAAAAATCCTAAAGTTCCTGCCGTCATTATTAAACATAAAAATAATATTTCTGTCCAAAGTAATCGTAATTTTATCTTCTAATTTCAATTTTTTGTAATTACGAATGAAAAACTAATTTTGTTTTCATAAATTTATTTATCATTGCAATACCATTCGCTGTGACCGTCTTTTTAATGCGACATTGATTAAGAAAAGTCAAATCAATCCCTACTGTGATCAAAAAGACAGTAGTCAGAATTCTGTCTTTAATGAAAGCGTATAACAGCTGCGACATCAGAGGTCTAATAATCTTTTTCTAACATGTATTTTAATGCATTAAACTTCACTTTATCCCCCTTTAACAGTTCTAGTTAATTAGATCACTGTATCTAATTAACTATTGATGTTAATTAACAAAGTAGTAAATAGAATTAACGAATTCCTTGTCGTAATTTCATATTCATTTATGCCTAATTATTCTGTCTTTGCTTATTTGTACGCATTCTGAAATTACTTTTTAAATCGACAAGTACGAGTTTTAAATGTATAATTAATCAATATATATTTAAAAGATGGCTAATGAAGAGGAGAAGGGAGGCAAAATTGTGTTTGTCACGCTTTATAATGATAGGTAAAATTTTAATGAGAATCCATGATTTTCTTTAGTAGCACGCTAATAGTTTGAAAGCAACTAATGTTGAAAATTCCACAAAAATGTTTGTTACAGAGAACTACTTTGATTTGTATTCGAAAAATAAAAATTATTACATTAATATGCTTTGTGTACTTTCGGTTAGTGATATATATTAAAATAAATGAAGATCTTTTAGATGCTGCTTTATTTCACAATATCAAATAAATTTTAATCATCGATCAACGCTTTTAAAATTTAACAATATTTACCCCAAAAATCATAACGATAGATTAATCTTGTATACGAAATGAGAGAGAGAGGGGCTATTTTAAATATAAATACGCTCTACCTCTTATATTCAGTGTCTATTAAATTTGGTATTTTTAAATTTTATTATTGTTTTTGTTGAAGCTTTATATTTTCTAATATAAAGCTTCAGTGCTTAAAATCTCTCTGATTTGTTTTGAACATTCAATTAATAATTATTCTGAGGTCACTACAAATGTTTTTAATTTCGTGAAATATCAGTGACAGTTTTCCATTATAATTCTTTCTGAAATTGAAATGTAAGTCATTCATACTACAAACTGAAACACTTTTATTTATTTATTTAAATTTTGTCTATTGTGAGTTTTGGGCTATCATATGTATTTGCCGAACTTCGCTTTAATCAAATGACTCTGAATTAAGGCTCCCGTCAACCGGCCATTTTTATTTCGTGGACGTAATGATAACTCATTGAATTTTGATTACCGTCCTCACATCTTTACAATTTAGTGTATTTGAATGCAATCAAGTGCACCCGAAAGAGCAAAAAATAATGAAAGCTTCTGTGGAATTACTTTTTAGCCCCAATTCTTAAAAATATTTTAAAATATTTCTCAAAGACCGGAAAACTCACAAGAGAATCATTAAAATATGGGTAAAAGTATTTTAAAAAATAGGAGGGAAAATGTAACTATTATTTCCTTCATTATTTATTACTTTTTGCTCTTTCAGATGCACTTTATTACATTAAAATGGATTAAATAGTTAAGATGGGAGAACAGTAGTCGAAATTTCATCAGATTAACATTACGTCCACGAAATCAAAATGGCCGGTAGGCGGGAGCCTTCAGTCTTATCACAGCATCAGAATGTACGATAGGTTGATCAAAAAATATGAGTATTAGGAATAGGATTGGGGTAACTCACCGCAGTGCTGTTTAGTTATTGTTTTTCTTTTTTTAAGAAGTCCATGCATATGACGCCCTTCTCTCCAAATTTCGTTATAACTTTTCCTACAGATGAGACCATCTTCGCCTTCTTTGAAATAGATTCATTGGAAGTAAACCATTTTCCTGATTGTTACTTAATTTCTGGTGTACAGTCATAAATCCAGGTCTGATTGACGGCGACAATTCGATGCCAAATGGCATGTTATGTAATTTTTGTTTTATTTAATTAGGTGCAAAGTATTTTTTTTTATTTTGCTTATAGTTTTAAACAAATAAGTTTTTAACATCATTTTTCTTTGGATATTAATATCCTCTATTGTGGTATTGCCAGTAATCATAAAAAATACCAACAAATTAATTTAAATATGAAAAATTAGATTTTATGTTGATTGTATTAAACAATGCAAAACAAAAGTAAACCTAAATAGTCATATTAGAATAACTTTAAGTATAGTACAAATTCGGGTGAAAAGTTATCACAATGGATTTTAAAATCAAAATAAATCCTTGTATTTCAATATCACTTTTTGTAAATTTAAATTTTACTTATTTTCCATTATTTTTAGGGTATGTTCAAGTTTACTTATTTTAGAAATAGAAAGAAAAAATCTGAAGTTATATATTTCGAAGCCAGATTGTCAAGTTTTCTGTAGAAACTAATTTTAATAACAAAAAAGAAAAAAAAAATCATATATTATATTATAAAAAGTGGTTCAAGTGTGTCCTGGAGTTTCTTTTACACATAAAATAAATACTGACTTAAAAAATATAAAGAGGTTTACAATTCATCATTGAGGATGAATTCTTATCTTAAGAGGAGAACATCAGTAGAACATCAGTCTTAATCCATCAGTGGTATGGACGATTTTTAACATACTATCAAAAATATTAGATCGATTCTAAATCAGTTTGAAATTTTTTATTGCATTACTGTATTTTATTGCATTTCTTGATGACATGATATTTCTGTATTGGCAAATGTATATAAGGCCAATTAATAATTTTTTGGACAAAATGCATTTTGTAAATGAGCATAATTCCGATGGCGTGCAAAAGGCATTGTAAAATAGAACTATCAGAAGAATTTATTTTCCACCAGGGAAAAGGGAAGGGGAAAGTAGGAAATTTTCTTATAAAATAAATGGGAAAGAGTAATGAAAAACAATTACGTATATTAAGAATTTTAAAAACGAATAATAAATGATCCAGATAATACAGATATATAACTAGTTATCGAGAATTGCTTAATATCAGTACGATAAATATCGCTAACCTACTGAACGTAAAATTTACCTAATTTACTATTCATTACCAAAACGGCTGAATTATTCTCTGAAATTAGAATAATGTAACTATATTGCTAATTATGAAGTGTTTTTGAAGTGTGTATCTGGCAATTTTTATTTTATGCTGTTCTGTTCTGTTGGCTTAGAATTGATGGACTAAGTTGTTAGTTTGGAATGGAAGAACGAGGTTCGTGATTTGTAAGTTATGTTCGCTAGCTATTCTACAAGTAATCAATCTCTATTATCGATTTTTACTCATGTTCTCATTTATTTATTAGACATATTCCTAGTGGTAAATTCACACCTGGTTAGCATATTTATGATTATTAATGATCTTATTTTCAGCAATAGGAAATTTTTTTAAAAAAAGTTATTAATTTAGCTTAAAACATTCTATATATATATATATATAATGATTTCACTTAAATTAATTTAATTTTCTTATACAAATCTATTTGAGCATCTAATTTATGTAATCACGCGCTTTAAATTTATATGAATCAGACTATCGCATGGTTTCAAACCCGAAGGGAAATTTCCCTATAGAATTTTTCATCTCTAGCTGAAATACATAAATATTTGTAAATCTAATACCATGGGATCTGAAGAAATCCTTGCATTTAAATTCCAAGCAGGGAAAGTTTCGCTCTATTCCGCTTCAATCGCGAAAACGAAAAGACGCATGTGGCGTCCGTAATTTTCATGGTGTAACTATTATCGCTCTTCTGATTTAGCTACGGAAGCGAGTGAATGCACATCCACCACCATCTCGATGTAGCATTCTCTCTCTCTCTCTCTAATTTATAACAGGAAATAACTCAGAGAATTCTTGTTCCTTCGTCATGACTGTTTCAAAATAAATTATCATCCTTACCCATCCCCATGTGTTACACACACACACACGCACACGCGCGCGCACACACACACACACACACATATATATATATACACACACACATTGAACCTAGGACATGAGGAAAACGAGTGTTGTGATGTGTTATAATGCATCAATTTCTATAAAGGTTTTTTTTTCATTGACCGAATTTGCAAAAGTTCGAATAATAATATACATCATATAATGAGATTTTTAAAAATATATCTGTTAAAAAAGGTAATGGAACGAAGGTGGAGAGAAAAAAAATTGAAATATTAACTCAAAACAACAATAGAAAAATTAGATATCGAGGGAAAAAATAAACAAACAAACAAAGTTATACAAAATGAAATAACTTTGTCATCTATTATTCATCAAATAATGATAATTCCTTTTACTATTATTGCTTGAGAGGGAAGAAAAAGCTAGAAAATTAGCCCTTTCTATTTAATGACTAATTTTTATCGAATTAAATCTTCAAGCCATATTAGTAAAAAATAAAACGCTATAGTATCACGATACACGTGACGAAAGGATGCAATTGAACCTTAATCCTAATCATTATAATGTGCGATTGTAATACTAATATTAATAGTTAATATTGTTTTCGATGAGGGATCAAACACGCGACTTGAATCATGCCTCGTTGAGTAAGGAAGAGGCGAAACTGGTTGAATATCCTTTGCATTTTTATTCTTATAGTTGTCTGAAGATGGACATTCCGTTAATTATTTTTTAATGATGAGTATCGCTTATGTATTCAAACGTTCAATTCTTGTTTGGTTAACAGTGGTGGATTCTATGCAGTTGAATTTTATTTGTACAGTAGAAGATGGAATAGGTAAAAAAAAAAAAAAAAAAATGGTATGGCAACATGATACTTTTTTAAACATAATTTAAATTTTATTTTATTTACAATAAATGCAAACAGTGAAAAAAAAATTTTTTTTTCGTAGAGTATTTTGAAAATCACAAAAGGTTATTTAAATAAAATTTCTGAATGAGAGGAAATAATATTAAATAGGCATAACCAATTAGAATTTTGTGTTTGAACATAAAAACCTTTTAACAATGTGTCAATTCAGAAAGAACATATTCTTAGCTCCATCTGTTGTATTATTCACCTGAAGGGCTATTGTTTTAGGTAGGGCGTTTTGGCGTACCAGATCACTTTTCAATTTTAATTAAATTTAGCTAAAATACATTCAATTTAATAATTCCTCCTTTGCTTTAATTTTAATTAGATGTAGCTGATATAATATTGAATTTAATAATTTATCGTTTCCTTTAATTTTAATATCGGAAAAGTTTACTATTGTCCATTTCTTGATATTTCATCTTTTACTTTAATTCTTATATTTAACTGAGTAATTTAGTAATAATTATAAAAAAAAGTGCACTTTTGATGGCTTTCTGCTCTTTTCAAAACTTTGCATAGGACTTTTAAATTTTATTTTTTTTCTTCATCTGAATGTTCTTCTTAACTTCTCTAAAAAGAGTTGTGACGGCTTTATCCGCGATCTTTCTTCTAACAGTCCTCATTTTACTCATTTTACTTTTTAATCTGAGAAAAACCACTAATTACTTAGTTTAATAACTACCTTATTAATATTTAGTAAACTAAGTATTTTTACAACCTTAGTTTTTTAGATGACAACTATTTCAAAGATTAATTAAACGAGATAAAATATAGTCCCAGTATATAATTTAAGAAAATACGTACGATTATTCCAAGAACGAAGTTACAAATAATATACTTGGTGTTAAATTATTTGAAGAGAAAATATAAGTGCAGCAAAAAACCTAACAAGATACATTTTTTTATATACAACCAATTCATAACTAATGAACCAGCTTAAATTTATTACCGTTCCCACTCTAAAGTCATTAATAAACCTGCACTAATTTTTGCATGAGATACTGAAGAATGTAAGTTTCGATTTTGGTCTTGAAATGACTCTTTGAAAATCCTTAATTACGATGAAAATAGTTGACATGCATGGAATATAGAACTCGAATCGCGAAAATTGCCGAATTAAACTTGAATAATCTTATTTATTTTCGCCGAATTCAGTCAAAAAATGGTCTAGATGCGTTGTAGCGGAAATTTAACAAAACAAATGAAAAAGTAAACATGATTATCAACGAAATAATGGTTGGCGGGACCACGAATCCCAGTTAACAGTGGAAGCAGACGGTTTCCGAAAAACGAGAAACACGGATTCTGGCATTAGACGCCAACACGATCTTTTATTTATTTTTTCTCCGTCTTTGCCAAGGAGGAGCATCCAAAGGATTGGTAATTTAGAGATTCTAAAGGAAGTGGTCGCCGCTGAAGTGTGCCCTTCTGTTCGGGTCGAGCGGTCGAGTGTGCACATGAACAAAGGGCCGACATTGTTCGGACGCCCTCCTCGTGGACCGCGCCCACCCCTAATTCTGTGTCATGGTCTGTATACCTCCGCTGCAGGATGGCATGCTCCATCGAAGGGGACATGTGCTTCTTTAAGAAGATGTTCTCTCTTTTTTTTTTCCCCAGTGGAAAAAATGGACCAGGAACCCTTTACTAATTTGGTCTTCAGTCCCAGACGTGTACCCTCTTTTTTTTTTTATGTCTGCGGCTTTGTAGAGATCATGGTTTTGGAAAAAAGTTGTCCTCCCCAACTGTAGAAAGTAATGACGAAGTTTTTTTTCTCTTTGCAATTATTTGTAAATTTGGCCTAGCAACACTGATGTTACCAGGATTAGAAGTTAAAAGGATGAACAGATGGCATTCGCGGGACGATTTTCGTCAATTAAATTTCGAAATTGACTCAATCTGGGGAAACCTCTCGATTAAATACCGTTTTAGTCTACATGTACATGTGTTTGTATACTTAATACATGTATATATACCCTTATCCTCTTTTTTAAATGTATCACGTTTCTTTCTTTTTTTTTTCTCCTTTAGCAATTTTTTTAAAATCATTTTTCCGAAAAATATAACTATATATATAAATAAATCAATGAATATGAGATGTATTCAAGCTTAAGATTTAATTAACATTTATGATTAGCTTGATTGATAAATTTAAATCAACTTTAAACTTGCATAGGTAAAAAAAAAAAAGAAGATAGTTAATGAAGAAAGCAGGCTTGTTATAAAAAAAATTATCGAATCGATTTAAGTACTGTATTAGTTGTACACTGATTTGAAAAATGTTTTCTGGGTTCATTTGCAAGTATTTCTCCAGAAAACATCTCAAAAATAGAATTCTCTTCAAGAATTGTTTGATATTGCAATCACATTTTTTCGTCGAAAGGTTTTTTCGATTGAAAGGTTTAATAATTATTTAAATTTACTATAATGGAGTATAATAAATTAGATGTGAAAGAATACTTTTAAAACAATTTTCTAAGTTCCTAAATTGATATTTACGCATCGTTTTAGTTTGTCGAAAGTAACAGGAAAACTAACAAAGGTAAGAAACATTTAAAAAGCAAAGTCCTTCTCTCCTAAAAATCACATTTTGCAGACCCGTAATATTAATGCATTCTGTGTGGGTGGGCTGTATCTCATTAATAATGTGAAATTATATTTATTTATAAAAGAAAAATGTAAAATCATCACAGAAATAATAGAGCCGTAATATTTCTAAAAATAAACGAATACTTTATACTTGTTCAATAAGGACCAAATAAACGAATTTGGGGATGTCGGATGTCATTGTTACGGATCTTCTAGTAATAAAAGTAATCTTAAGTAGATGAAAGAGATACGCTTCACTTTTTCATATTATTGTTGTATATGTAAGTAAAAAAATTATGTACACAAATATTAAAAGAAAAATATGCATAATAATTCTACGTCATTGATATTTACGTGTAGTGTTAATATTTACATTCTATTTCATTATTTTCAAGTTGGTTGGTTAGTTTTATTAATGACGCACTAGAAGCAATACGAGAGCTATATTGGCGACGGACTTCGTAACTTTGAACCTCGGTCAAGAGACGATGTCGATACCTGAGTTGGCACCTCCCTTTCTTAATTTCCCCACCACGCCACGGAAGGACTTTGAGTCTCGACAGATTTAAAGTGCATCAGCTACAAGACGCATCTTTAGATGCCTCAAGGCTCAAACTCACGACTCGACGAAAACCGCACAGGCCGCGAGTTCGCGAAAATGACCACTAGGCCACACGTTAGTTTCATATATTTACAAGCTTCTAAATCGAAACCTTTCTACGATGCAATGAATTTATTCCCTAACCATGCATCAAATCATATTTTGCCTAATTAAGTTTTTTTTATTTTACAACGTTTTTCTGAATTTCACTTGGTGTGTGTGTGTGAGTGTGTGTGTCATCAAATTTTCGATCGTTAATTTAACCAACTTCCCATCAAGCTAGAGCTTTGAAATTTTGGGAATCGTTCGTACTTGCCTAACAATGCAATATTTAGACGTTTGCGAGAAGTTTTAACTAATATTTCATTAATTTTAATAAGTCAAAATATTCTTTCCTCTCGGCGCTTTTAGGATTGAGGAAAAAATTTCTTTCCCCCTCTGGGAACACCGGGCACTCCCCACACCCCATGAGGCCTAGTAAAACTATTGTACTCACAAAGGGGAGATACTATCTCCCCTTTACTATCTCCGAGATAGTGAGGGTTGCTGACTTTTAGACAGTAATCATTCGCAAGAAAGAAAGTTTCCAATATTTGGCACCATGTCTTATCACAATAATTTTTTCTGAATTCTGGTTCCCATTTTTTTTAATAGAATGACTTACAAATTTTCAAATGCATGTTTTGATTTTATGAGTATTATGAATTTTTTAATACGCTCACAAATATCTCTTTTGTAGTAAATTTTAAAGTTAAAAATAACCAACAGTTTTAACTAATATTTCAATAATTTTCTTTAATAAACTTTGCCACCATATAAAAACGTTGGTTTTTATATCGATTTATTTATTTTTTTTATTTAGAACAAGATCTTTGTAACTGTTCATAATTATGTAAAATATATTAACAAAAAGATATATTTTTTCAAAGGTAGATTGATTAAATGAAAGATCAATTGAAATGAAAGAAGAAGTTTTTTTTTTTTTCTTTTTTGAAAATTTCAGTGATATAAAGTTACTGATGAAAAAATACTTTCGAATTTCACATCAGAAATTTATTTAAAATCCCGTTGGTTGCATTCATGAAAGAAATGTTGAAGAAGAAAAAAAAAAATCTGAAACTGATATTATTTGTACTATGATACTACAGCTTTACTTTGTCTCGCAAATGTTGATTTTTACTGAATCTCTCTCTTTCTTTCTCTTGTGAGATTATTTCAATAGTGACCTAGTTTTATTTCCACCTTAATGTGCGTATTGTAAATTCCTTTGTCATTTTTCTGCGTTTTCAAGTTCAATTCTTGATATTTAAAAAATATAATTTTTTTTACTTTTTCTAAGGATAAACTATTATAAAATACTACATTGAACGCTTTTGATCGCATTCAACTAAAGAAGTGAAGAAAGAAATCACACATTATTATCATCACAGAAGAATATTCATCTGTTACACGAATACTGGAAACACACAATGAAATATCAAAATAAATAAATAAACAAAAAATAACTGTCGCGATATGAGTTTGATATTTATAACTACACAAAGATATACGAAGAATTTCGGCATTTTTTCGTCTAGAAAATTTATATTTAATGACATATATTATACATTTTTGAAGAGCTTGCCTTACATATCATAGCACAGTATGATTTTGAAATAAAAGATCCATTAAATATGCATATGATAGTTGAATATGAAAAAGAATACTTTCGAGCAATTCCGAAAAGAAATCGGACGTTGACTGACTTAAATTTGAACGAATATATAATATTTACCATCAATTCACATACTTTGATGGGCACCGGGTGTGAAAGAATAGTCCTACTGTAGCTCCTGCTTGTCGTGAGAGGCGACTAAAATAGGTGCTCAGTGACTGGAAGTATAACAGGCCCCCTGGGGATTATAGATTTGATGGTTGATGGAGCACTTAGGTTCTGCGTCCTTTAATCTCCAGTCGATATAGTGTTGAATGAGTTGCTTCGGCCTGTTACTTCACCATGATTTTAGAAAAATAATTTATAAATTTTAAAATTATTTTTGCCTCTTTAAAAGAAATAAATTAAAAAATTTCAAGATAAAGAATTACTTGAAAAACAAAAATTGCTAAAAAAATCAAAGTGCAGAAGAATTGCAATTGGTTGAAAATGGTTTTTGAGTCAAGAGAGAAAATTAACTGACTATCAACAGTTAATTATACTGGGGAAATTATATCAGGGGACCTCAGAGCTTGCATTCTTCAAGTAGGTTCAGGTATCATACCCCCTATGCACTCTTGTGATCTTTTTCTTTCCCATGGGATTTACTGTCTTTGGTAAACACGGGCGACGCACCCTAAGGATACCCTAGCGATCTTTCTCTACTTTCAACCATCTTTCTTGCCAAACTTTATCTTTTTCTTCTTTTTTTTTCTTTTCATTTTTTTCAAACATCTAGACCTTAGTTACATCTTGTTTGGCGCTGCATAGCTACACCTAGCTCTTATGCGCGAGCCATTAAACTTCACTTCACTCACTACTACTCACTATTCATACTTTGGAAACTAAAATTTGACCATTTTTTAGAATAAATCAATTACAGTATGAAATACTTTCAAATGTTTTGCGTATTTGAAAATATTCATTACACATCCAAAGAATAATGAACAGATATTGTTTTTATAAAATCAGTATTTATAGAATAACTCTTTTTAATGCCCATGTATAAAATCGGTTAGAATTCATTAGGAGAAACTATAGCAACCCACTTCACATCCTTAGCACATGAAATTTTTTTAAGACGAACAACACGCATTCCTTCTGAAGGACGTTTAATGGGTCGAAAAGGAACTTTTGCGGAAAAAAAATATTTGTTATAAAATGTAAATTTACCAAAAATATTTTAAGCCCTATGTGAAAAGGTACGCTTATTGTTTCCAATTGCTGTTGTTGATGGCAATGAAGTCCAGATCAATTCAAGTTCTTTTCAGAAGCAAGGAGTTCGGGAATTGCATCTTGTTATCTAGATATACATAGTTTCAATTCCTACCGTTTCCGAAAATCCAACATCAGAAATACACGAAGATGTAAAAGTGAGTAACATCTTCAAAGAATCTGTAGAAATAATTAGAAAAAATTGATTGACAGGTAATTGGAATTGTGTCACTTTATTAAGATTAAAATTCAGCTTTAGTAATGTATTTTCAGAATGGCCAGTAAGTTTACCAGCTTTCGACGATATACCATTAGTAATGTTGCTCTGGAAGGGATGCGTTATCCTGTTCTTCTCTTGACAGTTTTTCATTTCTTCAATAAAGTCATAATTAAAATTTCAATGCTTTCAAATGTTTTGAGATTACGATAATTATATCAGAAACAAGTATTTGAGATGTCTCAAAATTCTTATATTTGTGGTTTTAAGTGTTTTTTTTTTCGTAAGAACCCTTTTTTTGATGAATCCTGGAATTTTGTCATATATTACATATATATCTATTACTTCAAGACCTTGTAAATATAAATTTCATTCATTAAATTTAGTGAATATGTCTGCTAAATATATTAATTGTTTCTAGTCATCGACTTGAGTCGCTTGTTCGCATATTCGGCTTTTCTCTTTGTCATGTTGCTACTAAGAGGCTTGATGAAGATTTTAAATCCCACATCACAATTTCTTGCAAATTGTGGAAAGATGTAATTCCTTCAAAATCTTGTCTCGATCAACACTTCAAGAAACGCTTTCTCTCTCTCTCTCTCTCTATTTGGCACTATGATCTCCAATGAAAGAGGGCCCTGAATCCTGGTTCGATTAGAATACTGAAATTCATTCGTAAATTAAATCGCCTTTAGAAGGGATGCAAAAGTGACCTTAAGAGTTGCGTTTTAAAATTTTTGATTAGTGTTCTTTATAGTGTATACCTAAGTAGCAGCTTCATTACCGTAGGTTGACTTCTTAGTCCAGTTCCCTGAAAACAAAGGAATCATTTGATGAGACATCCTATATCTCAGAGCAAGAGTGTCAAACTCTATTCTAACCACGTACCGATTTCTAACAACTTAAAGTCACATGGACCTCAACTATGTAGTTACGGTTGTAGTTTTTCTTTTCTTAATTTACCTTCGTAGCAGCAGTATTGTTCCTTACGATTTATATCATGGTGTCTAGACGTTCATAGTGACGCTTTATGTTATAAAACTCTTTAATAATCATTAATAGCTTTATTACATAAAGCAAACACGTTATTTTATCTTTCATGTCACAGCAAACATACTCCAATGCCAACTTTTCTTGAAAATACCGATATGCGCCAGCAGTTTTTTGCTTAGTTTTATTGCTTCCCAGATATGCCAAATACAAGGGCCTAAAATAGACGAGTAATCATGAACACAAAATAATAGTAATCTGTATATAATACAAATAAACTAATATATTTTTCTTGCTCTCTAATAGCAAAATAACTTATATTAGACACACTAAGAGAGAGCAGTAAAAGATTAATGCTTTATTTTATCATGGAGTGCTAACATATTCGCTTCTATTGATGGCGGAAACACGCATTGATTCAACACAATTAGAAATAGATCATAGGCGAATGTTATGGTTCGTCATCAATCATTATGTAATATGATTATAAATTTAAAAAATTAAACCACGATATTTCAGTAAAATTTTTGCTATGTATTATGATGTTGATTGGGCCGCAAAGACATTTACCTGCTAATTTGATATGCTTGTCTTGGAGACTATTCTTGGGCCTTTCCCAACGCGCAAGTAATTCTCCAAAGACTTAAATACGACTGAACCAGATCCTCATTCGTGTTTACCAATCAAGCAATGCCAGTAAATGTTGTTAATAGAATGTACATTTTTCGTGAGTTCATCGACACTTTGTGGTGATTAGTGGACTCTGTTTTCTCTTCAGGAACAGTTGGAGGCCGATCCATGACCTATTGTTAAGGGGCATAAATGGATTTGCTTTTGTAAGAGCATGAAATATTGCCGAGTGCTAAGTGAATCGGGGAGGATGGAGTAGGCGTCAAGATGTAGTTGCGACGGGAGTGACGCCCGGCGACGAGGCGGCACAAGAATTCGCTCAGTGGGTGAGATGCAGTCTCGCCTCCACCACCATGGTAAGTGAGCGCGTCTCTACCTCTCTTTGTTTCATAATTTTGAAGTAATAATCATTTAATGTTCGAACAGACGATCGTTTTGCTTCTCTGCCGAAATCTGTTGTATAGTGTAATTTTAAAGGAAACTTCTTTGGATTTGTGCGATTCTGGATTGTACAGGGAGTCATAAAATCAGTTATCTGTTTTGAAGAAATTAGTGTTATTATAGGAGCTTGTTTTCAAATTTGGTTAATGGAAATATACCAGGAAAAATGATTATGGTATGTTAACATTTAAAATGATTAAATTATCATTTTGTTTAATTTATGTTTCATTAATGAGTTATTATCGAACAAATTCTAACACAGGAATTTAACTTTTAAAAAAAACACCTCTGAATTATTTACCATATCAGAGAATAATGAAAATGTGATAAATATAATCATTATTTCAATTTAACTCATAGTAAAGTTTATAAGCTCTATTTTTTTTTCTTTCTCATTTAAACATCCTCTTCCGAAGTATCAGATGATAAAAATATGCAAATTTAATTAGAAACTGTTATCCATTATTATTTGAAATCAATTTTATAAAGTATGAAAATGATAACTAGGCAACAGAAATATAACTGTTTTATACTTTTGTATACTTTGAAAATATTTAATTAAAATTGAAATTCATTAACACAATTGTGTACACGCAATTTTCATATAATCATTTATTCAGTTATATAAAAAAATAACTTGATAACGAATGAATATAAAAATATTTTTGTCATAATATACAATTTTATATTGTATATGCATTCAGTTACTAAAGTCTTCCATTTTCTTAATAGTTGTGTATACAAATACATGAAAATATTCATGAAAAAATGTGAATATCCTTCAAATAAGATTATTCAAAATGAAAAACAATAATGGAAACAATCGCTTTTTCAAAAAGAAAAATTCAAACATAAATTTAAAATTCATTTCATTGATATCTCCTTTACCATATATTTTCATGATCTTTCACATATTAAATATCATGCCAGAAGGAGCTTAATTTTTTATTCTTGAATAACAAAATAAAATCTTGCTTATCAGTTAATATGATTTTGTTAATATGTGTAAACATATTCCATGATTTTAAAGTATTCGGGACTTTCGTTTGTAGATTGCAAGATTCTTTCTATTTATAAGAATGACAAAATAACGTATGCCTCATGTTGAAAATTGGAAGAATGAAAATGTAATGTTATCGACTACTTTTATTTATTATAGTATATTACTCACTCGCTTATTATCAATATTACATAGCAATATTATATATAAAATGCTATTGCATATGTTTTGATTCAAACTATAAGGTTGATATTTTGCAAAAATATGAAAATAGTATCATTTTGTTAATTTATTTAAAATGTGTGCATCAACTTAAAATGGATAATATTCTTTGAGTTCCAGAATTGCTTCCTTATTAGCGCCATTTCACAATATTCATCGAGTTCCCAAGTATTTGCAGAACTATATGTTCAGATTTTCGTGATTATATATAATCAAAATAAAGTATGCTTAATTCTCAACCCGAGTTTTATCATCTAAACATTTAATTAATTAATTTACAATTAAAATGGATATTTTTTATTGAAAGTATATCAGAAAAATATTTTTGAGAAAAATTTATATTATACTTTAAAGAGATCATTAAAAAAAGGATTAAATTTTAAATAAATAAATATGTCATTATATGCATAAAAAAAGTTTTTGATCTATTCCCTTTCTCTCTCTCTCTCTCTCTCTCTGTATATATATATATATATATATATATATATATATATGAGAATGGATCAAATATTTTCTTTCACACAAATAACAGATCTATATATCTGGAATTTTCAACATCTTATAAAAAAATTTTGAAGGCAAAGTCTTGGCCCTGTAAAACATATTAAACCTGCTAGACTATCATAAGTCAGACTTAAAATTTATAAATGTTATATTTCATTTTCTATTTCTCTCATTTGTTCTAAATAGAATAAATGAGAGAAATTTTATGGGATTTTGATTTATCTTTATCTTTGTTTCTATAATTTTTCAAATTTATTTCAACTTTATTCAAATATTATTCAATTTTTCAAATTTATTTTATATATATATATATATATATATACAGAGAGAGAAAGCAAGAAACAATGAAGAAATTAATACAGAAAATTCCAACAGAGAAGATTCTCCTTACAAATAGTGACCCTTTTAATTGTTTTCCGACAAATATCCAATTTATTCCAAACACTACATTTTTTAGCAAACTTTTGTGGTCATAGAGACCTTACTCTGACATCTTTTTGAATTAAATTGAGCTAAAAACAATATGCACTCTGCGCATCTGAATGAATTTATTATTTATCCTAGCATGAGATTTTTACTTCCGGAATTCCTCACTCCTGTGAGCACCGTAACGTGATATCCTATTACTGATATTACAATTGCGGATTTGTTTCAGAGAAGAATCTATTTCTATGTGATTATATGAGGTAAAAAGCAAAATTCATCGAGTACATACGTCTAAAAAATATCAAACGTCTGATCAAATCTACCACGGATTTTTTATAATAGCTAAAAACGACAGCAAAGATTTTTGTTGCATAAATCCATGTCAGTTTTAGAAGTCCATATTCTAGGAAGTAGAAAACGAAATGAAAGCATCAAGAAACTTACAAAGTCTGTCAAATGTGTGCTCTCTTTTAACTCTGTTTCTGCAGTAACCTCAAGTCAAAATATTTTTAAGGCTATCCCCGAGTAATTCTTAAGAATAAAATCTGAATTCGAAATACTTTCGAGTTAGGAAAATGCTCCTACATTAACATAATATTTTGACTCAGTATCTCATCGAGAGCGACATACTACTTAATAATAATACTTCTGTGATTCATAAGCACTCAATCTAGGTTTCCTTTTAATAATATGGCCATAGAAGGCCAGTGGTCGTGATTGCGAGTTTATAGTTGCCGTTGTTACTTTTGAGTCGTGGATTCGAGTTCTGATGCCATTAAAGACCCGCAGTGTAGCGGGGCTGATGCACGTAAAATCTAGCGAGTCTCAATATCTTGACACTGGGGTGATGTGAGAGTTTGGAGAATGTGATTACTTTAGACGGCACTTCCCTCTCTAAGCTCCTGTATCACGCCATCAGGAGGACTCGGAACCTCACTGTGGCCACCAGGAGGTAGTTGAAGTAAGTGAACGGAAAGGGAGGAGTAGATAGTGAGTTTTTACTGATAACCTAATTATTATTTGTTTATCAACTGTATATTTTATTTTTATCAACAGAATGGTGAATACTACCCCTACGTCAATTGTGAAAGGGGAATGTTTGTTTAGTTCTTATGAAATTCGCACTAGAAGCAACACGAGGGTTATTGGCGACAGACCACGTAATTTTGAATCTCGGTCAAGGGACGAGGACGATACCTGGGCTGGCACCCTCTCTCCTAACTTCCACACCACACCAAAGGGAGGACTTTTGGCCCCGACAGATTTTAATGTGCATCAGCCCCGTCTATACGGTGGGTCTTTAGCGGCCAAGGATCGAACCCGTAACTGAACGAAAACCTCCGGCCATGAATCCGAAGCTACGTGAAAAGAGAAAGGATGAGAGATATCAAATAGATAAAATTTCATACAATTCATTCAGCACTATATAATCAATTTTTAGAACCTTATAATACATACCTGCAATTTAGATTAAAAAGTGTCATTCACTACTCTGGTATTAAATATTTGAAGAAGGCATTGAACTTCATATCTATTTATATCCTATTTGGCTACTAGTATGAAATCAATTAACACAAATTTATAGATATGTCTAATAAAGAAAGATTAAACCAAATGAATAAAGAAATACTTTTTTCATATTAAAAACTTCAAATAAAGTATAAACACTCAGATATAGATACCCGTAATTTCTACAGATATTAATATCGCGTGATATTAATATGCAAAAAAACTCTGAAGAAAAATATCGAAAAATCTTCCAATTCTGCGTTAAAAAATCTTCCATTGTTTTTAATTTCAATTTCTGAACAAAATATTATTATTTGTTTGGATATCTTATCGTTTGTTTTAATTTTAATGTTTAATTCAGTAATTTTTGATTTTTAAAAGCGTAATCGTTTGGTTGAAGAATTCATAATATTTATTTCAATGTATCGCTTGTTATAACTGTTTTCGTAACCGATTTGGGAAATGTTATTGGTAAATATAGTTCTTCAGTTTTAATTTTGTCTTGGAGTTTGTAGAATATAATAAGCTGTGGCTTTTCGCAAAGATTGTTTATTTATTATTGTGCTTATGAAGATGGATAAAAACGCAAGTTATGAAGTTTCTTTTATGTGGCTCTCTCTTACTGACAGAACTGAACATCCTTAGAGTAAAAACTATTTAAATATTTGAGCACAAGATTTGGCATTATATATATGTGTGTGCGTGTGCGTGTGCGTGCAAGATTGAATAATAACTAATGTATTTTTTATATCCATAATAATATTCTTTCCCCTTTAAGCACTTAACACCATTATTCTCGATATGTTTATAAACATATCTGGAATACTGGTGCATTATTTGTATGCCAATTAAAACAAGAAACATACTTTTCTGGAAAAACTTGTAAAAATATGTGAAGCTAATTTATTCTATACGTAATATTAGCATTCAATTTAAAGACAGATCACATGCATTTTGATTTATATATGCATAAATTTATATATTTTCATACTTACATTTATATATTATACATTGATTTAATATTTTTAACCTTCAAATTAAAAAAAATTAATAGTTTAATAAAGTATTAATATTTTGTTAATCAGAAAATAAAATTTAAGATAAGAAATGAGAAAGGAAACTAAAAGTTTTTCTGCCTTTGAAGTAATATATCTTTTCACGACAACAAATGTCAAAATATATTTAAAAGCATGAACTTTGAAATTCAAAACTATGCTATTTCTTTAAGAAATAGAAATTTTTGAAGGGAGAAGCATGTTTTAGAAGTAAATTTTATAAATGAATAGCAGAATTCTGAGGAGAAGAAAAAACTAAAAATCTGTTTTTATAAGGTTTAGGCTTCTTTAGACCACGAACAAAAATTGTTACAAATATTGCCATTTACCTTTATCTGATAAGTATTTTTTTTTCTCTTCTTGTTCTTAACTATAGTGATATTTCAGTAGGTAGAAAATATTAATCTGGAATGTTCACAAAAGGTTTCCATGTAACGTTCCGAATTGTTTGTGACATTCATAGGCCTTAGCAACGACATTGCTTACCCTACATCAGAACATACTTTATTATATATAGATTATTAGTTTTGAAGAACTTGCCACCAACTTTTTTCTTTTACTAATTTTAGCTTGAGAACATAGAATTAAATTTCTTTCTTATGCTGTCTTTCTTTCCGATCTGTTACATTGTGGCATTGGGTGATTAGTTTTTAATAATCTTGGTTAACAATTTCTTTTATATTTTGAGCTTGTTTCTATGGAACAAGCGTTTTCTCTAGATTCAATCAAGCTTTTGCCTTTTCTGCTATTTGATCGATTTTAATAAAAGGCTACTGTGTCAAAATGTCTTAGAAAAAGGGAACTCTGCCAAAATGAAATCATTTTGCCCTCGTTAAAAAAAATTCCTTTCTTTTTGCTCAAAATTCTCCTTGTTAAAATTAGTTCTTATTTTATGCAGATTAATAGATCGTCGCTAAAATTTATTGAGATTTTTTTCTTCTGTATGTTCCTTTTAAATCTCTTGACATAAGTAAACCAAGATGTAATCCACTACTTTATATATCATATATACATTATTATTTATCAAATATTTGCTGAATATTTTAATCGCGTGTGTAGTATATGGGGGAAAAAATTCTCATTTATCAGAAAACAAATGCAAATTGAGGTGGATCTTTTATAAACGAGACTTTTTTTTAATAGCGGCACACTATTTTTATGCATTTCGTCATGACAACCATTATACGTTATTTAGCTTAAATAATCGTTTGACACTATTTGATTCTTCATATTTTATTTATTTAGTTTCTAGCAACATGCAGTAGCGTAGCTTGGATTTTTGCCACATGGTGCAAGTCCTAAATTTGCCCCCCCCCCATGAAAATTTAAGAAGAAAAAATAGTATCACGAATGCATTGTGTGTGGGCAAAACTAAATTAATTATAGTTTCCTGTGTTAAAACGAATATGTAATATTTTATGTGGGTAAAACTGCAAAGCCATTGTAAAGTCGAAAGACATACATTTACCTTAACACTCCTTTTTTCCCCCGACAAATCGTTTAAAACAGATCAACATGACATAACAATAATTAATAAATTCACTCGAGAAACTGTATCAAAGTATAAAATATACTATCTCAACGCTGCACTGTTCTTCTAAATAACAAAAATGTTGAGAACTTAAATGTCACCTATTCACTGTTACGTCTATAAATTTTTTGGGACAATAATTCAAAAAATCGTAACAGACAAACTAATCGGATTTGTTCCGTGGCAACAAGCGGACCTCGGCTAGCCGCTTCCATTTCAACATTTAAAAAGTGAAGTTTATTTTCTTATTTTGTATAAAATATTGACAAAGCTTTTATTTAATTTGACATGAATGTAAATACATTTGCTTAGGTCAAATCTTACGACTCTATTTTGAACCACTTTCACTTTTCCAATTGCCTGCTTAAGTATTACCTATGTAGTCCCAGTGACACTGCAGTTATCCGATCTACTGACCATAGCTTGATACTGCAGATCCGATCTACTGACCATAGCCAGCTCGGCCGCTCCTATATCTGTGTCACCCAGGGCTCTGCCCCCTTTTCAACTACATCAGTGGCAATATGAAACAAAGAGATCTAATATGGAATGTCGCTCCAAAAGTGAAATTGATTCACTGAAAGCAAAAATTTGGTTGTTTGTTCAAAGATTTCTCTCTATAGGACTTTTTTTGGGGGAAGGGGGTTCATCGATATTGTGTACATCGATTTTCTTTATAACCGATATACAATCATGCAATTATCTCACCAAAGCAGCTTATCAGTCAAAAATACGCTCAATTGCGATACGCAATGTTCTCCTCTAGAACAATACAAGATCCTGCATGGCTGATGGAACGCAAAAAAAATAAAAGAAACTTCACTGAGCAATACTTTCTATATCCCAGGCATTGCCCTTTCGGACTGCTATTTGTTTGGACCCTTCAAAGAAGCATTAGGAGGAGAAGTATTTTCATTAAAGGTAGTAAAATTTGTCCGCAATTGGCTCTGTTCAAGTCCGACATCTTTTAATCAAATAGGAGGAAAAGAATTTCGAATACGTTGAAAAAAGTACACAGACCTTATAAAAAGGAGGACATGTAGAAAAATAGCATAAATGTAATTTTAGTAAGTAGTACTGTGACGTATTTTTCCTTCATTATTTAACTGTACGACTTTAAATCTAATTAAATAGTCAATAAGTATACAACTCCAATTGAAGATACATAAGAGCAGGGCAAAACCTTTTATTAACCACCAAAGAATTTATAAGGTATTCTCGCTCTCGAATCCCTCTTAACTCGAACAATCTTAATGCATTATGTAATAATAAAGTCTTAGCTTACCATTTCACTCATTCTGATTCTCGATAACAGCAGATTCGTATCTTAGTACTTTATCTAGGAGTCACTTGAATTCAAAACATTAACTATGATTTTTCAATTCAACTTACAAATATTTATTAGCTTGTCGATATCCTCTATCTCCCTTCATTTTCCTTTTAATTATAATTAATTTATATATCTCTATATCTAATTCAATTCACTACATTACTTATCTAATTTACCTAATCTCGTTTCATTTGATTGGCAAGGGGTTGTAACTGTACGCAATTCAAAATTCTAATTAGTCTCCGAAATAAGTGAAGAGAAAATCGCGAATAGCCCAATGTCACAGTACTTCAGAACAGACATTTCAAAAAGTCTCGTATCACTTGATCTCATGAGTGCATATATTTGCAAATACTTATTAATTCTCAAATTTTTACGATTAAAACTCTATTCAAAATACTTCTATTGTTCACAAGAAAAAAAAGTTTAATTGCGATTAACGTATTGATTATAAAAGTGTCTATAAAATAGTTTAAATTTCCTTGTAAGCAAACTATTTCCATCTACGATACATGTGGCAACCCAAGCATACCTGAGTTCATCCGCTGCAGCCGATAGACGCTGTGTAAAATAACGCCCTCCCGTGTCTGAGATATGATCTGCTTGCCTGAGAATAAGAAAACAAAATCCTGGAGTTTACCCCCCAAGTGTTCGCAACTTCAACGTAAACGTTCCGACGCTGTTTTATGATGTTTCTGAAGCCAACGGCCATAGCTCTCTGCGCTCCCCGCGAGGACTACATTGAGCTAGGGCGGTATCAACAATGACCGTTAATTGGTATCTTGTTAGAAAAAGACCATTCACACGCTACTAAAAATCAGATTCAGAGGAGTGTTTTGTTCGTTTTTAGCCTGAACCAGTTTTCACATGATTAGAGGGTATTAGGAAGTACGTCATAGATTTTCATAAACATGCGTTTGTTTTTCGCATTGTTTTATTTTTGACCAGTACATTTGTTTGATTTTCATGAGTTCCATCTCATTCTCTTATTTGGTATCGTAGCCGCAGTAGCCTAGCGTCCTGATGCCACTAAAACCCCGCCTTTTAGAGGGCTGATGCACATTAAATCTGTTCGAGATCCCTTCGTCCCATTGGCGTAGAGTGAAAGTTTGGAGGGGAGGTACCAGCTTAGGCATCACCCTCGTCACAGAAGCTCAAAATTACAAGATCTGTAGCCAGTAACCCTCAGGTTAAATAACTGGTGACCCTTGAGTTCAAATCCTGAATCCATCAAATCCATTTAAGGAATCTGGTAAACACTAATGGATTAAATCCAACCAACTTTCCAAGTCCTCACGTGTGATGGAAAAATAAAATTTTAGCTCATGCGTAACTCATTGTTGTCATTTGACAGTGGTTCAGGTTAGCAATAATAGCTCGTTGCATAACGCTGATCTTGCATTTTTGAACAATTTAAAATTGTAATCCTTCCAATGTCGAGATTATTTCAGGACGAAATAATGAATA
>BMAW01022874.1:287972-432951 GCA_019974015.1 Nephila pilipes
TTCTAATTCTTTTAGCCAACCTTCAAAGTAGGTTCTAAGCTCAAAAAAGAAATCTCTCCAGGTGGAATTATTCCGTTTTTGATGCCGACTAAAAAGAACTCTAAATCGGTCTGCTGTCAACTTAAATCTTTGTAATAATATATTGCGAATATGGGCATAATTTCTGAACATTTCTTCTGGTTCTCTCGCTATCAATCTGGCAATATCACTTGGAAGGACTCCAATTAATTGTGATACCCAAAAATCTGCAGGTACATTCAGAAGCTTCATCTGCCTTTCAAACATTGTTAGGAACAATGACATGTCATCTGCATCAGGAATAAATGTGGGTAACACTGTTTTCAAATCCAATCTCACGGGGTTAGAATTGATTTGAGTAGGATTATCTATGGACGTTAGAGGATTTTGTGCCTGCAATTTAAGCTTTTCAAGCTCAAATGCTCTCTGTTCAGCTAGTTCCATTTCTATTTTCTTATTGCTATCCAGCATTTTACGTTCTTCAATTATGTTATCTAACATTTCTTTGACAAACTGCTCATTATCCATAAAGAATGTGCAAGTAGTGATTTTGTCACGTAAGTCGATAATTTTATCATCAGAAGTAACAGAAACTTTTAATTCTATTGCTAAGTTGTAAAGGTCAATCTTCTTGCCTCTCGAGAGAAATGCCATTTTATCTGATACAATTATCTAAATGCAAGTCTTTTTTTTAATGTAAGCTTAAAATTATAAGTTCAGTTAGTTTTCCCAATTAACTAATTAAGAATTAAATACTCATTAAACAACTACCTTCCTTGTAGCAGAAATATAACTAATAGAAAATTTCACATGGAAGTGCACATAAACAAAATTATTCCACATATATAGATTTTGAGAAAACCTAAATAAAATTTTCATGAAATTCAAGAGTACAATAAAGTATAAAATAAAGCATGAAAAACAGTTACATGTTGAAACAGTTGAAATTATATATCATGTGATACTAAGAATATAGAATTGCTTATTATACAAAAACATTTACAAAGCTAAATGCAAAAAAATTATGAGTTGTTATGATAAAAGAAATATAATATTCTGAAAACACTTAATTTCTACACATCATATAATCAGAATATAAATAATCAGTTGCCAGAATGCTTAACAATCATTCATTTATAAGCAACAGTGTCAAAAAACAGTGACATTCTTATCATTCTAACCAAATTATACTATAATACTTTCTAATATTTAAAATATGCTTATTTAAATTTTATTACAATTGATAGA
The DNA here is from genome assembly GCA_019974015.1 of Nephila pilipes. Classification (NCBI taxonomy): domain Eukaryota; kingdom Metazoa; phylum Arthropoda; class Arachnida; order Araneae; family Nephilidae; genus Nephila; species Nephila pilipes. Next base: position 289,239 of record BMAW01022874.1, read on the forward strand.
CCAATATAGTTTAAATAACTTTAGTGAAAACACAAAATAAAATTTTAAGAAACTGGTGCAGAAAAAAATCAATTAACCAACAATATATATACTCAAGGAACGAGATCTTTAAAATCACACAAAAATAGAATTTTCTGAAAACTATAAATATATCAAGTATGGAAAGAGTAAAATAACTAGATTTGAAACATTATATAAATCAAAGTATGATTATTGCAAACAAGCATTTTCACTCACGCACAGAAATATCGGATGTTATTTCTTCCACACAAATCGAGTACTTCACACAAAAGACGATGAATTCGAATTCTTACTTTAAAATATCTTGGGTGATATTTCTTCTATTTTACGTTAAATATCGGATGATATTTTTTTCCAAATATAAATCACGCAATCTTCCACTTTAAATATCGGATGATATTTCTTCTATTTCACTTTAAATATTGGATGATAGTTCTTCAAATGTAAATCCCACAATCTTTCAATTTAAATATCGGATGATATTTCTTCTATTCCATTTTAAATATCGGATGATATTTCTTCAAATATAAATCAAGCAATTTTCACTTTAAATATCGGATGATATTTCTTCAAATAAAACAAAAGTGCACTTTACATAGCACTTTCAAAATAAGTGTCGGGGCGACACACACAGAAACTTCTATACACGTAGTGAGCCGATCAAGGGAAAAAAATGTCCGACGAGTCAGGCCACACGTTCGGGCGCCAATGTAATCCTTTTCCAAATGTTAGAATTATTTCAGGACGAAATAATGAACCAGCCAGGATGGCTTCAACAAAAGTGCACTTCACATAGCACTTTCAAAATAAGTGTCGGGGCGACACACACAGGAACTTCTACACACGTAGTGAGCCGATCAAAGGGAAAAAAAATGTCCGACGAGTCATGCCCCACGTTGGGCGCCAATGTAATCCTTCCAATGTCGAGATTATTTCAGGACGAAATAATGAATAGCCAGGATGGTTTCAGGAACAAATATTATTTAATGCTCGATACGTTCCACAACACAGGACAGGATACAAATACATAAATAAAACACAGATTCACGAACATGACTACATCGTTCTTACCAAGTCTTTCGCCTTCGATTGCGCTTGCGCTCGCTAGTCGTCCTGCTCGCCAAAAAGAACATGTGGCGCCATCTGGCTACCGTTTAATAGTTACATGGAAGGTAGTGGTAAATTACAGTGTTACAAAATAGATTTGTTTGAGTGAGAAACAGAGGGCTTTCATTTTTGAAAATAAATTTCAGTGAAAGTTTTTTCATTACTTGCTTCAGTTGCACCCACTGGGGTTGCATTGCTAAGACAAATAACTTTTATTTTACGGGAAACATATACAAGTTGTAATATTTATCATGATATTGTCCCATTCATAATTAATAATATTAATATTTTTTTAAGAAATTAAAAGAACTCACCTTATATATTCGCATAGATGTACGATAGAAACTTTGTAGAAAAAGTAACTTGTTTTAATAACTTATTTTAAATTGGAAAAATGTTATAAGTAAACTTTTTGATAAACTTATGATCGCGACAAGCAAAATGCTTTCCTTTTTGTTACGTATTTCCATTCAGTTACATTCAAATATCAAAATTTATTTTATTCGTAAATTTTTTTTGAAATATACTCAAATTTATTAGCTGCATTTGTGCATGGTTTAAATCTATTTTGATGATTATATTTTTAGTTTTCTAATAGGTAATGAAACATTATGATCTTCCCTTCAAAATAGATTGTACAGTTGCTTGTATTTGTTATAAAATATTCTTTAAAGTTGCTATCGACTTATGGTACGTTTTCAATCTTGTTTTGCTCTCATGAATTACAATTTAGCACTTGACTTTATAAAACTGTATTATTAAAATACTTTAGTAGGTAATTCCGTTTATTCTGACTGACTTGCATGTTGATTAATATCTTTCAAATGTGAGTAAAACCATAAAAATCGGTTTTTATATGAAGGAAACAGAGGAAAAAAATATGTGTCACGTAAAAACCAGACATTCTTTTAAAAACTGCAATAATGTATCATATTTTGAAGAATATCATTTTATAAATATCATTTTTCCTCCGTAAAAGTTTTTAAAATAAAAGAAGAAACCACCCTAATATACATATAAAAGGAATGGAAAAATTAACATGAATATTGTAATTATTATTGTCAAGCAATAAGTTTTTAAACAATACATTTTATGTATATGCTTTGTTCTGTTCATTTCAAAATATGAAAAAAGCATAGAAGGAAAAAAAAGGATATTTTCTTTTTAAAAAAAAACCCTGAAAGTTATAAATATTTTTGTTAAGATCACTAGCACATGTGTATCTGTAAGCAAATAATTATTGCTCGTTTTAAAAAAAAATTTTCTTAAAAATACTATCCATTATGCACTGTATATGAAACATAGATAGCTGGTTTAGTAAACTCCATTCTACGACATAAGCATACTGGATTGATTAAAAATCCATGCACATTTTCTGATTAATAGTAATAATATTCATCAAATACATTTTAAAAAAGTTAAATTTTTTGTAAACAAATCTACTTTATCTACATTAATTTCATATCTGAAATCCTCTTTAAGCTCAGATATTTTCTGAATTATTTTATATGTTAATTTTCCAATTTTTGTGGTCAGACTTCTAAAATAAATTACCCCTTCTTTATCCTTTATTGATAACGTTGGAGCACTCTTTTTTATTTTTTAAAATTAAAATAGAACAATCATCTTTGATAACAAATTTTGAGTTAAAATAGATTTCAAAAGCACTCATTTCACTTTTGAAAGAAAAAGAATACAAAATTACAAAAAATATGTAGGAAAAAAAACTTTCAAATGTGGTTCTGTATAATTTTTAAACGCTTAGTTACTGTTTGTGATTAAATTATATGTTAGTCAGTATGTTAAAGAGTTCTTTCCTTTCTAAACATTATATTTCTGCATGCTTCATTTATTATATTCTCCCATTTACCTCTTTTATTCTGTTTGGAACACATATGGATAATCATAAAAATATAATTATATACCATACTGCCAAACTATTTTTGAACATTTATATGAGTCACTCAGATGCAAATGCTGTTAAGTGCAGTAAACGAAAATTGAGGAAACTAAAGTTTTTAACACATATATTTAAAAGATTTTTGCTTATTAATTTGATCAGAAAAGTGAATAAAGTCTTTTTTCTAAGGGTAGGCTCTGCAACAAAACAAGATATGCACAGGGTGTGTAAATAAAGAGGCAAATATTTATTGGGACAATGGCAGCATAAAAACTTTATAACTTTCAGCAGCATAAAAAGATTTATAACTTTCAGCAGCAGAAAAATATAAATTTATTTAAAAATAATACAATAATATTTGTTTTCATAAGTTCTATGTTTATTCATCTCATAACAAACATCTTCTTCCCAGTTACCTAAATCTAAATTTTGATCTCCACGTGTTGTTCTTAACGTCCTGTAAAAAAGTCGTGTTTTATTGGATGTATATACTTCAATAATTGAATAAATTCATCATGTCTTTTTTGTTTCTTTTGAAATTGTTCTACTATTAGGATATAATAATGGTTAATTTATATTTTTTAGGATTGGCGGCTTATCTATTTTTTATGTGAATTATATGAAAGGTATCCTCATTAGAATTACATTTAATATATATATATATATATATATCCTTACAATAAATCTCTTTTTAATTTTTTAGAAAGCCAGAATTTTACAGTTATTAAAGAAAAAATATTTAATGTTTTTATAACATAATGGTTTTCACAAACAATTAAATGAAAAATTTTTGTGTTTTAACCAAAGTTTAGATATTTTAAATTATAAGAAAGGTCATTCATTAAACTCCCTAAAAACTGACGTTTTTTCAAGTCTGTATCTCAAACAATTCTAATAGCAGAAGTAACAGTTACAGTTATTATGAATTTGTTGTTTTTCAGTGTTAACTACAAATCTCGAAAGAAGAAGAATTTAATTTTTATTTCAAAGTTTGTATGCGTAAAATTATATTGATAAAAAGTATACTTTTTCACAATGGCCTTTAAAGTTATTGTACAACATATTCAGAAGTTATAAAAAAAGGGATGTCTGACCTAGAAAAAATGAGAGGCAGCAAGTAAATGCTTTAATAACTAAGAAGAATATTATTTATTCCATTAAAATTTACAAAAAATCAGAATATATCAAAGAAGGAACTGAACCACATTGGCTTCTGATCAATTCATATAATGACTTCAATTTTAAAAGAATAGATAATGTTACATTTATCATATGCCAACACATAAATTTATCATAAATTAAAAATGAGTGATTTTTGAAACACGACTAAATAAATTTGGTGATATCGAAATTAGTTGTTATTACAAGACAAATAAGAAAAATTAAGTGAGTAAAAGGTTTTTGATATCAATACTTCATTTCAGAGAATGGATAAACTGTCAATAAATGTAAAAAGAAAACACAGAAATTAAGAAACATTTCGAAGAAAAAAAATTTTTTTTTTGTAGGGCGGCTCAAATTACGGAGGAGCGTAGGAAAACTGCGATGAATCAGACAAAGTTTGAAAAAAAAAAATGTGAGTTATTTTTAAAATGTAAAGTCAATTTGTGAAGGCTTTAAAGGAGAAATTCCTAAATATTTGCCGCCTAGCTGGAATGCAAGGTCAAATTCAAATCCCGATAAGGCATGAAAATCTATGATGTAACATCCAAATGATCCCTGAAACAACAGAAATAGGCAGTCCACAGAAATCCCAAAAATTCATCGATTTGTATATTAGGTATTACCGCGCTTATTTTTTTGCAATGAGCTGAAATTTTGCGGAATAAAGTATTTGTTTTAACTATTTTTTTCTATTTTTGTTAGTTTATTTTGATCTTAAGCGCACATTAAATATTAAAAAGATAATGTATTTTCTATGCAGTGATTCTGACTAAATACGAACATTAGAGAGTACAAGTATTGTAGTATTTCATTTTATTGTCTGTTTCTGAAATTTTGTTTATATTTGAAAATGATGTTTGTTAACATTCACAGTCGAATTTTTTTAAATAAGAGTATAATAGCTGAAATTTTTCAATAATTTACTTTATCTAAGTTCCTTTCATATGATGGCTTTATAAGAGTACTATAAATTTCTGCCTCATACACGGTTTTAATTAATTACACATAGCTTAATACTGTCATATTAGATAGTGAATGTAATCTTCTTCCTTGAAACGTTCTCATCTATATTCGGTTGTGCTGTGAGACGAGTGGTCACGGTCGCTAGCTCGTCCCCGCCGTTGTTTCGTTCGAGTCTTGGGTTCGAATCCTGACACCACTGAAGTCCCTTCGTGTAGAGGGGTTTATATAAGTTAAATATATATATTGTGGATTCAATTCCTCACTTTGATGTGGTGTAGACGTATGAAGATTGGGGTACCAATTCTGGCGTCATCTTCAACACGTGACCTAAAATCAATTATACGAGGTCTGTCGCGAGTAGCCGTAGTATTACTAAAATGCGACGCTAATAAACTATCCAAAAAAAAAAACCTCATCAATATCTGATTATCTTACTGAGAGGGAAATCAAAAATCTATGTATACACTGAAATACAGAAAAAAAGCACATATTGGGGTATCATGTATGATTTTAGGAACACAATTTAACGCAAATCAGTAACTTGTAATATCGAGATCGACTTGATATATTCTATTTTCTGCTACATTCGTCGTTTTTCTTTTGTGTATTAAATTTGTTTGCTAGCCCCATTGCTTTTGATTCCTGATTGTACTGAAAAGCGTTGCGAACTGCCATCTCAATCGTTCCAGTCCTCTCATATGCATAGTATGGGACCGCCTTTAATCTAAATAACCAATTTGAAATTTCGATCTCTATCTCCTTGAAGTTTCGCCGCTCGACGTCTCAAATGGAATTGAGCGCGTACGCACATTAGAAGCAATTATTTCTTATTACGGGGCGGCGCGTCCCAACGTGACTCCTGCCAAGAAGGAGATGTGAGGTCCGTGGCGGGAGGCCGCATTTTTAATTGGTTCCTTGTTAATCAATCGCCGCGTCTAACTCCCGCGGTGAGATTTACGCTACGTCCGACGCTTGCGTCCCAATTATTCCAACTCTTCGTGAGTCACTCTCTCTGTGGGTGTAATTAGGGTCGGAATGGTAAGATTATGCGTCTCAAAATCACTCATCACACGATAATTGATCTCTGTTGACTTTCTACCGAACAATTAGCCAGAAAGGGAAACTCCTTTTTTTGCAAACGTAAAGGATATAATGTAACCTTTCTGGCTAGAAATGAGACAAAATGAAATTTAGGTGTAAGACAACGCCTCTTACGTTTTGCCTTGAGAGAGCAACATTATAGCATATTGGCGACGATATGCAGGGTTATTCAAAATGAATCATCCGGTTGCAAAATGCTGTATTTTCGTAAATAAACGACACAGAATGAGAAGTAAAACATAAATACAAGGGTGGGGGGAGGAATATGGAAGATGTTTTTTTACAAGTGTTCGATATTACTTCTTTTAGTTACACGTATAATGCCAATTCGATATGTAAATTCCAGCCCAACACGTTGTAAAGTGTCAGTGGTAACTGATTGTACAACAGCAGAAATCTGTTCTTTAAAGTTCAAATAATTTTGTGGGTAATGGTGATGCAAATGGTGATGCAAACACTTTTTCTTTTACAAACCCTCAAAGGAAGAAATCGCATGAGGTATCGAGTGATTAGTCATGTGAATCACATATCAGGTGACGACTTAAGAGGTCAGCTATGTAACATCAAGTTATCTGGTCCACTGCGATCTATCTAACTGTGAGGAAGCTGCGTGAAAGCTTCCAAAGCAGCTTTTGGGAAATAGTTTCACAAAGAATACACGAAGGCCCCTTATTTTTCACAACCCCCCCCCTCCACATTTTTTTCTTTGTATTCATGTATTACTTAACATTCTATGTCGCTTATTTTTGACAATATTGAGTTTTGAAATCAGATGATTCGTTTTGAATAACCTTGTACTTTAAAACAGTGTTTTCCAACCTTTTACACTTGCGGACCGACGAAAATAGGGAAAATATTTCGTGGACCAATAGCTTAACAATAGATGGATGCATATTCTTTAGGGAGAGATATCTAAACTTCAGACAATTGTTGTATTTTATTTCTGGATACAAGGGTAACATCAGAAGACAATTCTGTTTTTTCTTGTCACAAAGATGTAGTGCGCGTGAATTTACTTTTTCCAAAAAAGGGTTATTAATCCTTTACATGGATCTTCAGGTTCAGGGAAATAATGATAAAGTTTTCAGCTAATGCCCCTAAATATTGATTTAGTACGTTGAATATGACATTTTCATTGATGTCAGCAGAAATCCTTTCCGAGAAGTGGAAACTTATATTCATCTTTTTCTCGACCATCCTAAAGAGCCAATTTCTTTTTGAGCACCTCAATTTTATTTCTAAGTGTAAAAATATAATAGAATATCTGCATAATACTACAAAAAATACACACGAGCGTGATAAAATAATATTTCTTACAACTTGCCTTCGGAAGAGTTCAAATAGTACTGACTGTCCAGAAAGAGACATGTTGGAACTAAGATTCATTCGTTTTTCGGGGTCTGCGCATTTCACCTATATAACTGCCACGTGCAGCTCCCGAACTCCTTTCTATTGTAGTAGCAAACCAGCGGTGTAATTCACTGAAAAAGTTGTTGAATCGAGAACATGTAAAACAGTTACTTATTTCAAATTAGGAAGTATGTATAATTAATATGTTCCCATTTGTGTGTGTGTGTGTGATGTATACACGTCATTATGTATTTAGATTTATGTTTATGAAAAGTAGTTGAGAAGCTTAAATAGCCACAGAAAGGACATTATAAAATTTTAAAATTTTTCGTGAACCTATTTACGATTTCAAATTTAAATTGAAAATTATTAAGCAAAGAAATGATTCGTAAGATGCAAATTAGAGCTATACTGTAAGATATTGTCGAGATAATTCGGGACCGTAATAAAAAAACAGAGAAAAATTAAGAGATTCGCTCACTTGACATTAGAGACTAATGAAAATCTTAAAGCTACTTACAATGCTAAAGAATAATTCTTAGCTTTCAGGACAGAATATCCTTGTATTACTAAGATTATTATTCAGTTTCTTTGGTTTATTAGTTGTATTGTTATAGCAAAAGGTCTTTTTCTCAAATCATAGACAAATATTCGCTAAGAATTTTCAAATAAACTCTTGATTTGACATTTTTATTTAAAGTAGTAAAAAAAAATTAGTAAATGATAATTGCAATTTCAATGAAAGTATTTGAGAATCGTTGGAGAAAGAATTAAATCCCCTCCCCCTTATATTCCAAGTTAAATGCTACTTAACGGAACCTAAACCATGAGATCTTGAATAAAACGTTGCTTTCTTAAATCTATCTTATTATTCACGTTTCTTGTTTCTATATTTGCTTTGTTCCTAGATATCGTTGTTTAAGATTAAATGTTATCCCTCTTTTCCACAATTTCGAACAGAGACAAAACGCTGAAAATATAGATATATTTATTGTAGGTAACCATGAATGCTGACTCTTTCTTTCTAGAACCAGTTTGGAGAAATCACCTAAAAAGTATTTTTTCATTTTCATCTAAATGTCTAAGGGTCTTTTCTTCAGTATTGATTTAAATGATTAGTTTAGCAACAGTGCAATGTTGGAAGCAGTTCCAGTTAGATAAAGGTTCCAGTTAGATACCAACTAAAGATTTCTAAATACCAGACACTGTTTTAAAAGAACAGGACTATTTATTTTATTATTTTTTTTAAAAAAGATAATAATGAAACCATAATGATAACATTCAAGTGATTGTTAGAAAGTTCATTTATCACTGTTTTTAATATATTTAATAAATAATTGCATGGATTTATTACAATGTTATTCAAATTATTACAATGGCAGGAAAATTACTATAATATATATAAATTTTAGATAACGAAGTCTAAATTAAATTTCGAACAAGAACTTACAAGAAATTCCTTTCACAAAGTTCAGCTCAAAATTAAATAGACCAAGGTTTATTACCAGAAATTTAACATATTAATATTCAGAAAATGATGGACATTTTGTTAAAAGAAATGTTCACCGGATATGTAAAATTAAAAAAAAAAAAAAAAAATCCTAACATGTGTGGGAATATCCTGATGTTTTGATAACCTTGAGTTGGATATATTTCTCCTGCTTTCCTTTTTTTAATTTTACCTTCATTTAAATATCCTTTTCCAAGTGATCAAATTTTATCAGGTTGGTTGATTGTTTTAAGAGCAACACGGAAAGTATTGGTACGACAGATGTTTAACTGATTAATATTTCATATAAGTAGGCACATTATTCTCCGAAAAATTTTATCATCCTGAAAAGTGTTTTTTTTTTTCCTGTTTATTATTATTATCGAAATGATTTTATTATGCTGTCAGAATTATTTTAGGAGTATGAAACGTATCTTGGAGTTTGCGTTCTACAGAAAAGAGAGAAGGAACAGAGACCTTGTACTGTTATTGAGTAACCATTTAACAAGCAAATGTATGTTTTGTAAGATCATTAAGATACACTTAGGTTTTTTCGTAATGTATATTACAATTTTGTTCAACAAAAGATTATAAACTGTGTAAAAGATTTGAAAACATCACAGATAATCAAATTTCATTTGAGAATTCATAAAGAGGCAAAAAGATTTTGATTTGCGTGAGTGAGGAAGTTGATCCTGCAACCGTGACACACCTATAACGCGACAAGTGAGACTTTCACCGGAGGAAGGTAAAGAAAACGAAATAAAAACTGACCTTGTGACACGGCACATTGACCTCCCGTCGAGACAGTTTCCACCACGATACAATAGATGGCAGCACGGCAGTTTTCCAGGATATTTGCTTCCCCCCTCCTCCTTTCCTACAAAGAACGATACAAGTAAAATAATACAACAGTATCACAATAAGATAATTGAAATGACTTAGAATCTGGGTAGCAAAATTGGAAGGGGCACCCAGAAATAACAATCGGAGTTGTGTTCTCTTCGAATGCCCGTAAATACTAATCGAGCTGATTTTCTTACACTATATTTAAAGTACCGAATCATAATCGTAACAAAACAAAAAAAAAAAAAACCTTTTTTTTTTTCTGCGACCTGCTTTTGAATATTTCCTTATTTTAGTGATCATATTGGCAATTTTATGCATTTATTTCTTTGGTTTTAGTGAGTAAAATTTTATTAGCTTAAATTATAAATCATGCAAGATAAAATATAAATCACGTAAGATAACAGTATTTTTAATACATTATTTTAAATTATGATAATAAACATCTTTTATATGCTTCTTTCATAGAATCATCAGGCTTATCATCGACTTAAAAAGTGTTTTGTTATTAAATGTGTTAGATACATGATATTCTTCTTTAATAATCTGTATTTGAACAGATAGGAACAATTAAAAATAACTTAAACAAACTTAACTTCATCCGAAACAATAAAAAAAAAAAAAAAAAACTTTATTAGAGAAGTTTTTTTACTTATTGGGGACAATAAGCATATTTCTTGAGCTATGCAGGATTACTTCAGGTGTCTCTTTTTCTGATTTTAAAATAACCTGAAGAAGGTAACGAATATAGATCGAAATTCTAACCATTAGATTTTTATTCTAATCAATAGAGACGATAAATTCTTCTAAAAAATATTAAACAGCGTTTCTGTATAAGTCGCAACATAATAATCATAATACAAAATAAGTAATTATTACAACTGTGTCGGAGATGTTCGAGCATTTGTTTTAGGAATTTTTTGAACCACTTATTTTAGTGTTAAAATGATAGTAGAAACCTGAATGAAAAACCAAGCAATGAGCCGGATCTGCAACTTATAAGATAAATGACTTTAGCACATGATTGAAAACATGAAGTTTAACTCTATCTTCTTTCATTGAATATCAATATTCAAATTTTTCTTTATTTAAAACACTTCCAAAAAATAGTAGACAGAAACATTGTAACGCGTGTGCGAATAAAATAAATATATCGTTAGTTGTGATCAGTCCATTGTAATCTCGGATTTCGAAAAAATTGATTTTGAGCAAAAGAACTTCTCATGCAGATACGATAGCCCAGTTGTTATGGTAGCAGGCCTTGTGGACGGGGTCGTTTCTGTCGAGTCGTGAATTCGAGTCCTGATGCTACTGAAGACGAATCAATCACGTCACGTTGAATATGTTGAATCACGCCACTTCTAATCACGTTGAATCTGGTTAAGATTCCAAGCCCTCCAGTTGATGTGGGGTGGAAATTTGGAGAGGGAGGGCTCAGATGTTGTCCTCGGCATTTGACCGTGGATCAAAAGGATGTTATCCGTCGCCAATAGCCCTCATGTTGTTTCTAAGACGTTAATAAACAATTAAATCAAATCTGAAACAGGTAGATTTGGAAAATTGAGTCATGGAGTAATTTGAATCAAATTATTTATTTATCTATTTTTTGATAAATGAAAGTATTTGACTAATTTTTCCTCGCTATCTTTGTTTTTTTATTCATTTTTACAGATGTTCCAACAGTAATTTCTATTACGTAAATCACACGAAAACGAAAGATAATTTACGGATCTTTATTTTTAAAATTTATCGACGACTCAAAAGTATTTATGACAAGAGAACTCAATTGGTAAGAAATTTCACGCTTCAAAAGCATCCATTTATAACAAAAGAACGAGCCTTTCTCCTGAACGAATCCATCTCTTTCGAAAAAACATATTTTTTTAAGAAATCTCTTTGGCTGAACACGACAATGGTTTTTCTTAAATCGAGAAGGGAAGCCTTGAAAAGGGGTGAGGAGGAATTCAACATCGGAGAAAGTCTCTGTCTGAAACGGCAGCTGGGGGGAAGGAAATCCTCTCCGCACACCCCGTTACTCGACTCCTGGAGAGGACTTGCTGAATCTGGCACGATCAGGTGGTCCCCACTTCTATTGTGCGGTTCTCTTTCTACGGCATACTTCTATGGGCTTGTCCGTCACCAAACCTATCCATAGATATGCCCATTACCACTACTGTACAAACTGCGGAATAGTTTTTGAAAAAGTCGGAGTGAGCGGATGTAATAGAATTTCTCTTAACACGCTCAATGGTATAATAATAATTTATTAGATATTATAAATACATTCACAAAAGTCGAGAACAGGAAAGTTCGATTTTTCTCACTCAATTTCTTCGATATAGGCTGCTAAAAGAAACTAATTTATTTTATGAATGGATTCTCCATCAATTTTGATTATATATTTTTGACATTGAGTACTTTTTCAAAAATAAAAAAACAAATGTAGTTACATGTAGTTGTCTGTTGGAACTTATGATTCTTGAATAGAGGGCGCAATTATTAACTTATCTTAAGTGTTAATAACATAAAATATCTTTTTATGGATGAATTTCGTATTTTTCTTATAAATTGTTTGGTATAAGAATACATTTTATCGGCTTAAATAAATCACGTTTGCTATAACTATCTTCGTAACTAATTTGTAAAATAGAATTGGTAAATAACAGTAACCACACATTCCAAATTTGGAGTTTTGGTTTGCATATAATGAATGTTGTTTTTGTCTGTGTAATTATGCTTATGGAAATGAATGGATAAAAAATGCTATCTGCGAAATGCTCTTTGGGTGGCCGTCCCTTATTGACAGATAAAAAATGTTTATTTGAATTTGCACATTTTAGAGTTTGCCATTGCTAAACATCGCTTCCGATACAAATATTACCATAGTTAGTTCTATTATTAATGGGGCAAGTGATCTTCATTCTCAGTGACATAAATAAACGACCGAGTAATCAATCACGTAGAAAGTATTCTGAATAAGATTAGCTTAACAGGTGCAGTGTATTGTGATCTCCGTCGATGTAGAACACACAAAAGAATATAAGCTTTCTCTAAAGCTTAGATCGAGTGAAGAGAAATAAAACCCTGTGTGGAATCCAAACGACTTTATGTAGAATTTCTCTCCTTATCAATCAGAGTCTTTTTGCTCCTATTCTTAGAAGAGCTTAAAATCGATTAGTTAGGATTGCAAATAGAATTCTTGGCGAGACTCAAATCTATTTAAATTATAAATATGAAAAAGGTATGTTCACTTATTACTAGCAAATATTTAAGCAATTTGGTTACATCGTGCATTATTCTATACCTGAGTTGAATTTCGTAGGTTTTTAAATCTAATAGCGACAGTAGTTTATAATTATTTTCGCGTAATTATTAGCAATGCCAAATATTGAAAAATAAATCAATGCTCTTAAAAGGAATAGATGAATTGCAGAATAAATAGGGTATCGCAGATCAATAAAATATGTTCTTTCTTCCCAATCTCAAAAAGCAGTGTTGTTTAAATTTTATAACTTTCGCCTGCCAATTGCAACTCGAATGATTTTAAATGAAAATTATTTTACTAAATTTTAGAGTTTTTACCTAAATACTTTCACTAAACGCTAATATTCGATACTAAAATTTACTTAGAAGTTAGATTTATTGATAAGGTAACTAGTATTCTATAGACGTAGTATTTTTTTTTTTTTTTTCCATTTATACTCCATTTTTTCAATTTTTATTATTTAATTTTCTGAAGAAATATTTTTATGGAGGAAAAAATTACCAAAGACCTTCATACTTTTTGTTTCCGTCGAGTATTTTCAATTACCACAATCGATTTTTTTGTATAATGCGTGTTCTTGTTCTATTTTAGAACTATTTTCAATTGGTGTGATTTTCTTATAGTTCTCATACCGTGAAATAAAAGTGCGTGCGAAAGAAGGGAGGAGATAAAGATTTTTTTTTTATCACAGCAAGATTGATATTTTGGCAGTTACATATGTGTGTGTGTCTTTTCTTGTAATAAGAAATATTTTTCTTGTAATACATTAAATCCAAAACCTGTGCCAATTAAAAAAAAAACAGCAAGTAATGGACAAACTCATCTAATAAAAAAATTTGGTTTGTTTTTAAGTAACGCCACACCAGAAGTATGTGATGAACTATCTCGGCAACAGATGCCTCATTAATTTGAACAATTGTCAAGTACTAAGGACAAGTCCCAAGTTGGCTCTTTACAAGAAGAAATGATATCGGATAAATATAAAAATGACAGTTACAATTCGTAATTTTGAACCATAGCTAAATGACGAAAATGACACGCGAGATGGTACCTCATTCGCTAAACTCTACACACGGCCATTTCAGGACTTAGAGGTGAAATTATATCTTCCGTTATTCGGCGTGAACGTCGCGGTTACGGTGTTTGAACGGTCATGGTAGCGAGCTCGAGGACGGGATTGTTTCCTTTGAGTTATGATGCCACTGAAGACCCGTCGAGTAGCGGGGCTGGTGCACGTTTAATCAAATCGAGGTCCTACGTCCTCCCTTTGGCGTGGTGTGGAAATTTGGAGGGGGAGGAGCCAGTTCAGGTGTCCACCTCGTCACTTGACCGAGGTTCAAAATTATGAAATTTGTCACCAATTGCCCAAGTAGTGCAACGTCAATAAGCAATCATTGCGCACAAATGTTTCTAATGGAATATGGACTCGATTTAAACATCACAAACGGTAAAAAACTCAGAAGTATCCTATCAAGTGAATATAATTCAAACTAAAGATGTTTTCTACTTATTAGCAACGTTTAAAAACCATAAAATTCTAGAGCGAAAATAATAGATAACTTAAAACAAAAATCTTTATCTATGCATTTAGAGTTCTCGTTTTCGAAAAAAAAAAGAAATTCAATTTTGCTCTGAAACAAAGTAATTATCTTGGTTAATACACAAGTTTCGGTAAATTATAGCAAAGCACTGTCGTTGATTACATATTTTTAGCAAAAAAAAAAAAAAAAAAATTTGCTGTCTGACAGAACATTTTATTGAATGATAATTTGAAAATTTTAACTTCTTCTCCTGTCATATAATTATATTAAGAACAGTAATTTCTGTGTGATAAATCTCGAATCTCATCAAATCTGGTGCCAAAAAATTTTCATAGCGTCTTGCGAGGACCTCCCCCGCTATCGTGTTCGTGCTCGAGCATGAGTCAGCTTCTTGGGCGAGGGGAGAGGTGATTCCGACAGGTGTCCTCGTCGGAGCACAACAAAAGGCCGCGTATCCTGCCCTCGTCTGCTTCCGTTTCCGCTCGAAAGAGAGAGTGCAAAAAAAGGGCAGACGATGAAGACTCCTTTCTTTCGAAGCACTTCAAAAACGTATCCAATAGAGATCTTCGCAGTTGACGCGAACTTATAATTGAGTAGAGAAGTTTTGCCATTCGTATAAGATAGATTATAAACCAGGTCCTCTCTTTCTGATCAACAGCTGGGAAAACTTTTTAAGTTAAGTGATTTCAAATTCTTGATGGGAGCCCTTATTTATACTCTAATAAAATCGCATTCTCTAGGTACACGAATTATAAATGCTTGAAAATGTACGTGATTTTCTTAAAAGTTTTACATTGATGTATACTTATTTTCAGCATTCTTTAATTTTAGACAGCAGCCTTGGGTGGAAGAAATACCCTCTTAATAGAAAAGTTAATATTCACTTGTAGTATAAGATCGATAACAGGAGCATAAAACAACGTGTTTTAGAACGTGTATGTATGTAAACGTGTATGTAGTTTTAAAATAAAGTTTACCGTAACGTAGGACTGTTCGCAATTTTCACTTCACTAACCTCCGGAATTCTATGGTAATTTGAATTGTATAAAATTACAATTTCTTCCCAACGAAAATGAAACGTGATTAGGTAAATTAGACGAAGAGAAGTGCCGTGAGCTGAATTAGAAAATAGTGATATATACGCGAAACAGAATCGAAAGGAAAATGAAAGAAGATAGATGATAACGATTAGCTGGTATTTATTAGTAAATTGGATTGAAATATCGTAATTAATCTTTTGGATTTAAGTGATTCTTAGGCTAGATACTGAAATACGAAGCTACTGGAAGTGAAAATCGTTGGAACCAGAACAGTTGAGTTGGTAAGCTAAGACTTGATTTTTAAATCATAATCATCTAGGATTGACAAGTTAAGAGGGAATTCGAGAGGGAGCAACCTTATTTATTCTTCAGTGATAAGTAACTAGACTCTGAATGAAAATACGTAGAATTTATTTTTTTTGAAGGAAAAATATGTCATTAGA
This sequence comes from Nephila pilipes, assembly GCA_019974015.1. Lineage (NCBI taxonomy): Eukaryota > Metazoa > Arthropoda > Arachnida > Araneae > Nephilidae > Nephila > Nephila pilipes. The sequence continues at coordinate 305,469 of BMAW01022874.1, forward strand.
ATTAAATAATGAAGGACTGTTGTAACAATAATATTAATTTAACTATTTAGAGTCTTCAGTTGGTATTATTTCTCGACGAATAAAAAGTACAAATATATATTATTGAATTATTATTCGATATAATTGTGCATCGCTCCAGCTTTACATGAGGGTTATCGGTGATGGACATCATTATTTCGAAAGACGATCTAATGCCTCCTTTTGTTATACCTATTTTCTTCCACAGCTCATCATGGGTGGTGGATTGGCAGACCCAGTTAAACTTAACGAGCAACAGCCCTCATTCTTCTACTTCGAAATATTTAGAGGAATCTACGACTCTGTATAAATATAATTTATCATGAAACTCGCTACCATGACCTCAGGGCTATCGCAGCCTCAAATGTATTAACACTAGATATAAGGAGATTTGGTGTACACCAATTTGTATCTAAACCAGTGAAAATGACTGGCCTAGGGAAAAAATTACTAGTTTTTTCAAACTAAATTTTTGGTATAATGAAATAAATAACCAATTCTCACCCTTTTTTAAAGAATACTCACAATACTCATTTTTTTGTCGCCGCTTAAGTCCGGTAATACGATATCATCTTTAATTTCTTCCATTTCTGTGTGTGATGATTTATATTCTTATAAATGGACAAACTATACTTTCGTTTGATTTAGAATCAGAGTATATTTTATTGATATTCTCTATTATTTCCAGTTAGATATATTTCTTTATCTTCTTTTCATAATTACACGGTTATGAACTCATCAAAATATCAGTATTTAACTCCAGGACAAATTACAAAGATCTAACTAAATGAAATCAGATTTAAATTATATCTTTTTCTTGTAGAGCAAATTTCCTATAAAATTCTTAATTCTAATAGTTAACGTGCAATCCCTTCTTTTTATTCAATGATAGTAGTTATTCAAATCTATTTTGAATGATTATATTAAAAAAAAAATCAGGATGCAAAATTATCCCTATCATGCATTCATTACCTACGATATATCTAAAATTCGTGAAAATGACACAAACTGTTGATTATATTTACACAGTTTTCTTAGTACATTTCTACAAATCTCCTATGAGATTTCCCGGAAATATTTCTTTTAAAAAGAATCCAAATTGTTTTTAGATATATCCAAATTTTCCAGTCTGTAAAAATGACTGGTCTTGATGTATCTAGATATACTGTATGCATATCTTGAAAGAAAAGAGAGAGAGAGAGAGAGGAGAATAAATTAATAAACATATAATGATTAATCTATTTTATTGGAAGTCATCCAAAGCTGGAGAAATCGGATTATTAGAAGTTTGATTATTTTGAAAAGAAATGTGATGCCTTAGTCCATAAGCCGCAGGTCTTCCACCTGAAGATATAAAGTACAATACAGGTACAGAACTACACGTCAATTAGAGTTAAATCAGTTACACACAAAATGATATGAAAAACAGCAATCATCAAGATATGGTGGAAAGGGACGTGTACGAGGGGGAGTGTGACGGGTTCTCACGTGTATTTCCTTTCAACAAACCTTATGGGATTCTATGTGAAGTTTTTTGATTTGAGAACATCTACTCGAGAATAAACCTGACTTATGTAATTAGCGTTGCAATATTGATGTACAGAGAATAACAGATATCTGATAACGAGATTGGAAGTATTTACGAGCGGCAAAAAAGATTTTGAAGTTTAGAAGGGAGAGTAATTTGTACAAAAACACGACCCACCGTATAGCCGGGGCTGATGCACGTTAAATCTGTCGGGGCCTAAAGTCCTCCCATAGGCTTGGTGTGGAAGTTAGGAGAGGGGGTGCCAGTTCAGGTGTCGTCCTCGCCACTTGGCCGAGGCTCAAAATTACAAGATCCATCGCCAATAGCGCCCTCGTGTTGCTTTTAGTGCGACATTAATAAAAATTAAACAATACAGAACTTGTACAGAAACATTTAGTGTTAGGATATTAAACGATAATCTGATAGTGAGATAGGAATTGAATCCAGGATAATAATTGCTGACTTGGATCCGCCTTTGAAATTTTTAATATGCGTAGAATTTTCAATTAATATTTAATTGAGGTCGCAAGAAAGTTTCCTCTCCACATTCACACTACCAATACTGATTTTTGACTATTCTTAAATAAGAATAAATATAGTTTAAAGCTATGACTGTTTGATTCTTTAAGGGATGAATACTTTGTGAAATTTATGGAACAAGCGAAGCCGGAATATCTCAGGTTGGTGATGGTGGGATAAAATACTTACTTTTGATGACACATAGCTTTGCTAAGGGAAATTGGTGTTACCATTATGTGCTGCCCACTTTTAAACGGCTCCAAAAATAAATTCGACACTGATTTATAGGTTATTTGGGCATCCATTTGCTGTCAAATTAAAATTTGATTGCTGCCATGTTACGTTGTCAGCGTCGATGAGACCTGGGTTCATACCGGAAAACGAGGAAAAATCAAAACAATGTATTACATAGAGTGAATCTATTCCAAGGAAGGCGAAGATGGTCTCGTTCGGCTGAAAAAGTAACGACGATATTTTTTGGGCTTGCAAAGTGCGTTATATACTCATGGATTGTTCAATGGATAGGGAATTTCTATTTCTATTTCTTTCTATTTCCCAATTCTAAGATTGATACTTTTTGAAACCCTCTTAAATTTTCCTTGTTTAATAGGTAAATAATTAGGAAAGATTATCAAATAATTTCTTCATTCACACTACTAATCAATTCCGATATGCAAAAATTTTAGAGGATTGGTGCTTTAGGAATTATACAAACCCAATTATTTTTGCCGAAATGGTATGATTAAATTCAATTATAAAAATTCAAGAATAAAAGGGTGTGACTATTTTGTGAAAAAAAAATTCAGTGTAAGCATATATAATACGTGGAAAAGAGGAGAATAAACTTTTTACTCTCAAAAAAGCAATTGTTGACACTTTGATTCTCTCGGTTGTAGTTGAATGAACGAATATCGAGAAGGCGCTACATATTGAGCAATTAAGCGAAATGATCACTTTCAATTTTCAGTAGAATTGATTTTTTACTTTACATTATAGTCTTTTCTGAAGGAGTTGTTTTGATTTTATCACATTAATTTTTAAACTGAATTGAGTAATATTAATGCTATAAAAACTTGGTAAACTATAAATGAAAAATCAAGATCGATCTCCCCCTTTTTTAAAAAAAAAATAAGATGATAACAGGTTAGAGTATCTTTGAGCATTGATAATACAAAATTCACATTAAAAAATTAAATAATTTTGAAAGCACTCCTCCTGTTCAGAAATCCTCATTTCGTAATATTTCTTCTCTTTATATACGAATATTTAATCTTAACTCAAAAAATCTATTTTCATTGTCTCTATTTCTTCCTGCAATGCCCTGCCCTTCTCCTTATAGACAAATTTCATTATTCAAAAATTCGATCAGTATTTCTTCGGTCTATAAACGAATAATTATTCTACAAAAAAAAAAAAAAAAAATCTATTTTCATTTACATTGTCTCTATTTCTTCCTGTAACTCCCATCCTTCTCTTACATTTACTAAAGTTATTTAGAGAATTACAAATTCAAATGAATAGACAATGATGGTAACTAATTAGTTTTTATCCAGGTTATGGGTATTTAATTCCCTTTTCTACTCTATATGCGGAAAACTTGTCTGATCTAATGTTTACTACATTAATTAATTCATTATCTGGTCGATCCAATCGGGTTCATGACCCTTTATAGCTTTAAAAGTTCCTTACTTCACGCAGGTCTGATACCTCTTGATAATTTCGGCTCATTATCTTCACTACAAACTTCTAACTTCGTAACTCCAGTATTAAATTCTTTGCTGCTTATAGTAAATGCAGTTTTTTTAAACCTATTCACTTGAGTTCAATAATTTTAATGTAATTTACAAAAGTTATGTTTGGTCCATTAGGAGATATTTTCACATTCAACTATTCGAACCAATTCCTTTCCAAATGTTACTCGCATCTAAAAGGAGAAATACGATGTAGTCAATGCTTCCTTTCAATGATGTATTACTCGACTATTACCCATGGGGGGGGGGGGCCCCCCCGCAGTTTTACTAGCCTTAAGTCTGGCGTTGATTGTTATATTACTGATCCATGATTATAAAATCTAAACAAAATATTTTGCAGATGAAAACAAATGTAGCAAAAATATTTTATAAAAAATTTCAGCTAGTTATACTAAACAGAAATACTTAGGGAAAATGAAAATGAAAATTTAGGATTTTGATTCTGCAGTTCTGAAACATTGCTTCGTTAAACATAGCGGTATTGCCAAATAAATGTATTTGATTAGTAACTTATTTTATTCACGAACATTCGCTTTCAAGATGTACCATGTACTATTTTACCAGTTCTTGACATTTCCACTTAGTGAAATCACTTATCAGGAATTTTTCTCCGCAGGACTATGTTTTCTCAATAAAATCTGCAGAAGTAATTTTCATCTAATGAAGTGCACCTCGTAATCGAGATTAGGCCCCGCCCCTTCAGTCGGTCAAGAAGCCAAGGGGGAGGGGGCAGCTGTGAATTAGGTAAATTGGTCGGGGTGAAACACAGAAGAGCAAGTGGAGAGGAAACGGCAGTTTCCGATTTCCTTTCCAGGAGCGTCACGGTAGCTCACTCCAGCTGCCGACGGAGGAGACAAGTGGCCCCGCCGCGGAAATGACAGCGATCCGCCCGAATTCCAATGTTCGCTCGTAAATCACGCCTGCCCTTCCCCCTCCTTTCCCCCCTTTTATTTTAATGGATTACTTACCCATCGTTCTGTCGCATGTTTATAGAAAATATATTATTATTGCATCCTCCTAATCGAAAATATTTTATTTCTCGTATTTATATGTACTGAAACAATCTTAGCGTTTTTTCAATACATCCTTATAATAGCAAATATAGCTAACTTTTCATTTTCAGATGCCAAAAAAAAGAAGCTTTGTAATTCAGATATAAGACCCTCTCAAATCCAGAGCGTTGTTTTTATCTGAATACGATAAAGATCGTCAAAAAGAATTTTTAAAGTAATATAAGGAGTGTCTTATTACATTTTCTCTTCGCTTTTCGAAAGTATTGTTAAACATTTTTTTTAAGATCTGAAAATTCGAAGAAGTCATTGAAATAGGTATCAAATACTTTCGAAAACCAAGGTTGTTGTCTCCTACTGTTGAAAATTCAAAACACATTTTCAAGCAGAAAATCGACTCAAAATTCATAAAAATCTTATGGTTATAACACAAATATTCATTTATCATAGTGTTTCTAAAATTTATTTATTTTAATATATAGAGTTGAAAATCAATGAGGTATAGGAAACGAAAAAGAAAACATATTTTATGTCGATAAAAAATGGATTGATTCAAACAGAAATGAGTAGAGCAATAAATTGTACATCAAGCCAAAATAAAGTATTAATTTTGAATATTTTTCTATTTGAGGGAATGTTTCGTATTGAAATTCTATTCTTCAATGCGTGAAGACAGTCTTTTAGGAAAATATTACAGATAGGGGATAAACATGATACACATTTTATGTAGATAAAAAAAACTGGATTAATTCAAATAGAAGTGGACAAAATTATCAATTGTACTGTTCTCCATGAAATAATAGAGTCTAAATAAAACACTAATTTGGAACCAACATTAATTCTACTTGAAAAAATTGTTCCAGACTGAAATTTTATTCTTCAACAAAACGCGAAAACAATACACAATATTACAGTACATGTGACAGTTTGCATTAAAAAAAAGGGGGATAATTTTAAGAAACCGTTGATATCGCGATCTTCTCTTTCTTACTGATATATAATTTACGGTGTTACATTGGTTTAAGTGGATTCTGCGATTAGGAAATGCACTTTTCATTTCATTTAAATTTAAAGATCTTTCTTAAAATAAACACAAGCAAATAGAATTAAAAAAAAATATTCTTTATAATTCGACACATTATTATGCTAAGAAAAAAGGTTTACATGTGTTCATGTTTGATGAATGAGCATTTTTGATAGTTTGTATATAGTACATGTATTCCTGTTTATACTCTTTTTAGTACGCTTTCAAAACAAGCAATATGCTATTTTATCCAACTATAGGCTACTTTTTCCTCGGAATTAAATACATTTAAGAACTCAATCTGTATACAGTTTTCACTCAGTTAAACCTTCTGGCAGATTTAGAGGAGACTTATCAGTGTTGTAGCTAGAAAAACATGTGCATTGTTACAAAATAGAGAATGAAATGCTGTCAAAAAATATTTAAAAGTACCTGATTAAAAAGTATTTGATAAAGGTATTCAGTGAATGATGTTTCTAATTAGATTTATCTTAAAGCTGTCTTCTCCTAATGTTAAAGAACAGGCCATTATTTCATCACATGTTTTTCAGACTCAAATATATTTCAACAGTAGTGTAATGGTAATCTTTTAACCGTCTCATCTGTTATCTTAAAGTTTATCTTTATTCTAATCACAAAATATAAATTTCAATTTAAGTCAAGTGCAGACAAATTAATTAAAGTAATCAATTATATTCAAAATAGCTTTGATTAATCCTTAAATATGGGAGACGCTATTCACAGTCAAGTCCCTATTCGTGAGCGCTAACAACTTCTATAATCTATCAAATAATACGCTTACCAGAATACGATGCGAATACCTCCTTCAATTACAGCAACAACACCGAGTCCTAATCTCACCAAATCTAAACCAGAAGACTTCCGAGCACAACACACTCACACCTTTTTGATAACCTTAACCTTATTATTTTTAATTCAATTCTCTATCGTTTATATACTACTTGATTATCTTTACTCACTTTACTTTCAAAGTTTGCTCAATTTGCATTATCACGTTTCATTTGATTAGAAAGAAGCTGGGAGCTTAATTATAAAACAAGAACGAAATCTCAGATGTTGATCGCAGGGAAAATTCGCGAACAGCCCAAATTACAGATATTATTGTCTTACTCGTTCATATTTTAAGCAGTTCATTTTCCCCCGAATAAAATCTATCATCTTTCGTCTTGTACATTATAATGCTAAATCGTTTCATAACTTATTTATTAAAGTGGAAAAAAAATTGACGCATTTATAAAATATTTCAAAATTTTAATGACTCGGGATGATAGATGTGAATAATGCGTGTTATAACTTCATGAATTTATTTTAATATTGGGATATTTTTTCTTTATGTAAATGAGTTTTGAGTTCGAATCTCGCTCCACGACATTCAGCAAAGACAGTGTTATATATAAACCCAATAAAATTTTATTTAAAGTTTTTGAAGGAATTAATTATACTTTCTCATTTGCTTAGATTTGTAAAAATATTATGTATTTTCATTCCAATTTCAGTTGATTGCTATGGTTTTCATCTATTTTAGAAAACTGTGAAGTGCATGTCTAATTTTTCAATGTAAATCAAGCAAGTCTTTGTAATTCTTTGTGGAATATATTTATCGTATTCAACACAATTTCCTCTAGAAAATCTTGAAACATATAAGTATGCATTAAAACTAAGACAATTCTACAAATGCATTTTAAAATATAAGAAAACACTGAAAAGAGCACGATGAACTAAAGAATTTTTTTTAGTTTAATTCTCTCTCTCTCTCTCTTCTCTCTTCGGGCCTATTAACTTAAATAATCTTGAATTAAATTTTATGAATATTTTGCTGTTGTGATAAGTAAATCCACGTTATTTATATACATAAAAAATAGGAAGAAAAAAAACTGTGGATTTCTATTGAATGAAATGAATCTTAAGGCTTTATCTTGTTGGAATAAAAAGTTTTTTTTTGGGGGGGAGGGGCTATTGTGACTTTTTGAGACAAAAAAATTCTATCACACAATCTGAAAAACAATCATTTATTTTCTAATCTCTTTGAAAGATTTTCTCCGCGAGCGCACTCAATAGACGGTAAAACAGATATAAAGGGTATCTTTAACACGATACGTTTCTTTTTAAAATTTTGGAATATTTTATCAAGCAGAGTCTCTCTCTCTTTCTCTCTCAAGATGATGTATTTGAGGGGTGGTTCCCATATTATATTTCATCAAAAGGAAGGAGTGAACGTCGGACTTTCAACAGTTATGAAATAAGAAAATATGATAGAGTAGTTGAAATCTGTTAATATTACACGAAAAAACTGTAAAAAATTGATTATTATCAACTCACGTATTGTAAAAATTTATATTTTAAGTAAAAGTTATATATGAATTTTTTTTTAAATCTTAAATTTTTAGACTTTAACAGATTTGAATAACCTTTGCTATTCTAGTGATCATTTTACCTCTGAAAAATCGAAAATGATTATTTTATAAAAGGGCTCAATTTGAGTAAGAAAGGCAAAGGCTTAAAAGCTGGTTTCATTTCTATAATCGTGAAAAAATGATGAATGGTTTTTAAGTACTGAATTAAAATAAAAGAATTTTATAAAAAAATAGTTAAGCATAATTAATTATAAAAATTAATAACTTAAATATTTCAGAAAGAGTATAAATAGTGATAATTACTCGTATATATTTCAAATCTTAAAAGTATTTAAGTGTTTACTGATAATCTGGATCAAACCTCAACAGCAGGGATCACTAACTCAAGTACAGCAGAGGGTCATTCGTGAGATACATGATGATTTGACCGAAGATTGAAATTTCGCCTAAGTTCTTTTTGTAACTCTAGACTAAAACTGATTAACACTTGTCGGAGTTACAGGCTTTTAATGTAAATAATCAAGTAACGTATATGTGAAGTAGAATACTTGGATTAAGAAAATAAGCGGGTTAGAATATGAGGTTTCAAAGGGCAGAAGGAACTAATTAGTAAGTTTAAAGGATCCGTGAAACATTTTTATAGTTAACTCTGCTACTTTACTTATACATTTTCAATCGGTGACGATCTTCGTAGCTCAGAGCATCGATTAGATGAATATACTTGACCTAATAATATACTATTATAACTTCCACTCTACACTTAGTGAGTATAATGAGACCCACAATCAATCAATTAAAAATAAAATTCCTAAGATTAAAAAAAAAAAAAAAAAGCAGAAATCTTTTGTCAAATTTTAAAAAGTGACTCCAAAGTAAAACACGTTGGCTCCTCACTTTCATATGTACGTATGGAAGAATGTTTTCTCTAGAACTTATATATATATATATATATATATATATATATAGTTTATTCTGTATTTTTTATTTAATTCTATAATATTAGTAGGTTTTTAGTTTTAATAAATTTTTCATACTTGCTTTTAGTGGCTTAAATTAGATATGATTTTGTATAATTAAAAATTTTCTTATTAACATTAATAATTTTTAACATGCTTATATATAAAAACGGTTATTTCAATTTAAATCTAGCACTAAATCAATGTTTATGGTTTTGAGAAATTGCGATGAATTTTTTTATAGTCAACAGGTCAATTGAAAAGTCCCCGGTCTGACACATAGATGGCGCTACTAGAATTAAATCCATATGTTTTTTTAGTTAGCCCTAACCCTCAAAAGATGCGTGTATAAATTTGACAGCTGTCGGATCATTAGTTTGTGAATTATAGCATTTTGAGTGAAGCAACTTTTGTTATTGTGATAAAAATGGATAAAAAGGAATTTCGCGTGTTGATAAAATATTGCTTTTTGAAGGGAAAAAATACAGTTGAAGCAAAAACTTGGCTTGATGCCGAGTTTCCGGACACTGCCCCAGGAAAATCAACCATCAAGGATTGTTAATTACATGCAAATGATTAAAAAAAAATCCTGAATTAATGCCTTATTTTTCTATGCGTTACATCACAACATATGAAAGCCTAATTAGACTTAATATACAATTATCCCTCCCCCCCTGATGAGTTCCAGTGGAAACGAGGATACATTTCACCAACTACTTAGTCACTGAGCAAGAAGATGACATTTTTTCCCTTTCTTTGAAGTTCCAAATCCTTCATCATGCAACCCCTAACAGATATTTATACTTCTGTTAAACAGATATAAAGAGACCTCTTTTTCTTCTTTCATTCTGCTCCTGCGTCGACCTGTTGACCTGAAGTCCACGTTTACAATATTACAATAGTTGATCGGAGTATTTATGACTCTAAACTCGGGAAAGAGGGATTCTTATTCTTGACACTTGTATACTGGTTTGGTTTTATGATAAGAGTTCGAAAGGGGAGTCTTATGGTCAATGAGGGCTACTGAATTCGTTATACATAATTAAGCAGAAGCTCTTCTCATTGTAAAGGTTTTTTGCAGTCGTTTTTACTTCTGGAAGTAAATTAATTGTTCATATTTGAAAACGAAGTGCTCAATATTCTTTTACTTAAGATCGCTTCTGCATTTCAACTAGTAATTTCGGTTTCCTCCGCAAAACTTCATTCTCTGCCGGCTTATATCAAGGCAAAAACTTGTGATCGAGTATACATTTTACCTATCCAATTCTTATTAAGTGCAATTCAATCGAGTCGCGCCCATATTCGACCTGGATATTATCTCCTTCAGGTTAGAAGAATTATTGTCAAATATTATATTAATTTCCAACATCCCCACCTACACACATATCCATACAGCCATTATATTTAAGATATTCAACTCTAGTAAATAAAAGATTCACTGAATTTAAATTATGACTTATCTAAGTTACATAATATGGTATATACAATGCGGTTTTTCCAGAAAGACATGGTGTTTTCCGTTTGAAGGACGGGCAGCATCTACCCTTAGTTCTCTGTTAAGTAACAATGACTACTACATTCTACACATCAATCTTTAGCATTACAGTAATCCATATTCAGGAATCTTGCTGAAGACATAAAGCCGAAAAAAGGCTGTTGCCATGGCCTATATATATATATATATATATAATGCAGGAACTTCATTTATTCCCCCCGTGAGCTCAAGTAGAATCGAGAATACGTTTCACCGACCAATAAGTCGGTGTTCTGGCAACCTGGCAACTGTGGGCCTCTGATTATTTCAAATCAGTCCTCTTGATTGAATTTTAATGTTAAGATCAAAATAAAATACATCTAGATTAAGTCCAAAAATGTTCACTTAATGATGTCTACCCTTAAGGCTTAAACGAAGAACCCAGATATCGAACGTATTCAGTTAGATAAATGTTTCAGCATTAAGTTTATTCGGTTATGACACATGCTTACAAGTAATGAAGAGTCTATAGCTTTTAAAAATATTATTTAGTTATATAAATATTTAAATTATATGAAATTACAAAGGAAGTTCATTTGTGGCATCAAGGCTCCCGCCTACCTCATATTTTGAATTCGTGAACATGATAACAATGCTAAGGGATTTTCACACTTCTCACTTCTAATAAAGACAGCGATTTTTAATTTTCAACTCCCAGGAACTGCAGCTTTCCGAATGCAATATCGAGCTGAAGATTTTAAATTTTTAAAAACATCAATGAAATTTTGAACTACTAACCTTCAAAATATTAAATCCTTACATCAAGAAATACATTTTCCTCTTTGGAGATTTTAGGTAGATGGAGCTATGAGAGAGAAAACACATTGATCTGAACACGACATTGACGCTACCTTGCTTTTTTAAAAAATAAATACTTATTTTACCGTATTAGGCTTGTTGTAGAAATTATGTTAATCAAAGAACTTAAAATGTAACGGGTATAATTCAAATATTTGTAAGTTATAAAAAAAGAATTATTCCTGAAAGTAAAAAAAAAAATACATAAAAGGTCGTTCTAAAAGTCACGCAATGGCTTGAAGCCTCGTTTCCAAAACGAGTTCATTGCTAGAAGGTTAAATTTTGTCTTCTATCATAACCATACGTTATTGTTCTTTAAAATCTCATGCTAATTTTGACATAGTAAATGAAAAGGAAAAACAGCAAAAAAAAAAAAAAAAAAAAAAGATTATTTTTTTTATAGCTTGATTAAGAGTTATAATTATAAAATTCACTAGCCAATCGAAATTTCTTTGAAGATTTTCAAAAAAATTGGTTTCTTTCTGTAAGTACTGAGCTGATCCCTTGAAATATCGACTGAGGACTCAATCTCGAAAAAAAAAAGTATCAATTGTATTTTAAGCAACGCATATAAAACAAGTTTTCCTTTTCGGTGTTTCTCCATGTTTTATAATAATGCTTTTTTCCTGACGACATCTATTCTAGCCAATGACCACATCTTAGTATTGAATTATTGCTATCCTTTGAAAAACTTAAATAAATCACCAAAAACGACTTGTGTATATTGCCACATCTAATTTGTTGAAGGAACGTATGAAATTGTTAAATATTATATGTTAATTAAAGTATGTACTTCATAAAAACATCTTTAGTATACTGGCATTTTACGAGGAAAATAAATTATACAATAGTAATTTCTCTCTTTCTCTTGCTGGCTGCGGTAGCCTAGTAGTAATGATGTTGTCGGAATTGGCGTTGTTCTCGTCGAGTCACTGGTTCGAGCCCTGATACAACTAAAGACCTGCCGTGTAGCAGGACTGATGCATGTTAAATCTAATTGAGGTCCCATATCCTCTTGTTAGCGTGGTGTGGAATTATGGAGAGGCAGGTGTCACCTCAGGTGTCATCCTCGTCGCTAGACCGAAGTTCGAAATTGCGAAGTTCGTCGCCAATAGCCCTCATGTTGTTTCTAAGTGCGACGTTAATAAGCAATCACTCACCCTTCATTCTCTTTAAAGAAACCATGGTTTTTTGTAGAGCATAATATAATGTGCCAGCCTTCTTGTGTAATAAGCAAAGCAATGCTTGATTTTTCTCAACAATCAATTCCCATGTTTCTGGTTCTCTTGTTCAAGGGAGCAAAGCAACATCTGTTGACTTTAGCAACTATAAAAAATGCAAAAGAAGCAGCAATTGACGCATTAAAACTGATACCACTGAATTAGAACATAGATGCCCAGCTTTTTATTTTCTCTTGAAATGTAAAAGGGACGTTATTGAGTGACAGAAAGCAGCCTTGGACCACATGCGAAGTATGCAACACTATTGACACACACAAGCAATAAAACTTATGCAGAAATTTCTGCCGTCAGAAAAAAAATGCGAACAAAAATGAATTTATTTAAACAATGAAGTAAATTAGAACTATATTTAGTATGGAAATAAAAATTTTAAAATTTTTCATGAAATGCTTTGCATTAATTTAATAACCGGATTTTCATTCAAATCGTAGATAGTTAAAAGAATCAGATTTTTAATGATATATAAAATTAAATCTTATGTGATTTGATAAAATTAGTGGAATATTTAACAGTGCTATATAATAACTAGATCCCATTTGTAGTTTCGGAAAGGTACCTGAATAGGCGATCTGTATAGAATAAATTTTCCTTGCTGATTTTTCCAATAAAATTAGCTTTACTATTAGATGGAAAGTTAAGTCCTCCCGCAGAATATAATTAGTTCCTTTGCCTTTGAGTTTCGGTAAAAATTTAAGTAAACTGGTACGAGGGGGTATCGTAAAGTCTTAATTATTACTAAAAAGTAACCGAGATATATCTGGGTAAAATTTATTCTGCATATTAATTGATCCTTATGTACATAATGTTGTAAATTGCAATTATTAACGTTGGTTTGTTTAGTTTCAGAAGCCTTAGATTGAGAAGTAACCCATAATATAAAGAAAATATATTTCCACAATGACGGCCTTTCAAAGGTCAAAAAACGCTGGGATAATTATACCTATTGATGGTGACTAAGCAGAAAAAGAATAATAAAAAAATAAGTTTCTATTTCAAATACTTTTTTACAACTAATTAAAACTTTACAGTATTGAGGGTAACTTCGATCTATGACTTTCTAAAACCATACAAATCAACATTAATAGCTGTAATTCATGACATTATGTACATAAGAATCAATTAATATGTGGAATATATTTTATCGGTTATTTCTCAGTAAAAATCAAACTTTTATGAAACCCTCTCTTAGATGGCAGATTTCTGCAAAGCATGGGAAATGATGCATTATGGTGAAGGTAAGGTTAAATTGTTGGATAAGGATTCTTCGACTCTATCGATTTAGAACGAATTAATCCGTCAATTAAAAAGACGGTTTTAGAAGTTATTCAGTATGCAAACTACGTTATCGAAGGATTTATCTGGGTCTGAAGTTCCTACCTTTAAGGGCAGGATATCCATTTCTTGAATGGTGGTTTGACGATATGTGTTTTACCAATAGAGACCCCCCCCTCTATTCTTAGCTTTTTTAAAAATGTAATTTTAGGGTGAGATTATTAATGCTTATTTTGAAATTTTAATTTTATGAACTCTTTAACTTTAAGCTTTTGCCTATCCGTTGTCTTTTAAGGTATTAAGTGTATTTTTTTGACGGCATAGGTTCAGAATGGGCAAGCATAGGAAGGAACTGTTTTGAGAACTAGTCTTAAGTACGTTCCAAAACAAATGCTTGAAATTTTCTATAAATTATCGAGATACTCATTTGAAACTTGTTCGAACTTCCATTTGTTATGCATTTCATTATTAAACGTTTGTTGTCACAACAAACATTAATAAAAGTAATGTGAGCAAATTATTTTTCTCAAATGCATTCCCAGCACAACAAAAAATCTAGAATATAAGTGCAAGAGATTTAATATATAAATCGAGAAGAATATTTGATGATAGATTTGAATACGTGCCTAAGGGAAAGTTCAGCTTATATAGCTGTAACATAAGATATTTAAATGTAAGTAAAAATAGAATCCCAAGGCAAGAAGATCCGCGAAAAAAGGAATATGTTATGAACTCTTGAACTTATCGTTTAAATTGCAGTAATTATTTCTTATAAATACTCTTAGAATTGTGTGTCTATTATTTTAAAGCAAAAGGTATGCGAGATCGGAACTTTGTCAATGAAACTTGAACAACAATTTAAAAAAAATTAAGGAAGATCCTGCAAATGAGGAAATTAGTGTTGAGTTAAACTTTTCTGGAAGCATCGAGGGTTGTATTGCAGTTTTAACAGTAAGATAATATTCATTTTTGTAAGGGAAGATGATAGTTTATGATAATTAATGTAAAATACAATGTTTTCTAAACCTACGCAAAATATTTGGTAAATTCTTACCTTGCCTGAATTTAAAAAAATGGGGGAAAAAAAAGAATTTTGGTTTTATTTTCAGATCAAGCAAAGACATTTAAAAGATAAATATGCTCCTTTAGCCTCACGCGTCGAATGTCAAGCAATGTTATTCTTAAGAACAAGCCACCAAATGGTGAATACATTTTTTTCAAAGGTAGCTATGATACTCCCTAGTCTGCCTAAAATGGCAAAAATATTCTCTCTCTCTCACTCACTCTCGATTTCTTTCAATCTTCTGCTTTCAATAAAACATGTTTACTTTCTCCAGACTTTTTTTTTAAAAATATTTTCAGTGACATAGTAACACAATAAAAATTTGTCTGAAATGATGCATGGTAAGCAGATCATGCATTATAAAAGATACTCTTAAAACTCAATGGAATCTCTAAAGATTAGACTGTCATAAGAAAAAATGAATTAACTAAAAGTCTATTTTAAAAACAAGGAAGCAATCCTAGTAAATTTTTTTTGCTGCTGAAAAATGTTATCAGTTTTTGCAATCTGAACTGAAATCTGGGTCACAGTAGTTTAGCGTCAGAGTCGTGAGCTTCGAAGGTGATGGATTGTGGGTTCGAGTTTCTAAAAACTACTGCCCGGTAAAGTGAGAGTTGATTATTAGTTTATTGACGTCGCACATAAAAAAAAACATTCGCGGCGGACCCCGTGATTTTGAACCACAGTCAGATGACGGGGTTGGTACTAGAGTTCACTCTCTTAACTTCCATACCAAGCCAGTGAGATAATTTTGAGTCCCGACATATTTATCACGCATCTGTTTTATAACAAAACGAGTCTTGAGTGGCATCAGGACTCTAACCAAATCGAAGGAAACAACGATGATCACGATCCCATTTAACTTCCGGGGTAGTGAGGAATTTTGTGTGTTAAAACCAATTGGTCTTCAAAGTACTCAAGTGATACGAAGTGGAAATTTGGAAAATGAATTACTGACCTAAATACTCCTCTTTTAACGGATAATTTTAAAAATATGGGTGTTCGCGTCATTTGTTGCTTGTGACATTGTTCTGCAGCGATGTTAAATTTTTTTTTTTTTTTTAATGAACTCATACTAGAAATGCGTTAAAATATCAAATATCAGAATGACATTTCAAAAAATACACGCTTAAGAATAAATTTTATGTAGTTTCTTTTTTCCTTCTTTCATAATTTTTATACAGTTTTTAAAAAAGTCAATTTTATTCTATGCATGGGGAAAAAATCGTTTCATGTGGATGATTAATTCAATGAAAAAAAGAATAACGAACTTATCATTATTTGAGAAACCCATAGAAATATATTGAACACACAGGATTATAAACTTTTACGTTTCTATACAAGTAATTTTAATTTTTGTAGAAGTTTCACCCAAATTTTAATCGGTAACTACGTGAATTCCACAAATTTGTGACATACCTGAAGAGGAATAAACAGCCTATTTAATAGGAATTTTGAATGTAGGGATTAATATCTCCTTCACATTTTTGAACCAAAACATTTTTTACTGATCAGAAATTATTTTTATAACGGGAAAGATTAGCAGATAATATTAAAAGGTGATGGAGTTGTTTTCTATGAAAACAAACGTATGACCATACAAAACAATTGATAAATTGTATCTTGTATATCTGTTAGGCCGATATCTATGGGATACAGAATTTCTCTTCTTCACCAAAATTATTCGAAACAAAAAAAGAATTTAATTAAAAGGAAAATAACCGCATTAAATTTGTTTGAGTATTTTCCAATGCATATGTATGGTTTTAAGGACATTCGAGGCCAATTTCTTTCAATCGTACTCTTCATAATCTCTTTAAAAGCTGAATCACTTATACTAACAGGGACAACGTGCGCAGAAATCTGGAACCTATATTGACATTTTTTTAAAGTTGAAAACACTTTGCATGATCCATACGTAAAGAAAAGCGGGTGAAAGCTGAATCAGGAATTTCGAATTAAGTTAAACTTTTAAGAGAATCTCACATTTCTGTGGCTAAGTGCAGACTTTTCAACCAACTTCTGAAGCCCTTTTCACAGACCTTCACTGTTTTAGGTCAATAACATCAACAATATCTAGATTCAGAACAAATCATCCCAAGAGCATGAAAATTCACCCTGACAACACAAGAACCTACAATAATATGTAGTAACTTCCCACATATTCCATATAGTATATTTATAATTGTCCAACCATTTAACCATTCCTTTTTAAATTTGTCATTGATCCTCATATTTATTTAACACCACAGTAATTTCTCTGCAATCCTAAGGTACTTGATGTAGCAGGCCTTTGAGACTATCTAAAGTATTATTTTCAAATATTATTCAAAGTCTTGACAACAATAAGAAAATTTTATACCATAACTTCTGAAACAGAAAAATGTAATAAAACTGAAATGTCTTTTTTAAAATTATGATATGCAATTAGAAAAACGAGAATTTTAAAACATTATATATATATATATATATAAACTTTTTGTATATAATTTATATATTGTTCTAAATACAACTCTTATTTCTGTACGTCCAAAATTATTACTGTATCCGTAGGACAAAAGCTGAAAAAAAAATTTCTGTTCAGTATTCGAAAGAAAATCGAAAACATTTTGGTTCCACAACAATCTTGAAGCATTTAATTGACGTTCGCTAAGAAAATTTTTTAAAGCTTCCTAGATTATTGATTAAAAATTAATGTATTAATATAAATAAACAGAAATTCGATAAAAGATGTTTGTAAGCTCTGAAATTTATGAATAGGATAAAATATTTCATAATATATGTGTAAGTAAGACTATACTTAAAGAAAACTACCTTTAAATTCTCAAAATTTATTAATATTCTATTATACTTAATACTTACAATTTACCAAGAAAAGAATGACAATCGAAAACACTTCCACATGCCGTACATCCCCTTGAAATGTGGCATATTCATTTAAACCCGTGCGTGCGAATAAAATCAGGAATGAGCAATAAACATTCTGCCACTTTCGGGGGAAAGAATACTACAAATTCCACCGGGTGATGTCGGCGGAATCCTTTCTCGATGTTCTAGTGTGGTCATTGTTTATTTATTCAACAAGCAGTTTAACGCGATGTCTTTATGGGGCGATTACGTACTTCCCTCCCAAATGAGGCTGCCATCCAAAACAAAAGGACCAGCATTCCGGTAAAGTGGAAATATCACCCAAATTACGACACTCATTACAGCATTCCGCTGGAACAATAGGCGAACGACGTGTTGTCCAAGTAAAAGATCGCCTCTTAAAGTGACCGCAGAGATTCAGACCAGCCCATTACGTAAAAATGCTCTTCCTGTACATGGAACGGAGGAAAACCAAAACTCTTCCGGCCGCCATTTTGATCCACCAAAGTTTGTGTGTTTCAACTGAGGTTTCCGATTGCGGGTTTGTGGCGAAATCATTAATGCTACCGCGACGGCGTCGCTGCGGGCGGCAATGGGAAGCGCGGACCACACCATGTGACACCACCAGAGGAGATGACACGAAGATGATTACCTGTAAACTACTTTATGCAATGCTTCAGCAGAAAGTTATTCCTTTTTTTTTGAATAAAAATTTCCTTGTGATTAGTTTTCGCCGCGGAACGTGTTCTTGAGCCCAATTTCCGGTTGTTCAATACATCACAACGTTACCGATTACCTACTTTGTGAGTTTTTGATGCGCCAACTCGCGGCTTAGACCAGTAACTCTTACCATCTTTTTTATTACTATAAAGCAGTTTAACCACTAGAACCTTTTCTACCATAACAGAGAAGCCATACTTAAATCCCGATAAAGTATGAGTAGTCCAATTACTTGAAAATGCTTAGGACCAAACACTTTTTAAGAGCTCGTAGGTCTCTAGAACGACAAATATTGCTTGAGTAGTGTTCTTATCTGAAGAAATGGAGAGGTATATCCTCCGTGTTTCTTAAAATCAGAATAAATTCTGAATAGTAATTAACCATCTATAATTAGCAGTGGTACGAAATCAATGCAACAAAATGATCGCTGAGTGAAACAGCCCTTAGTTTTTGATCAAAGTATGTTAATGTAATTAAAACTCTAACTTGCAAATATATCAGATGTTCGAATAAATCACAATCAAAATTTCACTTCGAATCATCAAGAGTTCGAAAGTTTGGCCGAAAGGTTTAGTTCAGCATAAATTGAGAACCATAGTACTTTTTAATTAAATATATTAAAAGTTTACAAACGTAAAAAAAAAATAGAAATTAAACGGAATCATGTAATAAGAAGTAATATAAGGCAATCAACTATCAATAAAACGAAAATGTACGATGTTATAAATTGATAAGCTGGCTGAAAAACAAGATAATTGCTGAATAAATAGAACATTAATTAAGCATTATAACTGTAGAGTAGCTCTATAATATAAATAATAGTATAATAAAGTAAGATTGAAAAATCGTATTAAAGTAATATGTTACGATAGATAGCATATAAAAACAAAAATAGAAACTTGTATAAAGCGTACATAAAATGAGTACCTTCCTAATCAGTCATCATGAGAATAAATAACGCATTCACACATAACCAATTATAATTTCATTATATTAAGATAATTGTATATTCTTCCTCTAATTTATCAATCATAATTTTAAATTTTATTCTTAACAAACAAACAAACAAATCATTGAATATTCATGTTTAATTACTAATTTTTCATTCTTTTGTTTCAAAATATTTTATTTTACTGCA
The DNA here is from genome assembly GCA_019974015.1 of Nephila pilipes. NCBI lineage: Eukaryota > Metazoa > Arthropoda > Arachnida > Araneae > Nephilidae > Nephila > Nephila pilipes. Next base: position 325,284 of record BMAW01022874.1, read on the forward strand.
GATTTGAAAATATTTGGTGATGCTTAATTATTGTTCATTTTTATGTAAGATTAAAACAAATTGAAATCAATGAAAGATTTAATAACTACTTGAAAATTTAACTATTTGTGAAATAGACTTTTTTTTTGTTTCCAGTTAAAGAGTTATAAATGCAGTTCTTTTGTTCATTTAAGGGGATTTTTGATTCAATTTTCATTATTTAATAGAATTTCAAAATCCATTATGCTTTAAAGAATAATTTCTATTTACAGAAACAGATTATTTCTCATGTTCTTTCCCGAACTGAAGCATGCATTGGATACGTACTTGAATCACAAAGATTAAATCGAAATGGTGTACACACATCCATATGATACAAAGTTAATGGAGTGGTAAGTTGACATAATTCAGTTTACTCTCGTTATTATTTGCTATTAGAGATATTATTTCTCTACTGGAAAATAAGAAAGTCGATAACAATACACTTCATTCATATCTCATATTTTCGCTAATTTTACTTGGAAAATACTCGATGAATCCACAGAATTTCTTCAAATGAAGCAACAAATTTAAAAATGAGCTTCTCAAAAAGGTATTGAGATGCTTTCAAAATGTTAAGAATATCTCGTCAAATATATCATCATATTGGTTGATATCTTTAAAGCTATAGTTTACGTTATATAATATTTATGAATTTTACAGATAGCAAACTTCTAAATCTTAATTAATTATGTATTTTAAGTCGATAATATTATTTAAAACTAATCTTTCCAAACTTTTCGTCTTACCTAACAAATTACATGATAGAGCTTAAAGAAAAATGTCTTAGATATAAACTGAAGTCGTGTCTTTCCTTGAATTAAATGAAATTATGAATAATAAAATAAAAATATGCATTTGAAAGGTCAGAAATAAATTATTTGTATGTATTTATTATTTGATTTAGAAAAGGCATATTTCACAAATTAGATGTGTCAAGTTAAGCATTTTTTTTTTTTTTTTTTTTGTTTAGCGTTTGTTAATGAGAAAGGAATTGATAATGATTTATAAGTTTTTGGATTAATTCAGAATAAGGTATCATAATTTCTATTACGTGACATTTTATTTTATTCGAATGTACTGAAGTAAATTTTTTGTTTGTTATGTGTAAATGAAAGTAGCTTGAATCTGTCAAAAGCAATTTGATTGTATAACCATCCACAATTGTCATGAGCGATTTTTTAGAACGTAACAGTAAAAATTGTTTATTTTTTGTAACAATGAATAAAAAATGAATTTATTACACATTTAATATTGTCTAGTGGTATATTTGAAAGTGTGTTGCATTTGTAGTGAAATTTGTACTGGACACATGCATGTAGCTCCAGTTGGATTTTTCTTTGTTTAATATAGAAAAAAAGAAGAAAAAAAAATGTAAAAAATAGAAATAAGAAATTTTTTAAACCTATTTGCTTAAGCAAATTAAAAAACAGCAAAAATTTTATTTAAAAATTTGCAAAATGGATTAATTCAGTTTATAGAACATGAAAACTGGATATTTTCTTACATGAAGAGGAAAACAAAGAAAAATTAAAATAATCTTTTCAAAAGTAAATTTTTACAGCTCACTCTTTAATTCTTACCAGTTAAAAGGATGCTACTTACCGTTTATTTTTTGTTTTAATTATAATTAAGTTTAATTAAATCATTCCTTTCTCTCTAATTAATCTGGCAGGATAATAAAAAGTAATTTTACTTATTTCACAATGGTGCTTATTTCTTATTCGACAGCATTATATGTTATCAAAATTTCCAAACATTTTATTTTCCTGTAACTTAACTCGTTTCAAGAAATCTTTGAAAATACGCGCTGAAGAATTCGTGTAATATAACTGAAAGCATGAACTACGCTTTGTAAATAAAAAAAGAAGAAAGAATGTTGCATATTTTGGAAGGTAATGAGCATAAGTAGAAGGTACAATTTCAAAAAAAAAAAATATCATGTTCTGTTTATTTGTTTTCTTTTTTATTCCAACCGATTGGAAACTATATTACAGCATCATGATGGTCCAATAATGCATTTTAAAGGCCATTACTATTCCCATCACACACACACCACCCCAGAGCTAACCAACCGTAAATGAGAGCGAAAGCAGTGATGGGTCCATCCACTTGAACGAAGGAATCAGTGGAGTAACAGCTGTGTGAGAGCGCATGCTCCAGACAAGCCAGATTTTTTGTGTTCTTCAAACTTCAATTTCTGTTGCATTCAAAACTGATATTCAAAAGTCAGACTTACATTTCAGGACAAAAAAAAATGCAGAGAGTTATAAGGATTATTTTAGATGATATAAATATTGCCTTCGAAATGTTTGCCGTGTTTCAAAGCAAAATTACATTTAATATAAAACAACATATAACAGGAATTAGTTTTAAACTCAAACAAATATTCGCAGACATACCTCACTGAATCATCAAACCGAAAAGTAAAATTACATGCTTAATTATTATGGATTATTTTTAAGCCGTGCTCTTTTCTTAGCTGCCAGAGCAAAGTATGTAATCAGAATCTTCTTTGTAATGTATTTCATGCAAATTTTGTTATTATTTTAGGATTCCTTTACTTTCTCATCAAACATCGCTTTTAACTTCATTGCAGTCTCAAGAAATATTCCGTATTCTCTTAATACCATACCTTATAGTAATTAACATTTAATTATTTCATTACAATATGAGGAAGTACAGTAAGAAGCTATATTAAAAAGCACTTTAAAACTTTTTGATTGTGCAATCATGAAAGATCACTTCGAGTCATAATTTATACGCAAATATGAATCATAATCAAGTGGCAAGGAAGACATTTGAGCCTGTACCTCGCTCACCGAGTCCATTCTACACAAAATGAAGATTTTGCTACTACTACTACAACTAAAATTAGATGGCAATCGAGCGCCAGCGAGATTATCGCTTCTGCTCAGTGTGTCATATGGAAGAAATTTAACAAGAACAATTAGAGATTTTGAGAATTTCAATTTAAGAATTAAAAAAAAGAAAAAAAAATTTAGAAATTAAGGTAATTAAATCTAAGCTATGGAGGGTTTAGTAGAAATATTTCCAGTAAAACTGCAACCCTTTCCACAGGTGTGTGTGTGGGGGGGGGGGTAAGTGAAGCTTTATTGGTTATTAGCGAACTTTTGTCAGAGAAGATTTGGCATTTATTGATAATATGAAAATACGGAAGTTTGAGAGGTTGAAGATTTTGCAGGCTGATTTTACTCTATATATGACATCGGTTTCAGAAAATGGAGCTTCAACTTTTTAACCAATAAGTCTCTAATCTACTGAAATCTCAATTCTTGTACAAAATAATAGTGCAAAGTTTTGGCGGTCTTTGAGATTCTTGATATCGCTGTGGACAATAATTTGGGAAACACTTCAACTCAAGAGGTTTAATTTTTAAGAGAATTGTTGTCTGATCATACGATCGTCATATTTTTCATAGGATCAATGTTAATTATTCACGTAATTGGATCGTTAATTACTCATCCGTTTTGGTCTCGTGCGATTGTGATTCCGACAAGTGAGAACAAACGATTGTTTGCATTCTGATTTATTCACATTCGTAATGTAATTGTTACGTCGAAAAATAAGGTGTGTGAACGCCAAGGATTTCTGGGTCACGTTCAGGTTGTCAGCCGATTCATTAATCTTTTCTTTTTCTTTGTCAAACAAAAAACATCTTAATACTGTCTTACGAAACACCGTGGTCCTTCAACCTGAGTATCTGTCTAAACTTCAAGACTAAAGGACCTCGATAATTTTAACAAAAAATGTCACAAACCAAAAGGAAATGAAAGCATGCATCTTCGCGCATGTGCAGTTCCCCAACTCTTACTGTGTAATCTTGCGATGGTGGTCAAAGATGGCTCGCGCCGAGTAGGAGGACAACAAGAAGGCGTCGTCTTTATAGGGTTATTCGCTTTCAGAGACAGCGCGCGAAGAGAAAAAGCGAGACATCGCGTGAGGGATTTCGAATCATGTTGCTCGGACGTCATCTGCCCCCTCTAATTGGAGGTCACAATCATTTCTCCATAACTTTATTCTGTACCTGCTGCTGTCATGCTTCCCTTCCGACGGAAATGTCCCCCGCTTGCTTCTTGTTTGGCCAGATTTCTGGTAATCAGAGAGGATGTTCATCTTGCCCTGAGATCGACACTCCTGTGCGTGACAGCGCAGCGGAGGGAAATTAATCAATCGCAGGTAGAAGGGCATCTTATGACACTGGAATAAAAACAGCGCATCTTCAATAAAATCATCCTCTCCCAAGACGAGATACTGTCCTTTTACGAAAGCTGAAGAATAGGACTTAGTTACGCACATTTTGAGACGCTGGGCTGTTCGCGATTTTCTCCTCTCTAACCTCGAAGCTTTTGTTAATTTAAATTGCATACAATTACAATTTCTTCCCAATTAAAATAAAATGGTAAAATTAGGTAAATTAGATGAAGATAAGTAGTTAATTGAAGCAAAGATAGTGATATATGAGTTAAACAGAATTTAAAGGAAGGGAAAGGGGGAATAAAGGATAATTATAGGTTGATAGATATTTGTAAAATTGGATTAAAGCATCGTAATTAATCTTTTGGACTGAAGTAACTTCTAGTCAAATTACTAAGATTCGAACTTCCTGTAATCGAGAAGTGTTTGAATCAGAATGAGTGATTTGGTAAACTAAGATTTTATAATTACATTACAAACTAGGATTGATCGAGACAAGACAGATTCGAGAGAGAGCGACTTGATATATTCTTTTATAGTTAGTAAATTGTTTTATTCTGTTCTTACGTATCTTCAACTGGAGTTCGTAATTATTGTCTATTTTATTAGACTGAAAGATGCTGGTAGAGTTAAATAACGAAGGAAGAACGTCACATTTTTTTGTTTTGTTTTGTTTTTGTTTCAAACAAAAACTGACTTCATTATTCTTTAGAGAACAACATATTTGATTATATTATTCATTTCTGTTTGAATCAATCCATTTCTTTCCTTCAATTCATTTCCATACTTAAGGCATTAAGTATGTTTCGTCTTCTATATCGTAATACCAAAATGATATTTAACTTCACCTGTTAAAATGAAAAATGGCATATGTTCTACGTGTTATAAGTAGACGAACTTAACATTGGGACATATTTTCAATTCATGAATGTGTTGCGATTAATTTCGTTACATTCCGATACTTAATTATTCATAATTCGTTACGTTTCTCAGCAACTCGTTACGCATTCCAGTACAATCCAATTCATTTACACTTAGGTTTCTACTCTGTAACATGCAGCAAAGACATCCTACACATGAGTGAAGCCCTTTTAGACTCTAAAAAGATGCAAACAAATATTTATTTTTTTAAAAAGAAATTCTAGAAACAAAACTAGAATAGCAGTATTTCCACGGAAAGAAGAGTTGATGCATTTTTTGAAAATTAGAAACTCAAACCCGAAATTTTATTGCTTCCCGTAGATTAATTAATATTATCATTTCAGTATTGCTTAACAATCACACCGTTGTATAGATATCATTACTTAGTTGGACCATTTGGAAAAGATGCTAACAGCCTAATCAAAATCTGAACTATAAAACTAGAAAAATGGTTTTTTTCCTCTCCTTTTATATCTTGGCTGCGGTAGCGTAGATTTGTGTGATATGAAGAAAATTGTTTTCAAAATTCTTAACTACCAGTTTAAAAAATTAATTGCATACTTACCATAAGATTATCATAAATGCATTTCAACCACTTTTCCTGCTTTTAATTTTCAAATGTTAATCAACGTCGAACTTTGAAGTTATTGGTAACGGATCTTGCAATTTTGAATCTCCGTCAAGTGACAAGGACGACTTCGAAGCTGGCACTCTGTGGTGTATCTTGATGTAGAATGTGTATTCCTTCATTATTTAACTCTATAGCTATCTCAAAGTCTAATTAAATGGTCAATAAGATCAAGACTCCAATCGAAGATACGTTAGAGAAGGACAATACACTATATTATCAAGCAAAGAATATGCAAGTTCACACACTCTCTAATCCCTCTTAACTCGGTTAATCCTAGTTTATGTTCAAATAATAAAGCCTTAGCTTACCAAATCAGTCATTCCATTTAAGAAACTTCTATATTACTGCAGATTCGAATCTTAGTACTTTAATTAGGGGTAGCTTCAATCAAAGCGTTTAATTACGGTGATTCAATACAACATCAATCACTACACTTCTTATCTTCATCTAATTTACCTAATCACGTTTCATTTTAGTAGGGGAGAAGTAATTTTATGCAATTCAAACTACCAAAAGGCTCTGAAGTAAGTGAAGAGAAAATTGTAATAGCTCTAAGTCACAACTTTAATCTCGAAACTTTCTCACCACTTCAACATGAGAACTTGGAGCCTCGCCAGATTTAACTTGCATCAGCTCCATAACACGAAGGGTCTTTAGTGGCATCAGCATTCGAATTCACGATATGACAGAAACAACGGCGACCATGAGTTCATAACCATCGTAACATTGGATTCTATCACGATTTCCCCTTCTTCTAACAGTGGGGACATTTCTGTTTGAATTATTTAAAATGAAATCTCGCTCAATAAGTGAATCGTGATTAATGTAAATTTTAAAATGTAGTTATGAAGTATAGTGTAAAGATTCGATGAATTACACTTATAAACAGTCAAGAAATGAGTAATAAGGTAGACGTAGTTGGTGGTAGAACTAATGAGAGTGAAAGGGAATCAAAGTGAGAAGCTTTTGGTTATCTGAGGAGCGATCAGAGGAGAGTTAGATAAGAGTTCAGGATTCGTACCCTCAATTATATATTGTTTAAGATTTCGAACTCGACCGATTCGATCAGATTAGTAAGAAACTGTTTTTTAATGAACATTGCTTCAGACATTTAGGAAGTTTTGTGACGTGGGCTATTTGCGAATTATTTCTCTTCGACTAACATCTGGGGTTTATTTCTGATTTTATATTTAAGATCCCAGCTTTGTAATAAAAAGGAACGTGATGCAACTTAAGTAAACTTCACAAGTGGGGTCAATAGGTATAATCTAGTCGTATAAAAGTGACACAGAATTGATTTGAAAAAAAATTAAGGTTATGATAATTTCGAAGAATGTTAGTGTGATGTGCATGGAAATATTCTGGTGTGTTTAGCAGATTTAGCGAGATTAGGATTCAACACTGTCGAAACAATTGCAGGAATTACTCGCTTCTTATTCCGGGAAGAGAACTCTTTGATAGATTATAGAACATGTTAGTACTCATGAAGAACAAAGGTATAACTAGGGAGGGCTACCTAAATGTTTGTGCTGTAAATAAAATTATTTTGTATATGACTGGCTAATTTAATTAATTGGTTTGTATTTGAACTGAAATAGCAATTTATAGATCTTATGATTAACTTTAAAATGACAGACGAGACGGGTAATAGGACGTCATTATAGTTTAATCACAGAGAAATTAATATTAATTATTGAACTTAAATAATCTGAAAAGTGAATTAAAGTAATTAGGTTTATCATTAATACTAAACTCGACTCTTCTTTCTGTTAACTGAGATTTTTTTTTTTTTTTTTTGTTAACTAATCAAACTTAGTAATGGAAGATGAAAAAAATATTACGCGGATGTTACACCAAGACCACTCGCCTAATATGACCACTTTTCTGTTTTTGAAATACCATAAGTGACAGTTCTGACGTTAGGCTTAGTGAGATAAAATATTAATACGATTCTATTCTAACTGGAAAAGTCGGATGTCCAGGTCATCAAGAATAAACATCCAACCAATTTTTAAAAAATCTTTTTAATGTATATAATTTTTAATATGTTTTATGAAAAAAATAATACTCCCAAGCGTGGATTTTAAAATGAATAAATTAATAAAAAATAAATTTGCAGAATATCAATAGCGAGTCATACAGTATTCGTTCTACTGATTCAATTATTTCATACCAAACGTTTAAAAAATGTGTTTAATTTTTTAATTAAATAGGCGAGGAAAAAAAGAATCCAGAGCTGTAGAACGTAAGGGGAAAAATTTCGTTGCCCAACTTGCTAATCTCTCAGCGTTTTCGATTCAGAGTTGGGAAAGTGAAAATAGGTAATTCCACGACATATTTTTTAAAAAAAAAAATTCTTTCGAAAGTGACGGTATTTTGCAATTCATCTAGGATTATAAAAAAAAGGTATTTTCTGTAAGTTTTGTTTGTTGGGTACAAGATATGAAATTTATGATTTTTCAGGTTATTTAAAGCTGATGAGGAATTACTTCCTCCTTCCTATTCTTAAAAATAATTTTATCCCTATTTTAATAATTCGTTTGAGTTTTTCCGGTCTTTAAAAATATTTTAAAATTCCGCAGAAGCCTTCATTATGTTTTGGATTCTCTTTCGGGAGCACTTTATTGCATTCAAATAGATCAAATAGTAAAAATGGGAGAACTGAAGTCGAAATTCCATAGGATTAATATTCCCTCCACAAAATCAAAATGGCAGGTAAACGGGAGCCTTAAGTCTCCTGTTCAATTCTCCTTCCAAGATATTCGCACAAAACAAGCGTTCACACACACAAAGGAAAAGTAACGAGATAAAAGTATTGAAAAAATTTAAAACTAGATATACACAAGGTAGGTGATAAAAGTACAAATGTTGTTTGTGAATCATAATACGAATAACGAATAAAGAGAAAAACCCTTTTTCTCCTTATCTAGAAAAGAAGTATTTTCCCGATTGTAACAAAATGGCGCTTAGGAACGCAATTTTGTTTTATCTATACGCATAAGGACGCAGATATGCTACACTGTTCGACATGTCACTTCAATAGTCCAAAACTTGAAACCGGTATTTGACAAGACTTAGATTTCACCCAATTTTTACAGGCTTCCACTGGTGTTACGGTGGTAAATATACATAAAAATAATAAAAGGTGCGAACTATTATGATACAGTTGTCCCGGACGAAGTTACTTTTTTTTTTATTAATTGTAAGTGCGGAAAAAATCAATGCATTTTTTAATAGATATTAAATCCAGATTTGAATGTTGAAGAAATTTTCATTAAAATAAAGGTATCATAATAACGATACACCATGATAACAAAATAATGATGATAATGAATAATTTTTTTTTTGAAAAAGAAGAAAATTGAATTTTTATTAATGTGTTGACATTTCTTTTAGATTTAATAAACCTCTAAAGGTTATAACGATGGGTGGATATTCTCTTCATTAACCTCGGAAACTTTTATCAATTAGAATTGCATAAAATGACAATTTCTTCCCAACCAAAAGGAGACATGTTTAGGTAAACTAGATGAAGATAGAAATGAAGTGAAGTGATTTAGATATAATGATTTATAAATGATATGCAATTAATGGAAAAGGAGATGGTGATGAAGGATAAGATTGGCAGCATTGTTACTGAGCTTGAAATTATTCTGTTAAGTGGATTGAAGAGAGCAACACGAACAGCTTTAATCTAAGTGATAACTGTCGAAAAATGTCGTGAAATCAACGACGAATGGATTGGTAAGAGATAGATTTTTTTTTTATTTAACTCATAAATTAAGACTGTGAGTTAGGTTTGAGTTCTAGAGAGAGAGCGACCCTGGATTTTCTGCATCAATAAAAAATAATTTTGCTTGTTTAGTCTTGTGTGTCCTCAGTTAGAGTTTTGTAGTTTTTGTTTAATACGAGTTTTTTAAATTGAGACATGGCACAAGAGTCGAACAATGATGAATGAACGCCACAAGGTATCCAACAACGTTCGAGGCAACATTTTTTTTTTTTTTAAAAAAAAAGAAGGCGTTTGAATAAATTTTTACGATATTTTCATGAAGATTATGACTCAAAATTATTTAAAAAAGACCAAAAATATATTACATTTATTAATCAAAGTTAATAAATTAAGGAATGTGAGGAGAAATTTCACTCAAAATGCAAAACACTCCATGCAAACTTCTGCAGCATTTATCTAAAAATTATTGGAATACCCATTTATGACATACGAGTACATTAGCACAATAAATTAAAATTTAAGAAATATATTTAAATGTGAAAAAGCTACAGCTCATCGTGATAATTTCATTTAATTCTTTTTTTTTTATCAAATTTACCAATACTATATTCGTACCAAAACATCTTTAAATTAAAAAGCGTGAGAAAAAAGAATTGAGCACTTGTACCTCTACGTTAGAAGAATAAGAAAATGAGCAGTAATATATTTAAAAAAAAAATAAAGGTAATATTTTATTATGCTTTGACAAGCAAATGATAGAATTATTCCTAAGTGCCGAGCGAAGCAACATCAACAAGACGTAACAAATTCTTTTTTTTAAAAAAAAAATTACGATGCATTTAAACATTTACTGCAACGCTGTCTTTTCCTAAGAACTCTTTTTTTTTTTTTTTTTTTAAAGTTCCAAAAAGCAAAACTTTCGTTCTATCATTTAATCTGGTATTTAGTTCCATCTCCAACCATAACAACTGTCAGTCGCGAATCCTTCAACTTGAAATAACTTGTATTGGCATGAAAACAATTGCGCTTCCCGATTTCATGTGAAATCAGGCTGTGTCAATATTCCCCATCCACACTGCTAATCGACATGTTCGGGCGAAGAAGCCTTTCCACCCCTGTAGCAGCCGTGACGCAATTTCGCTTTTCCCACGTGTAATACGCCGCACGCCTCAACATGTTTCTTCAAGCGCGAGGAAAAAACGGTAAATCAGTTCACTTCCGCGTCTCTCAGCGTTCTCAAAAGTTAGCCACCTTATCTCAATCTCGGCAAACATTCGTTTCGTTAATTTTTTTAAATAAATTTTTATTTAATATAGAATAATCATTTTTTTTTTGGTACACTAATTTGATGAAAATCGGCGACTCTTTCTTTGGAAATGTGTAGAACGAGTTAGTCACACTAATTTCTCGTTATATTCGCTTTTTAATACTTCTTCGAATTAAATTATTTCAACAAAAGAAATAATTTTACGAAACGGAGTATTCTGCATATGCGGGGAATTTTTTCCATATTTCAGGGGGAAATGAAAACGGATAAGATTTTAATTGCAAAAGTGTGATGTTGGAAAAACGCTTCTGATTTTTATACTAAAGTTGGTTATTGTTCCTTCACCAAAATTCGTGATGTTTTCAAAACCATTCAATGTTCGTATTTTTTTTTTTTTGTAAAACAATATAAAATCAAGCTTCTTTACATTTAAATCAACATGAAATGATACTGCGATTTTTTTTCTCTTTCTGATATAAATTCCTTCGAGAAAAAAATACCAAAAAATAACCCCCCCCCCCCCCCCCCCGAAAAAAGCGTTTACTTAGAGCTACAAATAAAAATTTAATTAAATGTAAAACAAAGAAAAAGTATGAAAAATTTCCTCAAACTAAAACAAATAAAATAAAACTTATAACTTTTAATTAAACTACCTCAATATGGGATATTTTAAATTTTGTTATTAATTGTAAAATGTTTTTAATAGCTCCGAATAGTCAGCAGTAATAAAACAGAGAGGAAACAATTTGAATAATTGAATTTATTCCTTTGAGATTATTTAAATATTGTTATTATTTAGCAGACTTTAACATTGTTTTCTAAAATTAGAAGACACGAGACCTCTAATAGCCAGTATGCAACAATGCAGATAACTATATCTATTATAGTTTCTAAAAAACTTGAGTTCTTATTCCATATACCTTTCCAAAAGTTGGTAAGGAATACTTTGGTATTGCTTTAACATAACAAAAAAAATTTGTGATGAGATTTAAATTACTAATGCATTAGAAAAATAATTAAGACATAAATTTCCTTTGTGTATACCTAACAATGTAAAGAAACAAGGAAAAAAACTAAAAATATTTTTCCCCCTTCGGCTCTTCAAAGAATTTTTTCCCCTCTCGATTGTGACACAATATTTCTACGGAACTCAGTGGAGGGTGAAGATGTGCATAGTTTTTCATTACTAACATTAAAAGTACTCAAAATTCGTGTTATATTTTTTTGACGTGGTTTAAATCATCCCTTAGTAAAATGTTCAAGCCTCACAGTAATCTTCTTTAACTCCTACGGCTAAGAAAATTGGATAAACAAATTTGCTTTTAACTTGTAATACTTTTCATGCTTTTTTTTCTTAATAGACAGGCGAAATTCATTATTTTTACCTGTACTTGCGCAATGTTGGCTTCAAATTTGGATTCGCATCTTGTGTGAAAAGATGCTCGTAATCTTACCTGTGTGCTACACCATATTTCACGTTTTGAATAGTCGTATGGTTTGTATAGTTGTACTTCGTGGTATTTTTAGGCTGACGATAATGCTTCATTTAATTTTTAAACAAACCATTTACTTGAAGATAATTTTATGCAAACCATTATTGACGCTTGTTTTTATTTATTGTCGATTATTGTCTTTGAATTTTTTGATTTTGTATCACTTTGTAGAAATAGTGTACAGTGTTTCAAAGGTTTTAATTTGTCGGCATGTTTGATTTAGAAGTGCTAGCCTTTAAGTAACGATAGTGAGTTGTAGCGTATATAGTTGCGTTTCCCCCTTTCCAAAACAGTTAAGCACTCGAAAAAACCGTTGTTTTGTAAATAGCCAGTCGTTAACATAATTTATCGAACATTTCTTTCGTTCTAGTTTTATGCAGAATGCATGTTCTGACCAACACATACTAAAAAAAAGAAATTATTTGATACTTCAAATAATTTTATTTAAATCACATGATCCTAAGAGTCAAAAATGAAGGTTTTATTTATTTTATTTAATATTAAACCTTCTACTATATTTATTTCATAAACTCAAAATACAAACTCGTAACGATATTTTCAAGCTTGAGAAACTTGTTTCAGCCGATGAAACATTTGCTTTTGCTTACTGTGCAATAGTTTCTATGTATAGAAAGAAATATTTGTCGATGATAAGAGTAAAACATCATCCTTGGGGGTCATCCCTCGCTTTTTTTCATAATTGACTTTCAGTATACTTCATTTTTGAAAAAAAATGAAGCACAATTCGTATGTGTTTCATAAGGATACGAGATGTGGCTATAAAAGAACGAGACTAATGCTGCTACAGCATGTGCCAAACGCCAGCGACTGACAGCTATTTAGCGTGAAGCCTTTTGTTTCAAATGCACTGCCTCTCATTTCTGTAAAAAAAATCTGCAGATATACCCATAGCTTTCGTTCGCATAAGAGTTATTTTTTTTTTGGTTTCATTGGGAAAATGATAAGTGAACAAAGAATTGTTGTGAAATTTCACATGAAACTTGTAAAAAACATGACTGAAACTTATAATTTATTGGAAGAAGTGTATGGCAATGATTGTTTACTGCGTGTGCGTGTTTTTGAGTGGTTTAAGCGTTTTCAAGATGGCTGAGAAGACGTTGAAGATGATTCACTCTCAGGTCGTCCTACCACATCAAAAACGAATGACAATATCGAACTGACGTTCGGTTGAGTATTCGTACGATTGATGAAAACTTAATCGAATTATAGGAAGTGACAAAGAATCCACATGGAAGATTTTTCACCAAGACAATGCGCCGACTCATTCCACATTATCTGTCATGAGGTTTTTTGCCAAGTACAGAATCCAAGTGTTAGACCATCCGCCTTATTCGTCGGGTCTTGCGCCATGCAACTTCTATCTGTTTCCTAAGGAGAAATCTGCATTAAAAGAACAAGGTTTGAATCTTTGAAGCTGTGAAAGAGAAAGCGGCATGCGTCCTGAAGAAGCTGACAAAAGAAGACTTTTAGCACCGTTTCGAACAACAGAAGATTCGTATACAGCGTTGTAGGGGTGTATATTGAAGATGATAATAAGTAAATATGTATGACATCCAAACAAAATGTTTTATATCGTCAATCTTGTTATTTAATAGCCTTACTTCGTACTTCCAAATTAATGATGTTATCAATTTTGCATTAGTCAGGATGCTATTATATTTTCCACTTGACAATGCATATTTTTTGTAACATCAGCAGTAGATTCCAAATGAAATTTTGATTTCAGAGATTCTTTGCATTATAAATCAATCTAACTGATATTCTTCTCCTTGCTTCATTCTGTTCGTTAATATCACTAAGTAACTTCAATGGATTTTCATACAATCGGAAGTCAACAAAACCGGACAAAAACTCGTTTCTCAAATCCTTGATAAAATTCACAAAAATGTATGGTACTGGAGACTTGGAAAGTTTCGAACAATCGTATAAAGTAAAAATATCTAAGTAAAATATTAGACTGAACTATTTGTTATAATCACGTATAAAATACGAACGTAAAAACAAGTGATCATCTCCGGACAAATTCTTTTTATTCTGTTAACAAAACAACTTGACAGACATCAACATTTTAAATACAATTGCCACTCAAGAAAAACATAAAGATTTAGGAAACACATTTAGCGAATCCGAAAGATTATACATTTAACGAATCCTAAAGATTATACATTTAACGAATCTTAAATATTATACGTTTAACGAATCCTAACATCCTCCCCACCTTGATCAATCTCTAGAGGGATGATCAGCTGTACAGGACGGGTGATGTCTTTTCTTCCTACACGTAGAATGCACGATCTAATTTTTCCATCTCTGCCTTCAATCAGTTTTTTAATGCGAGCCTTTTTCCATACGTGTCTTGGGCGGACATCTTGCAACAAAACAATGTCTCCGAGTTGGAGATTCAGAGAGCTTTGATGGCCATTGACATGGTGAAAGGAACGTAATTGTAAAAGATATTCATTCGACAATCTTTTCCAAAAAATGTCTAGCATCTCCTGCTGATTTTTATAAAATTGTGTAAGTTTAGCATAATTATTTCCTGGATTTGTTGGCATAGTGGTCAATTTTCTGCCAGTCAGAAAGTGAGCTGGTGTCAGAGCTTCTATGTTGTCATCACTTCCCTCGTCAAATACTAATGGTCTGCTGTTAAGTGCGGCTTCTATACCAATCAGTACTGTAGATAGACCTTCTATATCCAACAAAGTATGGCCAATAGCTTTCCGAAGACATCTCTTTGTTAGGCCAATCAAGTGTTCCCACCAGCCTCCCCGCCAAGCCGCACGTGGTACAATAAATTTTCAATGTATGCCATTATGAGCATAAAATTGTTGGATTTTTCTGAAGTGATAACTTTTTAGATGTATCAGATCTTTATTTGCAGCGTGGAAGGTGGTAGTATTATCTGTATGTATTGTACATGGGAGTCCTCTTCGACCAACAAATCGTTGTAAAGCTAAAAGAAATTTGTCAGTGCTCAAGTCGGAAACAAGTTCTATGTGTAAAGCTCTAGTAGTAGTTAGCACATGTAAATAGAGCAATGTATGCTGTGTCTGAGGGACTCTTGTTTCGCACATCTAAAGGTCCCTGGTACGATCCCGGGTTTCGGTACCATTTCGAACAATCGCATAAAGTAAAAATATCTAAGTAAAGTAAAACATTAGACTGAACTATTTGTTATAGTCACGTATAAAGTGCGAACGTAAAAACAAGCGATCTTCTTCGGACAAATTCTTTTTTATTCCGTTAAAAAAACAACTTGACAGATATCAACATTTTAAATGCTGAATAAAAAGATAAAGATTTAGGAAATACATTTAATGAATTCGAAAGATTATACATTTAACGAATCCTAAAGATTATATATTTAACGAATCTTAAATATTATACGTTTAACGAATCCTAACATCTTTTTCAAATTTTTTGATTCCTATATAGTTGAAGTTTTCTTTCAAAACAGTAATTGAAATAAACATCTCAAATACAAGCTTATTCTTTCCTTGAAATTCAAGATTCGAAGTATTCGTGTGAGTCTTGATGATTTCTAAATAAATTAATTTCAGAATGGGATCTTGAAAGTAAAAATGTATTGTTATTTTTGCTTTTTTTGAAAACGTAGCAATCTCTTCAATGTATATACTAGATCCAGCGCTTTCCTACGGTTAAGGTACCTGACATTTGCAAAATATTTAAAATCACCATATTCTGTTTCAATTTCTTTTAGAAATTCTTGAAACTGGTGATAATTGAGTCCTCTCGACAGTAAACAATTCACTGTTATTGCAACAGAATTATCATGATTTCTCTAAAATCCAGATATTTGACACATAATGCCTCCTGAGTAATAATGCAATGAAGTTTGCTGAGGTTGTTTTTTTTTATCAGTACAGTTGTATTGATCGAGCAATGCAGCAAGCCCACTCACCTCTCCAACCATTGTTGGTGATTCATCGGTGATTATTCCAGAAAACATCAATAAATCAAGATTAAATCCAGTGATCATTTTAATTATGTCTACAACAATAAATCTTTAAAAAACTCTCCATCAGCAAAAGTAGATTTCATTATCTCTGCAATTAATTTTTTGACACCTCTTAACTAGCTGGAGTACTTGGGTCACTTTCTTCAGTTTTTCTAGTGAAAAAGCTTGACTGCTTTGTAAAATTAATTCTCAGCTGTACATTTTTGCGTACTTTTCGAGTGAAAACTGATTGTGACATAGTGATGATTAATATGTGTGTCATTCTTACGGCAATAATTTCTTGACGAATTAAGTAAACACGTTTTCCGTTGTACTCAATGAAAAGGTAGCAAAACAACATTGAGAAGTATCTTCGGCAGCTAGGTCGTAGCTCTACATCAGTTGAGTTACCTAATGTCTGATGATCTATTAGTCTTACCTGAATTAAAATAGGTATTAGTGCTTATACAGTCATATCTATTTCATTTGACAAAATCTTTGAAAATTTGTCCTCTGTTTGTGAGTTCGTAATGACGCAATTGTAATTTTGTGCTTTTTCTTTCATAAAAAAATATGTTTTGGATGTAAGTTTATTAAAAGAACAAAAGATGAGAATTATAACTCGAAGATGAATCAGAGACAAGGAGGGAAAAAGAAATAAAATTTATCTCTTGGAATCACCTTTATACTCAGATATTCTGTTTTTCAGTATTCGAATTTTAATTAAATTTTAGAAATATAAGCACACACACATTTAAATTTAGTACTCTCTTCCCTGTAACTTTTTTCAAACCGAAAGAAAGTTAGCTGTCTTTAACATATTAAATTTTTCTTGGCGTATGGATAAAACGATACACACTCTTTTTTTTTTTTTTTTTTTTTCCAAATTCAAAACTGAAACAGAAATACGGAGTTTATGTTACAGGCAATCATGCAAGCGGGTATTTAATAAGTTATCAACTGTAATGGGGAAAAAAAAAAACCCCAGGAAATCCAACTGTTGATTGCACAGAAATATATAAATGAAAAACTTATTGATATTTTTTAGATATATAATAAACGAGTTGCTTTATCCTTCTTTTTAAATAGGTTATTAGAGTCTTTTCTAATTTTTATTTTTTATCTGAGACACATTATGAATTTTTTTTTTTTTTTTTTTTACTCGAAAAACTATTATATTTCATTTTGAAGATCAGCTTTCACTTTGAAAAGCATTTTTAATCCCTCGATCCTCTTTACACATAATAAGCATTTGTGGCCTCCAAGTCTATTATTTAGGTAGAAGCACTAATTTGTCATATTGGTTTGATTTGATGAATATCCTAATAGTAGTCAAATGTGTTTATGTCAAACTCTATGTTATCGAAATTGAACGAAAAGAGGAAATATGTTGTTGCAGAACTTTTCCTGGCGAAATTAGCTCAAATATAATGTTATATAAATTATAATGCAGTAAATCAGATTTTATAAAACAGCCTTTCAACAAATGCGACGTGGAACTGATTAAAATGTAATTCTAGCACTCGACGGCCACATCTCTATTATTAAGATGAATGCATTTGAAAGTTTTAAAGTTTTGCCACAATTTCTTAAAAAGAATTCTGAAGGACAGACTAAAGGAAACTGAAAGCATAGACTCTACATATTTCTTTTGAAAGTCCCTCGGTTTGATGTAAGTTAGGTCGCTGTCGATGGGTCGAATACTGACTTCATCATGACTTTCATATTAGTTAACGTGATTGTAGTATTTTATGTTAAATCGGATCTCAGAAACTCTCATTTAAATCGGATCTCAGAAAAGAATGAAGTATCAGCTCATGTGTAGTCATCGAGGTCCATCGCGGTTAACTCTAATTTGGAGTATATCTACCAACCTTTTCTGCAAATCTAATCGTTAGTAGTAATTATTTGCTCTTTTCAGAGAAACGCGTAAGTTAGAAACTCGTAATCGAATATTCAAAGCAAATATCATTTAAAAATACATTTCGATTGGCTACGAGCTAATCATAGTCGTTGTTATAGTCGAATCGTTTGTTCGAGTCCTGATGCCACTTAAGGCCCGTCGTGTAGTTAAATCTGTCTCTACGTTAAATGTGCTGCAACCCAAAGTCCTCGAGTTGGGATATCTGCAAGTTAAGTGATCAGGATGCTAGTTCAAGTGTCATCCTCGTCACTTGATCGTGGTTCAGAATTATGAGGTCCGTCGCCAATAGCCAATCAATCAATAAATTTCAAAATACTTTCTTTTTTGACTTCATAATCACCATTCTGACTCCTGCGCATTGAAGGTGACGTAATGTTCTATAAATAATATCACTTTCGTCATTCCTTCTTACACAGAGAGGCTTAGATCAGATTTGTCCCCATCTCTCCAAATATGGGGAGTGGACGCCTGTAGACATTTTTATCCTTTTACTGGAGACGGAGAATCTTACCCGAGAATGGTGTCAGTAACCAGACAATGACCATCCGTAATCCCCCACAGAAAAGCCGATAACGTGCCGCAATTTAGAATCCTCCTCCATTTATCGATGACTCCGGGTGGAAGCCTTATTACGGGATGATATCGGGAGCCTCGATGTCCAAAACTTGTTTTTAGGAACGTGATGTTCCGCATCGCTAGTTGCTATGATGCCTTTTTTTCATCATCTCACTTGCAATTACGAAGAGACATGAAAATTCCTACAGATCGAAAAAAAATTCATTTTTATTACCATATAGATGAAAAAAAGAGGCATATGATCTCGTGAATCAATTAAATCGTTTTTTTAGAATAGTAAAAGAAACCTTTTGTGATATTCGACAAATGTGAGACCTAATGCTATTAGATGCATAGCGTTCCATTAAGTTTGTTTATTGTTGTGACTATTGAAACATTAAATTTAATATTAGTAAAACTTTGTTCATCAATTTTACAAATAGTAATACAATTAAAACATTAACATATAATTATATTCAAAACATTTTTTCATAAATCATTCAGACAATGGTTTGATTGTTTTTATTAACGTCGCATTGAGAAGCAACACGAGGGCTATTGGTGACAGAATTCTGTAATTTTCGTAAGCTTCTGTCAAACGATGAGTATGACAGCTGAACTGACCCTCTCGAAACTTCAAACCACGCCAACGGGAGGACTTGGGACCTCTGCCAGATTTATAATGCTTCAGTACCGCTACGCAGCGGGTCTTAAGTGGTATAAAGGTTCGAATCCACGATTCGATGGAAACAACGCCGGCCCAAAGTCCATCACTATGACCATTAGATTGCCGCGACTACATCGTTCGGAAAAAGTGTACGAATTATAAAAAAAGTTTATGCTGAAAATTATAAATCTATAGATAAGATAAGAATTCCACGATGTGAATGCAGATAAATTCTATTTAAGTATCAAAAATGAATAATGAAAATTACCATAATTGAACAATTTAATAAATTATTTAAAAATACCTCCTTAACTTTTTCTTCTTTATCTAACTAGATTAATACTAAACTTTGTTTTGTGTTTGAAAGTTGAAATTTTATTTTAATATTGTAGTAAATGAATTTTGATGTACTGGCGACTCAATAAATCGAGTATAAGAGGTTTGGCGTCTTTAAATGTCAAGAGACGGTAAGTAAAAGGATTTAATGAATAAATGTCCCATTTGATCAGCTTAACTACCGATAAAAATCAATCCTTAGGCGACTAAAACTACAAACATCATAACATTGGGTTGACAATAAGATGGCGACATTGCGTCCATTATTTAAACAAAATGTGTTTTTCTTTTGCAGAAATTTCATTATAATAAAAGCGTTCCGTTGCCCGTAACATTAAGCATTATACGACATTACAGCCCATGTTAGGCCATAAAGTTACTTTTCGGCGATATCTGATTTATTATAATGTATTTCTTTTATTTACCCATTATACACGCTTTTTCTGTTGTTCCTGCTTGGTATATTTTTTGCTGTAGAACATTAATTTTTATACAGGGTGTTTCAGGAGGTTAGATTTCAGGAGGCTTGGCGACGTACAGCAATCAGGAAAATGCCATGTGTCATGAAATCCACGGTAGAAATGACGATGCGTAAAAAAATTCGCGCTTCATGCTTTCCATTACAGCGCCGTTTAGGGGCTCCCCGCTTGTGCATTGTAAGGTGAAAATTGCTTGTTTAGATGTTTTCTATCACCTCTTAAATTTTTGCCCATCAGTTTCGAAGCATCTTGTATACTAGTTTGTTTAATATTAGTTGTTTTATTTTATTTTGTACAGCTTCATGCTTTGAAACCCAAATAAATTTTTAAGATAAATTTATTCAGCTTTTCCTACACGTACGAGGCAAAACTACAAAAATTCTGGTGACAATTTGACAATGATATGTGCTTAAATGCCTTGTAGCTGTATATCCAAAGTTGCTTCTAAAGCATACAGAAAATGTAAATTAAAAATATTCTAAGGAATAATGGTTTATCTTTTAAATACGACACATTGAGAGAAAAAGTATAAGCTTATAAGAGGAATGAGGCTCAACTTAGTATATACGAATATACTACAATAACATATTCTGTAAAAAAAAAAAAACAATAAATAGCTCCAGGTGGAAAAAATGCCAAAAGGTAAAATTTTGGAGAAAGAAAGAAAATGTTTGTTTACATGCTCATACATTTTTTTTGTATGAAAAGGCTTTTTATTTTTTTTGCCAAGCACTTCACATCCATTGTGACATTGAGTGGTAGAGATGTCACATACGGTCTCTCTTCGCGCTCTCCCTTTCAGTTGTAAATTATACTGTTTGCTCCGGTTGTGTCTCCGCCTTTCTGTGGTCTACTTTCAAAGGTAACTTAACATTACTCCTTTTTTTCACAGTGACATAGAATCCTATTCTTACGTCATGAATGCTATCTCTTTCGATTAACAAAGAAGGAATTTTTAATTACCTGGGCTTTATTTTAAATGCGCCCAATCTTTTTGCTATGAAGAAGAAGAATATTTTTACATCATGAATACTATTTCTTTAAAACGAAAAAGAATGATTTTTTTTAAAAAAAACTGCGTAGACTTTTATTTAACTGCATTAAGTTTCTCCCCTAAATATTCAGATCTTAATTTCATTTTTTAAAAATTTAAATCAGTACGTATTTACAATAATATTTTGTTATTGGTTCTGCTGCCAATTTTCTAATGTTGTATGTTTCTGAAGTTACTCGATATTGAATGTGGAATCATAATAGATGTATGTACTTATGTCTTTTTTTTTTAAAAAAAAAAAAACATTTGCTCATGTTATTCTGCCTTTATCATAATCAATTGTACTTGAAGAAAAAATTGTTCGCTTGAGACAAAATTTAGCATTTCTAAAATGTTTTAAAGTATACACTGCAAGCAAGCAAAAATGAATTGATAAATTTAGGCTATTTTTAATGGCGTTTAAATAAAACGCTCTAATTATATAAATTTTCAGATGAAACATGGAGTATTTTCTAAATAATCTTTCGATTAAAAATACCCAAATCTTCACTTAAACGACATCATTTCATAACGAAAACAATTGCTATAAATTACTAATATGATTTCCTGTATAATGTCTTCTAATCAATACAATTATAATAAATGTTTTTACAGGGAAATGATTTTATTTTGTTCGAAAGTTTTTTAGTGCGCCTTTTTTTTTTTTTTTTTTTTTTGTAATCATCTCATGACAAAAGTCATTTTCATTCTCACTTCTCTTCATTTCTCAAGTCCAGAATCATTGGATCTAATAGATCAAGTTATATGTGCGATGTTTGCATTCTAAATATATATAAAAAAATGAAATACTGAAAGTCAAATTTTTAAACTGTTATGATAGTTATATGTTTATTCATTAGTTTTGATTCCAAAGATTAGTTCTTGCCAAGCATGTATTGCTTATTTCGTGCACAGTTTATTTTGATGTCACATTCTATAATAATATCAAACATAAACCAACCAATTACGATGTCTTAACAACTAATCGATTGAAATCGAATCTGAGCGTGTATGTTCAGTCTAATTTCGTGGAAGGACAAGTCGTAAACGACTAGAGGGATTTACGATTGAACGCGAACGACCGAATGAAGACGTCTAGACATCCCTCTGTTCCGTTTCCTCGTAAATTTCCTTCTCTACACAACTTTGGCAATCAAACGTCTACCGGCGCTTTTTCTGCATGGCACCTGTTGTTCTGCGCTGAAAACAGCTGCCGGGGATAAACTAGTCTGGCCCGATTGAGTAATCGAAACGTTTGAAACATTTTAAAATGTTTTCTAAAGGGCAGGAATTTGAAAATTATTATTTTTGTGACAAAAATAGAGCTGAAAAAACAAGCACTTCTTTAAGTATTTCGTTTCACTCTTCTTTGATGAATTATTATTGATCTTCACTGTGTTAAAGATATTAAACTGATCAGTAAAGTATTCATTACAACATATAATTTTTACGAATACTAAGAAATTGTTCACATTATATGTATAAAAAAAAGATTGCTACAAAACAGAAAGAATTTTCAATAGTTGTTTTCTTACCATTGTAGATAATTTATGACATTACAAACACAAGTTTTTTAATGTGATATGTTATGAGCCATTGCATAGTCATCAAAGTTTTATTTCAATAAATATAAGTCCTTTTTAAAAAGAAACAAAATTGATAGCCTAAAAAGAGATGAAAAAGGAACAGTGAAAGGCCCTATATGTTTGGCAAAATTTAATTGATTAGTAATCCTTACTCCAAATGAGCGACACTGTCTGATGAGCATGAATCAATCATTAGCCTTCGCAGTAAGCAAGCTGTCTAACGTATTCCATAGCGAAAAAAATGTTTCTAAAATAGAACAGTGTTATGCATATGATTCAGACTGAAGGAATTTTATTTTGAATCATCTCAATTTACTACAACTATTTTTTTTAAAAAAAAACATTAGTCCTTATTTTTAACAAAAAATTTGCTTACATTTAAACATTGATTAGAGGTAATTTTAAGAAATTTCGAATTTGAGAAATATCATCGAATAAATCTATTTGAATTTTTATTGACTTATAAGTATCCTTCAAATTGCGTTAAATATTTATGATCTAATGAGTTACGGTTTTTGCCAAAAAATTTTAAATAAATTTTTTTTTAAAATTTAAAAAAAAAACTTAATTGTTACTTATATTTTTTTTAAATTTTGCAGAAATGGTTTTATTTCTAGTTTAAATTTCTTTTATAAGACAAAATACTCACTATGCTATTGTTTTTCTGTTAAATTACCAAGCTGATAATTAACTAGATATATAGTGTTATACTTTGTCATCCTTTTGTAATATGATTATACCCGTATTTTTTACATTGTGAACAGTTATCAAAAGTTATTTATTTCTTTAAGAAAACATTGCAATTTTTTTTTATTATTTTACACACAAAGAAAAGAAGCAATAACACCGGTAAAAACGAGTTTTTTACAACGTTTTTCTGAATTTCACTTGGTGTGAGTGTGTGTGTGAGTGTGTGTGTCATCAAATTTTCGATCGTTAATTTAACCAACTTCCCATCAAGCTAGAGCTTTGAAATTTTAGGAATCGTTCGTACTCGCCTAACAATGCAATATTTAGACGTTTGCGACAAGTTTTAACTAATATTTGAATAATTTTAATAAGTCAAAATATTCTTTCCTCTCGGCGCTTTTAGGATTGAGGAAAAAATTTCTTTCCCCCTCTGGGAGTACCGGGCACTCCCCACACAGCATGAGGTATCGTAAACCTTTTGTACTCACAAAGGGGAGATACTATCTCCCCTTTACTATCTCCGAGATAGTAAGGGTTGCTGACTTTTATTCAGTAATCATGAGCAAGAAAAAAAGTTTCCAATATTTGGCGCCGTGTCTTATCACAATAATTTTTTCTGAATTCTGGTTCCCATTCTTTTTTTAATAGAATGACTTACAAACTTTCAAATGCATGTTTTGATTTTATGAGTATTATGAATTTTTTAAAACTCTCACAAATGTCTCTTTTTAAGTGAATTTTAAAGTTAAAAATAACTAACAGTTTTAACTAATATTTCAATAATTTTCTCTAATAAACTTTGCCACCATATAAAAACGTTGTTTTTAAAAACGTTGGTTTTTATATCGAATTATTAAACATGGGTTTCCTTTCAGGCTTCACACTTTGCGTAACATAATTTTTTATACCTTAAATTTTAAGAGCAAAAGGGAGCCTAGAGTCAAATTGAATTTATTCAATAATTAGTTTTTTAATAGTTTATTTTATTATTTGACTTTTATTAAATTTATCATTTAAAATAAGCACATGTAAAACTTTTTAGCTCAATTAAGCATTATAATTATCAATTAAGCTATATGTAATTAAAATTAAAGCAAGCGATAAATTATTTTCTTAAATTGATTATATTTAAGCTAAATGTAATTGAAATTAAAGCCAACGATAAATTATTAAACAATGGATTTGGCGACCATTTGGTGACTTGGCGAGAAACTTGGCGTAAAATTTATTTCCTTAAATAATTAGTTTTAATCAATTAATTTTTATTAATTATAATTAAATTATGGTATTATCATCCAAAACAACCGTGTTTAGAAAATTTCAGCTCAATTGAGCGCTTTAAAATGTGATAAAAAAAACTTTTAAAGCTTTGAACCATACAAAGTTACAATGTGAGTTAAAGAAAGCACATTAAAAATAGCACATCCATACGGATTTTTGCAGTTTTCATCTTTGCGAGACAAAATCGATAGAATTGTTGATATGGTTTAATTAAATGAAATTTTGTTTTGTGATTTAACATAGTGAATTAAGTTCTAAAAACTTTTCACATTAAGAATGCCAGTTTTTTAAAACTGATTTTTGATTGTAAAATAAACCCTAATTTCGTAAAATTATGCTTGAAACTGTTACAAGTTTCATGAATTCCCTAACATTAAATGAGTATCTCAAACGTCTGACAGTACATAATTTTCTACTGAAGACTTTCCAAAGATATTTATGCTAATCGAAAGTTTAATATTTTTCAATTCAAAAAATATTTAAAAAAAATCAGAAAATAATATTACTATAAATATGTGGATGATTAAATACAGTTGTGAAAAAGTAACGTGCAAAGCTTTTGGTTATTTGGAATCCTCATGTCCAGAAGCCCTTAAAACGAAAATTTAATCCACTTATCTTTCGAAAATATTCGAAAAAGAAGTTATGATTCCCCCTTCCCTAGAGTTTACAATTTGTAAGAAGATGTATGGAATATTACAGATTTTAATTATCGATTCACTTATCACGTGTTGATCAAAAATTGGAAAAAACGCTATGAGCTATCTGTTTTATTCAGGTGCGATGAGAAATGTAAAATTTATGAGGAGTGCCCCATTTTTTTGATGATTGTTTATTTACAAAGTAGTTAAATTTTTTTAAACTACTCTCAATATAAATATTTCTCATTTCTTTTTATGTTGTTATGGTAAGCCCGTAGTGCACCACGTACGGAGCTGTGGTTAGTTGCTCGAATTACATTGTTATGATTCTTCAATTAATGATTACCCGATCTTTGAAAGTTAGTTTATGTTAAATTCAATTCATTAAATTTTATTTTATTCAGTATTTGATTTCAGTGTTTCACTTTATCTCTTTGTTTTATTAATTATTTAGTTTCCTGATATGTAAAATATTTCATACTTCTTGCTAAGCGTTATCATCATATTCACTAATTAAGATTCGAAAAAGATTTTCTCTAGACGAAACTCCATTTTACCAATATAATTTACAATTTACTTCGACTATTTATGAAAATATTAGCAAAAGACTGATTTTGGTTCTAAAGAAAATGATTTACTTTAAAAAATTTTTGTCTTACTTTTCCTCCTTACAATTATTTTTTTTAAAGTAAAACAAAAAGAAACAAAGAAAACTAGGGCCTTTTGTATGAAGGTATTTCATGAAAGCTGTTTTGGAAGCTTTCACTTAGCTACCTTGCTTTGGATGTGTCGCAGTAAATCAGATGACGATGTTACACAAATGGCCACCTAAGTCAACTGATATAGCCCCATGCAATTTCTTCTTTTGGGGATTTGTAAAAGATAGTATGCGCCACCACTGTCGAAACATTTATGCGTGCTTAAGCAACGGATTTTTAGTGCTGTACAATCATTTACCACTGATATTTTACAACGTGTTTGGCAGTGATTTACATATCGAATTGACATTATGCATGTAACTAGAGGAAGTTATATCGAACAATTGAAAAAAAAATCTTCCTTACTTTCTTTTCGTATTTACGTATTACTAATCATTCTGTATCGTTTTATTTTTAAAAATATGAAATTTTGAAATAGGATAATTCATTTTGAATAACCCTGCATTTATATAGTGTTGGTTGAGATATAGTATTATATTTATATAGTAATAGTTGAGTTGTATATAGGTATAATAAGCATCTAGTTTCCTTATACCTCTTAACTTATCATTAAAATATGCTATTAATATAGTTTTTGTAATTCAAACTTGATCAATTTAGGATATAACACTACTTTAAAACATTTAGAGATTGGGAATCCATTCAAAATAAAACGCAGCATGTAATAACCTCTACTATCATCTGTACTGTAAGTCATATAATACAAACTGTCTGCTATAGGTAACTCCTTACGATATTTCATAGATAAAGGTAAAAAAAATATTAATTTTGAATCAAGTCCACGCTTCTTTTCAGAATTATGTGTTTATAATAGCATCTCTTTTGTAAGTCACATTCCGTAACGATAAGTAAAGAGATAGACGTACGTGATTTTTTACTAAAATATTTTTCTGTATTTCACTTTGTGAGTATGTGTCATCAAATTTTCGATCGTTAATTTAACCAACTTCCCATCAAGCTAGAGCTCTGAAACTTTGGGAATCGTTCTAACTTGCCGAACAATGCAATATTTAGACATTTGCGACAAGTTTTAACTAATATATTTTTTAAATAATGCAGTTTAGCCTAACTACTTGGCGTATTTTCAAAAATTGCCAAACTTGGCGATTTTTTTTTTTTTGGCTGAACGTAAAGTCCGCGAAGCAGACCAAGGTAGCCACATTTGGCAAAATACCGCCAAATAATTCCTGTCTCCAAGAGTGGTTTGACTAAACTGCATTCCAACCATTTAATTTTCCGGATGAATTAGTTTTAGTTAGTTTTAACGTTTTTATGTATTTCACTTGGTGTGTGTGTATCAGAGTGTCATCAAATTTTCGATAGTTAATTTGACCAACTTCCCATCAAGCTATAATCAAGCTCTGAAATGTTGGGAATTGTTCTTACTCGTCTAACAATGCAATATTTAGACATTTGCAACAATTTTTAACTAGTATTTCGATAAGTTTTTTAATAAACTTTGCCACCATATAAAAACGTTGGTTTTTATCTCGAATTTTTTATGGAATGGATTTTTGGATAAATACAAAAAGTTTTTCTTATCCTTTAAACTCTGTCCATTTCAAAACATTGGCACCACCAGCCCGTTTCTCCGCTGTTCAAACTCAATTTCGATTCAGTATGCGGACGGTCCCCACCACGCGAGTCTGATATCGTGCGGACATTGCAATCGATGTAAATGGTGGACAGCGAATAGCGCATTACAGAAAGAGCCACTGCGTTACAAGCATAATTTTACGATTCTCTGGACCTTTTATTTATCTCTCTCCCATTTGAATGCGACCTCCACGCCACTGAACACAAATGCGCACGCGCAACTCCAGCTTCCTTAGAGATCAGTGAAAGTGAAAACACACTCAATCAAAATATATAAATGGCAAGCAACACCAAACAACGATTTAAAACAATTGCGGCAACGAACACATTACGTTAAAACTTATCTTATTTGTACCGATGTCGCACGGAAGTTGCGATTCGGGGTCAATACATACAAAATCATTGTATTGAAGTAAATTACATGAAAGCGATGATTCGACATCAGTGTAGAAGTAAAAGGTGAAACCATATTTATCTTTGTTTTGATTGGAACACCACATGGGCAGTGTTTTTTATTATCATGCATCTTTTCTAAGAGATTTCAACCTCGATTGAGAATGCTCCCCAAAAAAGCTCAAAATGTTCAAATTTACATATTCTTGGCAATTCAAAAACTTCAATAGTCAATCTTGGTTGCCAGAACTCATGAAGCCAACTGTATATCAAGTGATTCGGAGTGAATCTTTCTGGAGAGATCATTGGTCATGGTTCGCGAGCTCTTGGCCGGCATTGCTTCTGTCTAACGTGCATTCCAGTCCTGGTGCTAAAGACCAGTCATGTCGTTGGGCTGGTGCACGTTAAATCTGTCGAGGTTCTAAGTCCTCCCGTGGGCATGGTGTGGAAGTTAAAGGAGGGAAATGAGAGCTCAAATGTCATTCCCAGCACTTGATCGAAGTTAGGAATTTCGAGGTCCGTCGCCAATAACCCTCGGGTTGTTTCTGAGATGTTAATAATCAATCAATTATATACTACTGTCAATATTTAAACAATAATTTTCAGCAATAGTCAAAAAATTACTTTTGATATATTAACATCTGTAATGATAAAACAAAAACAGTATTCGAATGCAACTTTAAAGTTATTTAGCTTTATTATGTTGATATAAATAGTATATTATATGTTGTATTATATATATATATATATATATATACATATATCTTATAGCTTTTCCTCTGTAGTAAATCACATCTTTTAAATAATTTGACTGACTGCAGTTTGAAATACTAATCAGTATTTTTATATTCGATTGGCAGTATCTGCATCTTCATTTTGAAAGGAAACTGACAGTAACCTGTTTTCTAATGACATCATAAGTATTCTATCAGTTTTAAATCCGGAGATTTAACTATAGTTTTAATAAACTTTAGGGCCCTCAGGGGCTTCTCTCTTTCATGGAATTACAAGCTTCACTCACCCGAGACTTCCTAAGAAACTTTTTCCTTTCTCGAGCGGTTTTCTCTCTTTGCCAAATACGGGTGACGGGTTCCCGGAATACCCTTCCAATTTTTCTCTATTTTCAACCTTCCTTTTTGTCAACCAATTTTTTTCTTTTTTCCTCATTTCTTTAAATGTCCAGATCACAGTTACATCTTCTGTCGCGCAGCATAGCAATATCTGGCTCTTGCACCATTAAACTTTGCCATCACTCTTTAATAACCTTTAGGACAAATGTACAGCAACCAAAGTCGAGTATTCAGGCCCGAATGTTTTCAATCATTATCCTGATAAAATTTATAAATTTGTGTAAGGCTCAATTTTTCTGCGCTTTGATGCAAATTTCATTTTAGGATATCGATATTTGAATACAAGGTCATTTTGGTTTTTTTTTTATTACAATCAGGTTTTCGACCCCTGAAGCTCCTACACATTCCCGTAAGAGAAATGGGAATTATTATACCATCACTCCTCTCTTCCGCTGTGTTTTATAGTTAGGCCCATGTTTCTTCCTTCAAACTTTGTATTTGGTTTCCTATGCACCAAAATTTTGCTATTGCAACCAAAAAGATTGTACTTCTATTCATATTCAAATGTAACATCTATGAAGAAATCTATACGTTTGTTAACATAAATTTTTCAGCAATTCTAAGCAAGCTCATCTTTCTTGGAGATATGTGGTCTCTTTCGGGCAGATGCACAGAAATTATACTTTCTTAAAGTATTTCGAAAATTGTTTGAGGAGTGATACTAATTATGTAATTTTTTATAATTTTTGCTAATTTAGATGCATTGAGTCGAGAATCTTTTTCCAACTTCTCGTTTGTTTGTTTGGTTTTACAAATCGTTACATCGTACTGGAATCAACGCGAGGACTTTTGGCGACGAATCTCGTAATTTTGAACCTCGGTCAAGAGACGAGGTGCCTGAGCTGACTCCTTCTTCTCCTAACTTTCACACTACGTCAACGGAATACTTTGAGCCTCGACAGATTTAACGTGCATCAGCCCCGACTACACGGCGAATCTTTAGCGGTATCAAGGCTCGAACCCACGACTTGGAAAAAAACCGCAGGCCGCGATTCCACTCTCATGACCACTAGGTTACCGCGGCCTTTTCATCTTCTCGTGTAATCTATCTTTCATCAGCTTCAGATAGTTTAGGCCAGCCACTTCCAGGCTTGTTTTACATCGTTTCATCAGATTTTAATTTTTTAATGATATAATGGATGGTTGTGTCCTGGGAATTTGAACAATTTCAACAATAGCATTTTCTAATTTTCCTTGAATAAAATGACTAATTATAATATTTTGCATTTCACAGTTAGAGTTTCTTTGTTTTTTCACCTCATATTTAAGAAATTCTTAATAAAAATGCAACAAACAAGCACTAATTAATCTTGTTTAGATACACTTGATTTAGAAAATTTGCATGCTATTTTTGGCATAGAGCCAGAAATTTCGAATAATATTACGGCTTGTTGTATGATTTTTTTTTTTTGACTAATGGGTATTGATGAATTAATTGTCCTTTTCGTCAGTTTAAAAAATTATTAAAACCATACTCATTGAAATAGAATGGAATTATTCCAATTTAAAATATATCACCTGGAATCTAGAGAATTTTCTCATTCAAATAAGTGAAACAATGTAAATTTAATTCATGTCAAATACTTATTTTTCCATGTGCAATGCCTCTCTTCTAAATGGCAGTGAAATCAGAACAGCATGTATTATTGGGAAATTAATTGATTGATTGGTTATATGGGGTATAGAGTACCACAAAAGCTATATATTATCCCTGATGTTGGGAAAATTTTGCGATTTTCACTTTTTTATTTTTTAAATTTTTAACTTATTCCCTTTGTAAAATTGTCAGTTACTTTTAATCTTAGTTTAAAGTAGAGTTTCCTTCAAGAAAAACTTCTAATTTTCCAGCATCCCTCGGGAAATTGAATGTATTTTAAAAGAATTATACAATACCTTCCCACCTCCCCTTACTCTCACCACGGAATTTGGAGAACAGTAATATTACAGAGACAATCTAATACAATATATGGATTCAGAAACTTTTTTTTCAATCAAATCCGACGCATCGTTTTCGGAAATTTTCTATTTCTGTACCCCACGCGATGCAGAAAACAGTTTCAAATTATCAAGGAGTTTATCATTACGATTTGAAAAAATTCCTTTAAATTGTCGTTATTAATGCTTTTTGAGGAAAAAAAGAAAAAGGTTTAAAAATTTATAAATATCGCTGTTATTTTTAAAACTTTATTTTCTAATAAATAACCACAATTTCTAAGTTCTTAAAGATTTCTTAAAATTATGTTGGAAAAAAGAGGTATATTCCCTTTGTTCATATAGAGTTCATTCATTGAACATTAGAAGAATTATACTTACATTTATAAAGTTATAACTTCCCTAAGCATTTAAGTCGCTTTTTATACTCTTTTATGGGTACTGAAAAGGGTTAATTGGTTTAGAAAATAAAGAATTTAATAAAGTATATGCATAGGTTTGTACCAATTATCACAACTTATAAATATTCATCTATCAAAATATTGATTACAAAAACTTTAATAATCATTAAATACAAGGGAAGGTCATATATCAACGAGACCCTTTTTTAAGGGATTTTTTCTGAAATATATCACTTAAAAAATTTCACGAATTTTATTATCTATATTCATCCTCATTTAAAATCTACACATTTTTCCCAACATAATGGGATTTTTTTTCCAAACTCCAATATGATTAAGAGAAGTCGGAAGCGTGCAGAGCCAATTTATATTAATTTTCTACTTCTTTTTTTCATTGAAAAATTTCGCTACACTATACTATTTTCCTAACACTTCTTCGAATAGTCCAAAAAATGATAGTACAAAAGAGCTAAATGTTAAAATATACGAGGTTTATAGGGTCTAGCATTATCCTGGAGAAGGTGAACATTGCGGAACGCAATGGAGCTGCTTTGCTTCCACTTCTACGGTACTTCACTACAGTATACTACATTAACCACACGTTGGACGTGAAGAAAATAAACTCACAAAACACCCTGTGAAGTCCCCCCCCCCCCGGAAAAAAATGTAACAAGAACTTTTTCAACAGGTAACCGAGTTTTTGCTTTCAGTGGAGTTCAACTTTTTGTGCACCCTTTCATACTGGACCACTTTGTTTGAGGTGGCTAATGTCTAAATAAATGAGCATATGAGGAATC
Source organism: Nephila pilipes (assembly GCA_019974015.1). Taxonomy (NCBI): domain Eukaryota; kingdom Metazoa; phylum Arthropoda; class Arachnida; order Araneae; family Nephilidae; genus Nephila; species Nephila pilipes. The sequence continues at coordinate 357,704 of BMAW01022874.1, forward strand.
AAACGATAACTAAATGATAATTTAAGCTTTAAATAATATGAGAGTTTTTATAGTAAAATATAAAAAAAAAATCGTATGCTGGAATTAAAAAAAAAGGTCATTTATTATTTGACTCAGCTTTATATATAGAGACGTTAGGCTTTTTCCAATTACACACAAATTTGAAGCCTACTAGGCTCCTGTCTGTTTTTAAATAAATAGGTAAACACCCGTAAAAAAACATTATTTTTTTTTCTAAGGTCTTATTTTTTTAAGCGATGAATAATTTCTTTGTTCAAAAATATAGAAACCGCTAGTGTATGCAAGGAATTCAAGAAAACAAATATTCATAGGAAAAATTACTTAAGCAATAACATTATAAATTACACTAATGCAAAATGTTCAAAAATAAATAAATAACTACGAAGAATTTTCTCGAATTATATTGACTTTTACACGATTAAAAGTGTTTTCATTTATTATTTTTTAACACCTATGTGTATTTACTGTAGAATTTTTTTAAGTGATTCCTCCCCCCCCCATCTGCATGAAAGAAGAAAAATAACGGGATTCAGACACAGTTTATTGTTTTTTTACTACTATTATTTGTTTATAAAAAGGCCTTGAGACTTTTACTACTGTTGGATGAGCAGTGACCACAAATCATTAGGTATAAACCATCGTATATTATTAGTTGCACGCAATGAGCAGTAAATCTTTCGTTTTGGAAGAAGTGTAGTAATCATAATAGTTTTAATGGATAAGAAAGGTCACAGATGTTTTAATAAAGTTACATTATTGTATTATGTAGAATAAAATTAGTACTCCTTTTGTTTTCAAGCAAGAAAAGATTGTTTATTATTTGAAATTGAGAAATGAAAACTATAAACATGAATATATATATATATATATATATATATGTGTGTGTGTGTGTGTGTATTATTTATATACTCTAATATTTTTATTTTTTAGCTAAATAAAAACAGAGATTTTGACAAAGATAGTTTTTAATACAATATATTATTTATCTAATGTTTCAAATTAAACTCCAAAATTTTTTGATGAAGTTAAATAATTAGTTTTTAATCGGTAAGTTTAATAGTTTCTTGTTAAAGGGGTATTTGTACTCTTCCTCAGCAAGATACGAACAACTTTTACAATATAGATAGTTGAATAGATTATTAACATAGTAACTGTAAATAATAGTTAACCTTGTATAGTTCTTTAAGAGTGATAATTATTAGTCACCCAAAGGGCTATTGCTTTAGGAGGATCACTTTTGACGTACAAGATCACTTTTCAATTTCTAATCGTTTACTTCAATTTTAATTACGTTTAGCTTAAATATATTCAACTTAAAAATTTACCAGTTGCTGTAATTTTAATTACAAGTCTCTAATATAATATATTTAATAATTTACCGTTTCCTTTAATTTTACTATCGGAAAAGTTTACTATTGTCCATTTCTCTATATTTCATCGTTTACTTTAATTCTCACATTTAATTGAACAATTTAATAATATTTATAAGAAAGCCGCACCTTGGGTAGATAAAAATATTCTTTGCAAAGCTTTGAATAGAAATTTTTAAGTTCTTAATAATGTTTTTCAAGTACGTAAGAATTGCACCTAAGACTGGAGAGAAACCTCTAGACATGAGAAATCGCGTCGTTATGTTCCAAAAGAAAAAAAAAGAAGAAGAAGAAGAGGAAAAAGAAAAGGAAGAAAAAGAAAGAAAAGAAAATGAAAATGGAAAAGTGGTTAAATTACCATTTGCAACTATTGGATACATCGAATTAGTGTGTGTATGAAGAAATTGTATGCATCAAAAATGAACCCAAACCAGGACGCTTCAAGAAATCCTATGGGTTCAGCTCAAAAAGTTGCTTAAGACTTTGCATCATCTTCTCAATAATAAGAAATGCTCTCCACAATGAATGTTTAAAAAGAAGAGACCCCCCCCAAAAAAAAAAAACAAAAAAAAAACAAAAAAAAAAAATGCCATTCCGGAAACTAACAGGAGAAAACATCTGCCAATGAATTACTCTATTCTACAGAGAAATGAACCAATGAATTTTTGGAAAACAGTGATTTTTTTTCTCTGATGAGAGTAAATTTCAAATTGTCTCACCATCAAGCATTCAAAAAATTTCGTGTAAAAATAAAACTGCTTTAGATTTAAAACATAAACTCCCAACTCTCAAGAATAATGTAGAAAATATTATGGTTTCGAAGTATATGGCTTCTAATGGAATAGGAAATTTAGGTTTCATTGACACTACATTAACAGCTTTAATATTTATTGACGTGCTGCGACGTAACTTATTAAGCAATGCTAGGAAATTAGGCTTAGAGCAAAGTTTTGACTTTTAGAGGGGCAAGGACCCAAAATCTACTGTTATAATCATCAGAATATGGTTACTTTACAATGCTGGAAGTCGACTTTTAACTTCTCCATTATCTGCAGACCTGAATCCAGTAAAAAATTTATGGATGCTATCGAACGCAAAATTCGGGGTGAAAAAACATATCACGTAAAAAGCAGTTTAAAAGAAGATTTCATTAAACCATGGAATAGCACAGACCCAATCGTCACAAAAAAGTGGGTTTTCTATGCCCCAACGGCTTGAAGCAGTCATTAAACCTAAAGGACTTCACACAAAATATTAATTTTTTTATTTAACTAAATTTTTCTTAATTATAGCATATTAATGAAGTGTACATATACCTTTTTGTATTATAGTTTTGTAGATTTATCTGTTAAAATCTTAAAAATTAACTGATTTATATTTTGCTTTTGTGTTATTATAATACATTAAATTATTGTATTAAATTGTTGTTTGCTTATGTCTTTTATTATTATTATTTTTTTTTTATAATTTAAAAAAGTGAAGTGTATTTTTCCAACTGTCCATAAATATCTTATTAATATTGAAATACAAATTATGATGGAAAAAATATCTAATTTAACATATGGGATAAGTGTTGTATTTTATTTTAATTTCGCATTTCTTACTTATTTCTTTGATTACACACACTGAAATCATTTCATAGTAATTAGCATATGCCACCGAATTTTTTAAACCCTTTACTGATATGTTGTCAGGTTTGGAAGGTTTCTTTTCTTTCTTGTTTTAATTTTTTTTATTTTAGATGAGAACGCAACAAATACTCTCATTTGATATTGCATATTTTTATTATTTATTCGTAGACCCCGAGTGCATGCCTTGGGCTTTTCTCCCAAGACGTTATTAACTATTAAAAAAGTTAAATAGCATTCCTGGACGGTCTGTACATCTTAATTATGCAAGCATTTATCTTGTAAAATAGACATCTCATTAACTTGTTTTTAGTCACAATGCGTATTTTAGAACACTTAATCAAATTTATCAGTGCAATAACCCGGTGCATATGTTTCGTTATCAGTTGACGATGTAGTTTTAGTTCAAGAATCAAATGCAATCTGTTAATTTTTTTTTCCGCCTGAGCGGCAAAATGTTGCAACTCAATCGGTCTCAGATTTGGCTGTCGTAGATAATCTATGAAAAGACGATAGGTTGTTTGATTTATCATTGATTGGTTTTGATTTATTACCTCTTAGAACAATATTCTTTTAATACAATAAATATTAAAACATTTCATTCCCTGTAAAAAAATTCTAGACACTATTTCATTCATCATTACTTCTCAAAAAAAAAAAAAAAAAAAAAAAAACAACTATTGTTACTTTGTCTTTGAAAGTGATAGTAAGTCGAGAAACAATTTTTAGAAAATTTCAAAGATTGCTTCGAGGATTCATGTGTGTTCCATAAACTAACAAAATATATTACAAATCAGTTACTTGGTTACATAAGCTACATAATGCAATTATCTTCATGTCAAATTGATACAATTATTCAGAAATGGTGATCATTCTGGTGAAGATTTGAGTGTTTAATATCTTCTCTTTTGTCTAATTGGGTATTAAATCTATGATTGAGATGCTCCTGAAATTTCAAAATATTTGCTAGAATAGAAGTTTCTATTCGTTTTATTTCAATCTGTTTTGATAATTATTTGTATAAATATTTTCTGAGGCTACCCAGTTGATGTTTATAGTAAATTCCATTATGATCTTGCGAGTTTATCCGCTTGTTCATTCCAAAACAATTTTGAGTATCCCGGAATTCACAGCAAAATCACCTGCGTATTATAATGGGATGGCATATAAATCATAGCTGCAAGACTATGATTAACTTTCGGAGACTGAATTGAGAAGTTTTGAAGAGCAGATAAGACTAAGTCACTAACAGATAAAACGAACAGATTATTATTTGACTCTGTCAGTTCATCTAAAGCTTGACAAATAGTCAGCATTAGAACGATTTATAATGTGAAACAAAATGGAGCTGATAGATTTATAAATGAAATAAGCATTTTGTGTTACACCTGCAATCGAAGCACTGTGATGGCTTTTACATACATCCATAGCTACTAAGAAAAAATTCCAAAATCTGTGTTTAACCAATGATTAAATAAGTCACTAACATTAGGGATAGGGAGATTTTTATCTAAAATGGTGAATTCAATGAAAGCTACAGAGAAGAAACCTATGAAACGTTTTCTTTTTGGAATAGACCGAATTAGATCACTAGGCTTTCGAACTGTGGAAAATATTAAGAACATTGTTACCTTCTTCTAGAATTTTCAGGTTCATTGTTTCAATGCTATTGAGATATATTGGAGATAAGTTTCCATTTAATAATGTAGTGATGAAAAATTTACAAGCCAGTCTTCTGATTTTTTTTTTTTTTGATAATTTCCTGTCCAGCCAAAATTAAAAAATATGAAATATAAAAGTTATGCGTACTTTAATCTAACAAAAAATTCAGTTATAAAGTGGTATGCAATGTCTAACTTTCTAAGCAATTACTGTTCTTGTTCTGGGGACCAATCAAATATTAGTAACTGCCAGTGAGAGCTGACATCACGTGTATAGTTGGAACAAGTCATTATTGTGCGTTGTTTTGTAGAAGGAAGACATCTTATTCTTATGCAATCAAACTACAAGTAGGAATTGTTGTAAAAAACTTTAATTTTTAGTCAAGAAGATTTGGTTTTGGTTTTATTAATTCGTACTAGAAGTAACACGAGGCTATTATAAGTCAAGAAGCAATGACATCAAATAAAAGAGTAGATTAGACACGTAGAAAGAAAGGCAAGATTGTTGTGTTACGAGAAAGTGGTCTTTCTTATATTGAAATTGCTACACAAATAAGGAATTCAGTGACTACATCTGTAGTCCGAAAGTTTTGTCTAAGAAATCATGAAACAAATTCAGTAAAAAACAAAATAGGAAAAGGCCTAAAAAGGTGTACCACATCTGTTGATGACAGAAGAATAAAAAGACTATGTCTCCAAGATCGAAGAATATCATCAATGGGCATCAGAAGTTATCTGAATGATGCTGGTGTTTCTGTCAGTTCAAGAACAATCAGGAGAACATTAACAGATGTATAAGAGGTGGAATTCCCCGAAAAAAGCCTTATTTAAATTAACAACAGCGAAAAAAAAAAAAAAAAAACAATTATTGTGAGCAAAGAATACATTGGACAAATTATCAGAGATCGCAAATTATAAGGAGCAATGAAACTAAAATAACGTTATTCGGTAGTGAAGGACGAAAATATGTAAGATGTAGAACAGGAGAACTACATCTTGACTGCAGCTGTGAAGAACTCACTTAGTGCTATGATTTCGTCGTGCATGTCAGCAAATGGTACTGGTTGTCTTCATGTCATCGATGGGACACTGAATACCAGAAAATTCATTGACATTATTCTAAAATTAAAACTTCTACCTTCTATCAAGAATCTGTTTCTCAACAGAGCTTCATTTATTTTTCTGCTGGATTCTGCTCCCTGCCACACAGCAAAATTATCGAAAGAGTGATTTCGTACAAAGAGTATTGAATTGTTGTCCTGGCTAGGAAAGAGTCCTGACCTAAATCATATAGAAAACTTGTGACACCATTTGAAAACTCTAGTCCAAATGAGGCACCCATCAAATAAAAAGGAACTACTTGAGACTATAATTGTTTCCTGGTATCATTTAATGACGAAGGAAGAGCTTAAAACTCTCGTCAGCTCAATGGAAAATCAATGGGAAGCCATAATAAAAAATAAAAGCTACCCTACTAAGTACTGATAACTCATTGCAATCATCAGTATCTGATATATATTGATAATTGTTGCAAATTAACTTTCTTTTTGTATTACATATATTTGAATTTTGTTCTTTGAATTGAATTCAATATTAAATTCTCTTTAAAATTATATATAATACTTTGCATTTTGGGGAACGTAACATTTTCTATAAGCACACAAGTTAAAAAATTAAAAAATTTCCAAAAAATTCATTTTGACTACCACTGTATATATCCTTGTTTGCTGATGCAGTTTCAAATTATCCATTATTTTAAGCGATCACGTGCTCATAAAATATGTTAAGTCAACTTCCCAAAGTTGTAAATCTAAAATAATCCTTACTAGACTGATAGATGCCATCAATATCCCTCAGATTCCCTTAATCTTATACCATGTAAATTACCGCGTGATCTGGAGAAATTCCTACTATAAATTGGAAAGCAAGGAAAAATTCGCTCTCTCCTGCTGTAATCTCAGAGCCGAAGCTACATTTCTTGCATTATCCATTTTATAATGTAAAAATCTCTCTGATATTGATAGCCTCTCTCACTCTCATCAAAATGAATAAATAATCATAAAAACGGTGGTCTCAGTTCTAATTATAACCATGAATTTGGAATGTGTTACTTTTATCAATGAATATTTAAATTCATTGCATATATATATATATATATATATATTATATATTGTAGCGTAGGCTGTAAATAACCCCTCCACTGACTAGTTTTGAACCCCGTTCGTTTCCCAGCTTCCCATTCATTGAAAATATACAGCTTAAAAGCAATAAAGAACAAAATCAGGTGCGGCAAAGTTGAATCCTCTTTTGAGGTATTGTCGATCCCATGTCATGGATATTTTGGAATTTATGGCCTAGCTGTGTGACGGCCGACACCGACTTGCACGGGGGAAAGACGGACATTGTTCGACCTGAGCGAATAGTGTTGCAGGGGACAAAACGGAGTTTCTCTTTAATTGGGTTGTTCTTGGAAAAAAGGAGAATAACTCAAAAAGAAGGCGGGGGAGAGACCTACCCGAGGTATCAAAAAAGGGTGAAAGAGAAGAAGAAAAAAATTCCTGCTAAGGAGCGAGAAAGCGATACAGCTATACGTGGGAGGCGATTGCCTTCGTTTGCTAATGGAGAACTTAATCGAATACTGAGATATTGGAGTTTTTTTTGAACTATAAGTGTTTAGACGTGCTGTGTAGATATATGCGTTTTGCCTCGGTGCTATGTAATTAGATGTGTAGCATGGTGTAAAAAGAATCTAGGCGGAAAAGATTAAACTTAAGTTAATCTTTGTTAAATAAAGAATTATCGCCTCTTAAGCTGTGTGATCCCTTGTTTACCATTTCATTCTACACATTCAGGGATCACGACGTTACAATATATATATATATATAAATATAAACAAGTTATTACGTAAATTTAAGATTTTCAACTCTAGTAAATAAAAAAAATTCATTGAAATTTAAATATGATTAATCTTAAGATTATTCATTAATATTGTATATATATTAGATGAATGAATCATATTTTTATTATGTAAAATTGATGTGTACGTAAATTGACGCGATAAAATACCGATGATTTCATACTTATAAAGTATTTGGTTATCCAATTGACATTTTCGTACTAAAAAGAAACCACACAGTAACCGTAGTACGTTTGAATAGAAAAAGCGACTTGATTGATCTGTATTAACTTTACGTTCTGAAGATGAAAAAGTAGACTGTCAAGTACGAGATGTTCCACATTAGACAAATCATTGCAAGACGCAAGGTAACATCACAATTTTGTTGAATATGTCCTGGGTGCCCTTCGTCTCACTAAGGGCAATGGTTCCCAAACTTTTTCCGACTCGCAGTATCCTTTTTAAGCTGAGGATTTCCCACAGAACTATTCCTTAAATTAAAGTCTATGGGTGAGAGATAGAAGTAAATGAAATACATATACCAAAGGAAAAAAAACTGAAATGGATTTATAATGACCTCTCAAATTGCTATATTATAGATCTAATTAATTATTGAAATTTTTTTGAAGGTTTTTGCAATATTTCGCGGTGTACCTGTAAAGTCGCCATGATGCACACTTTGAGAGCCACTGATTTAGGTGACTGTTTGTGGCCGAGGTAGCCTCGTGGACTCGGGGTTGACGATGTTATTGTCGAGTCGTGGATTCGCTCCCTAATGACGCTTAAGATTTACTGTATATCGGGGAGGATATACTTTAAATCTGGTCGATGTCTCAATTCCTCACGTGGTGAGGAAGTTTAGAGAGGGAGGTGCCAGCTTAGTTGTCGTCCTCGTTACTTAAACGAGGGTAAAAATAATGAGGTCCGTCACCAATAGCCCTCCTGCTGCTTCTCAGTACGACGTCAATAATAAACAATATAATAGAGGAATTATAAAAATTAATTCAGAAATGAAGTATCAAATTTCAGTTTTCATGCACCTTTTTTTAAACTTCCGTTCTTTTAATATGTGTTCACAAGTATTTCCTTTGTTTTGTTATTACTCCCGTATTGTTATGATTAAGCCGCACACCCTCAAGCTGTTGATATGTATTGAAATAAACAATCTTGGACGTTAAAGGTTCAAATTTTTCATAAAAATCGAACTATGGGGAGAACACAGTCATTAAGCATGCCTTATACTTTGCAGGCCATATAACACCTCGACAACAAATCCCCCTTTCCCCCAAGTCTTAATGTTCTGTCGTCTGTTAGAGAGAAAAAGGCAGCTTCTTAGAAATGATTTGGGATGCGTCGACGATACGATCGAGAAGAGCATTAAAAACGCGCTTCCGCATCTCTTCATCACCCGTTGACATTCCGGTTCGAGGAATTTCCGCTCGGACTTCCATCGCCACTTCCGGAATGGTCCGCGGAAATGACCTTTTCCCACTACCACCAACAAAATTCGCCTTTTTCTTCTCCCCGACACCATTTGTTTGGGTGGCTTTCAAGATATTACTATGACTACAAGGGGCAAAGATCTACAACCAAACAGAAAAATGACGTCTGAGGAAAAAGATTGCTACCTTTTATTTATTTTTTCCCCCATATAATCCGCTGCGCCTATCCCCCTACCTTGAGGCAATAATAGTTTAGCATTTTCTTCTTTTTTTTTCAGTATATGATCACGTAACGTGCAAGGAAGTTTACAATCACGTTTCGTGAAACTGGCTTTTAATTTATGACTGTAATATACGCTTTCGTTTTATAAGATTTTATTTATGGAGATTTGTGTTGTAATAATTTTTGAAGATGAGAAGTGCTTGAAAGTAAATGGCCCTCCTTTTTTCTTTCTATCCTCCTTTTTTTAAACTTGATATCAAGACAAAGAGGTATATTCCATTTTTAAGTTTTGTTTTTCTTAATCAAAATTTATAAAATTACTTACGCGGCTTCCTTAATAATTTGCGCACTTATTTTTTACAATTTGACAATGCGAATCGACATTAATTTCATTGGTCAAAATCAGCTCATTGTGTAGACTAAAATTAAGAATTTTAAAAGTTAAATTTATGTGGCTTATAAATATTCGAGGAGCAAAGAAGTTACTTGCGATCATAAAGAATTAAATAATTATTGTAAAATACACCACACACACAATGATAAAAAAAACACCACAAGCTCATAGGAAAATTAATTTAAATTCAAATATGCGTTTTGAATAATAAGTTTAATTCACAATAAAACAAGAAAAAGAAATACTTTTTTGTTATTGTCTTTGTGTTGTTCTTTCTTTTTAACTAATTAGCTTTTTCTTTAACTAATCATGTTCTTTCCGTAGGCTATGAAATACGCAAATTGCGAGTCAGACTACAAATACGTTAAAGTTCAAGAAGCTAAATAAGTTTTTTAATTGTAAATATATATTCGAAAGGATTGGTTCATTTCGAAATTTCCTTAATTACATTAATGATTACATTAATGGTATTCCAATCCTTGAATCCTGTAATGTTATTTCACAATGTGCGGAAATATATTCGAAAGAAATGGTGAATATTAGTTACAAAAAGTCTTAAGAACTTGTTATTTGCATCTGAGTATCTCGGAGAAAAAGAGAATATATACGGTTCAAGGTAAATATATATGAAAAACAACACATGAAAAGTTATTTCAATGTTGTCATCGTAATTAGATATTTTGCTACTCGCAACAGAAAGAAACTTCTATATAACTTATCTCTTGAATAATTACGATATTGGACAATCAATAATCGTGACTATCACAGTAAGGAAATTATGTTACAGTTAACAAAAGGAAAATCACTAACATGGATTAAAGTTACAACAAAATGCTATTTAAATAATTGATACAAAGCTTTTGTTATCAATTCAGTTAAAAAATGAGTATAACATACTGTAGAAAAGCGTCGCAGAAAACTATTTATCAAAGCACATTGTAAGAAATATACTACAGAATTGCAATCAATATTATATCTCTTTCGTTTCCTTTAAGCACATACCCTAATTATCAAAACTTCTCAAAAATTATTATATCACATTACTCTCTTTATTTCAGTGTGGCTTTGGTAGCGAGTGGTCATCGTTATGGTCACGCGGCCGTAGTTATTTACGCAGAGTTCTGATTTCACTTAAGAGCTGCCCTGTAGGGCGGTGATGCACGTTAAATATGAGACTCCGAATCTTTCTGTTGTTTTGGGTGTTTGGGGATTTCGATACCTCCTCAGGTGTCAGTCTCGTCACATGACCACGAGGTCTGTCGCCAGTAGACTTCGTGGTGTTTCTTAATGTGACGTCAATAGATGATAGCAGTAGTCCTATGATTATGCTCGAGAACTCCATAGCTAGCAATATACATGTCTAGTTTTTGGTTCGAGTAATGGTTTCACCAAAGGACGTCACGAAGAAAAACGAGGCTGCATTGCGTTAAGCTCAACTGACATTCCTGACATTTCAATTGTGTGGGATGGCTTGGAAGTTAGGATACCAGTTCTAGTGACGTTCTCGTAACTTGAACTCCTTTAAAAACTATTAGATTCGTTACAACTATCTCTTACTGTTAATGACCCCAGGTTTGTATCTAAATTTTCATTATTCAAAGGTCTCTTATTTATTGATGAGTCAGTATTCAAGACAGGAAAAAATTCACTCTCAGATATTTGTTGACCCTAAGAGGATAATTCATTTTGAGGCATTGCTTAGGAATAATTTTTTTTTGATTTTATCGTCACAGCAACAGAACTCATTGAATTATCTATGATACATTTACTTTTCGTGGCGACTCAACACTTCGGATGTCAATGAATTTGAGCATTGATTCGGGTGCATTTTCGGCAGAACAGCAGAAGGGGGTGGAGAGCTAAGTAAATCTAGCGATATCTTTAATTTATTCTCTTTTGAACTAACGTGCTTATTTTTAAAAGTTGCCAAATGTGAGATTTATGAAAGTCAATACATAATGAAATTAACTCATGAGTAATATATCGTGGCCGTCGATTTGTGGCCAAATTCAATCGAGAGAGATATCATCCTGGAAATGTTAGAAGAATTAATGTCAAATATTATGTACAATAACTATCATTCGCGACAACATAGATCCATACAAGCTATTATATTAAAGTTACTCAGTTCTAGTAAATAAAAGATTAATTGAATTTGAAATATGATTTATCTAGGTTGATATAATATGGTATATATAATGTGTTTACTCAAGAAAAACATGATACTGCCTGTTGAAGGTCGGGTGGCAATCTGCCTCTCGTTCTCTCAACATTGGATATACCTCATTGTGCGTCACCAGCCAATAGCTTTTCAGTAAACCACATTCAAAAATTCTTGCTCAAGGCAGTTGGCGGGGAAAAGGCAGTTGCTATGCCTTTCAGAAAAGATTAAATACATTTATAGCTTAATAAATTAGCAGATTCAAAATAGAAATTACACTAAAAACGAAAAATTGCATATCTATATTGAATGTTTATAAAGTTTAAGGACAGTTCTATTGATTAACAGGCTGGTTTTTATTAAAGTAAATCAAGAGCTACACAGGGTCTATTTGAATACGATTGAGTAGCAAGGGTAACATCCGAACTAATAACTCTTTTTACACCACATTATGAGATTCCACTTAATTTGCAGATAATTAAAGTCCGAATTCCACTTAATTTGCAGCACTTATATTATTTGTATGTGGTGTCTGGTTATATTATTTGTATGTGGTATATGGACTCCAACTCACTTGTTTTGAACATCATTGCTCGGTATGATAAATAGGTATATGCGTTATAACTATATACATAGGCATTCTAAGCCAATTTTCCATTGAGACTCAACGGCTTCAAAACTAAGCTGCTTTTATCCACTCAAGAGAGATTCCCTCATCGAGTGGAGGACGTGGAGAACAACCCAGAGAAGAGATGATGACGTTTTCACAGCGATGCGTTGAATGGTGTGGAGTGGACGGCGTGCCGAGGTGGTGAGGAGCAGTACTCCATGTCACAATGGTTCGGAATCTTGTTTATCGGTGAACACCGCATCATTAATCAGAACTACTCCCGACGCTCCACCTGGCTCCACTTATAAATTGATTCCACTTCCTGCCCCTTTTTTTACGGCCAAAGTAGAATTAACACAGGGGGGGAAGATGGAAAAAAAAAAGATTTTTTTTTGGAGATGTAAAACTACCGTTTATCTTTTTCCTAGAAATGTTTTATGAGCAATATTTTGCCTTATCATCTTTCTTATTTATTTTTATATAACTAAGAATTATACTTGTGCATATCGAATACAAACATTATTGATAGAAATAAAATTACATAATGTTTTCTTTTATTTTAAAAAAAAGGTTTATTAAAGGACAGTCTGAGATAACAATTTAAATGTTTAAATTTCTATCCGAGCATTTTCTATGCTACCATTTTACCCAAGAATAACGTAAATGTAGATTTTTATATTAAATTTTTACTTTCAGTTACTAGGTTTAAAATGACGAAAAGGCAATCTTTGGATCATTGCATTTAAACGTAACATTATACATTTGAATGTATAAAATTTTGTATGATATGGAATAATGATCTTCTGCTAACATTTTATTGAACAGTATAATTCCTAAAGATCTGAGAAAGGAATAATTTGAACAAAAGAATGAACTTTTTTAAAATAACTTTTTATAGATGCAATTTTTAAATATAACTCTTGCAGCCAAGTTTCATTTTCTTTTACGCTTTTAAATTCCCATGAAATTTTTTAATTCAATATCTTCTTTAGATTTATTTAGCTTTCTTCGTTTCTATTGATTTTATCCAAAAATAACTTCGGAAGAAAATAAAATGTTTAGATTAGGGGGTTTTATTAAAATACTTTATGCCTTTTTTCTTTTTTATTCTTTGCCCTCACCTTCGATTGAAACTTTAACTTTTTAAATCTATGCTAATATAAAAATATTAAAAATAAGCAATATTGCAATAAATGAAACATGAGAAGGTAAAAAGGATAAAAAAAATTTTCAGTTCCTGATTCATTTTTTAAAGGACTGGTATTTGTCCCAAAATCAAAACGGATGGGAAATAAATTGTAATTACTCACTTTTTAAAACAAATTTCTTTATGAATATGAAAACATAATTGCTTCGTGTAATAAATGAATTAATTACACTAAAGTGAACTGGCCAACATAAAAACAAAAATTTCAAAACGATTTAAGAATTTTTCTTCTTTTTGAACACGCATCTCAACGATTTCTTTTTACTAAAATAGTTTTATTTATTTTGAAAACTAAATAAGGAAACTATAAGAAATAGTCATCTAATAATACGAACTGATTTAAGAAACTCAAAATAAAGACAAAAGTAAAGTAAGAAATTCAAAATAGAGACAAAAGTAAAGTAAAAAACTCAAAATAGAGACAAAAGTAAAGTAAGAAATTCAAAATAGAGACAAAAGTAAAGTAAGAAATTCAAAATAATTACTTGATGCGTATTTATAAACACATTCACGTGTTTCGTATGTGTTTTGAAAATAACTTCAAATTGCTGTCTGAAGAAAGGACTCAAATGCTGATAATTAATATAGATGAATTCTGATTAAAAACAAGTTATAATTTTTCTGCACCTGTTTTTTTTAATACAGTTCAGCTAATCGGGAAAATGAGAGAGAAAGTAATAAATATTTTTTTTTCTCTCATCAATCTGTTCCACGAGTAGGATACATTCTTGGCAATCGCAAAGCCTCCCGAAATCGTAGTGGAATGAATCCGTATGATTCCTAGTTACCACTACATCGTGACCTTACCATTTTCTTCACGCAAAAATCATTCTCTCCTCTCGAGTTTCGTCCCTCTTCCCCCTTTTCTGTAGACCCCCAAGACGCGTGCCACGTGCTTCCGATTTTTCCATCTGTCTGCAGAGAGTGTCTTCCACACACACAAGGAGGGAGGGGAGGTTGCAGACAGAGAGAAAATCCCTCCTTTTTCGGTAGATTTTTAAGGAATAGTGGAAGAAACAAAAAAAGAAAAAAAGAGAGAGAAAAAAAAATGCAGGTAAAGAGCTTCTGTAAAACTTCGCGTGCCAGCTGCCAAGAGAAGGGGGGGAGGTTGCTAATCCGTGTGCGCACGCGTCCACCGCGTGGCACCCGGTGGGGGGAGGGGTGATGAAGAAAAAAAAGACGAAGAAATAGGGAGTAAAAAGAGAGAAGGAAGAAAGAAACTGAGAACTTTGGCTCGAATTGTCCTCTTTTTCATTTACTTTATTCCCTCTCTCCCCAAAGAGCGCGTCCGAAATCTGCTACCGAATCATATTTCATTTCCAAATAGATGAGTTAGGAGGGCTAAGCTTTCTGTTAATCATGAGTTCTGAGGAAAAATAATGGTTGTCAGGCGGTCTCTGAAAAAGGATGCATCTTACCCTGTGGTCTGGGAAATGGAAAAGATACTAATGCGCGTCTTGGAGTTTTAACAAACACTTTCTTGCAGCGATTAATTTTAGCAAATAATCCTTTTCCACATTTAAAATAAAAATTCTCCTAAAATATCAAAATGAAATTTATAAGAATAAGTATTTTGTAGCCCATTTATTGATGAAAAAATATTCTTTTTAGACGAATCCATGAAATAGTCCTAAATGGGTTTAAATTATACGAATTTTTAAAGAACCTTTGAAGTTACCATTTTTGTCTTATATCATCCAATATTCTTTTTTCCAACTTATTTATTTTCTTGAAATTGTCAAAGGGAAAAAATGTGTCACATTAAAATTGACATTGATTTGCATCTCTCTCTCTCCCTATATATATAGAGAGAGAGAAAGAGAGAGAGAGAGAGAGTTTCAAAATTTCCAGAAATATGAAACTGATCTAATTCTATTTACTTATTTAATACTGATGTCACATTTATTGCATAGAATGGATAAACAACACTATGAGAAGGAGAATTCATAATTTTGATAGTATGTGTGTGTTTGTGTGTTTTTCTCAGTCATAACAGATAATTCATTTTGATCTAACAAAAAATTTTGTTTTTGGTTCATGAATAAGATTAAAAAGGTTGAAAAAATTCTTTTTCTGAATTTTAAATAATATATTTAAAAAAGGACTGGTACTTGAAAGGAGAAAAAAATAGGGGAAGAAAAGCTTAGATCTTTTTTTCAAAAAAATTGTTTCATTTTATTTTACCAAAAAAACGCTTATGATAAGAACGAAATTTCTTAAAAACCAATTGAACTGAAAAACCTTTAGTGAGCCCTCGGAAGATTAGTTTCTTGAAGTTTTTGCTGAGACGTTCATCCATTTGGATGGATGTTGCCAAAGAGACCGAATAAATAAATAATAGGGTAGCACAAGCATTTTCTTTTTTCTTCTTCTTTACATAAACATTAGTAACAATTTACAGAATATCTTAAATACTTGAAACATTTCTTAGAGTTCCTTAATTTCCTTCAATTTTTTTTTAATTTGAAATTTATTTTTATTTTATGTTTAGCATAAGGTACATGAATTAATAAATTATTCATATTACATAAAATAATTGCTTTAGATTTTTCCACTACGCATTTCCATTTAAGCTCTTAAGAAGACCAAGTACTCGAAAAATCATCAAAATATGAAACAAATATTTAATTTATTTTAATTTTATGACTTTTCTAAATATGTATACAAATTTTACTAGCTCTAGCAACACGATTAGCGAATTCTTAAAATTTTCTTTGATAGTGTGTCAAATCATTTAATTGATGTTCAAAATCTTAGACTACTTTTTATCAACTTCTTATTTTTCATAACGGTGATATATTTAAAATTTTTAAGGCTTTTTTTTTTTTTTTTAATCAGTATGAAGTTTTAATAATTTGCTTGTTGTTTTGTGAAAAACTTTTCGATGATGACAGTATGTTTGATTATTTTTTCATGGAATGATAATTTAGATAAATAGTTGCTGTTTTTTTTTTTAATCCAGAAAATTAAATACAGTTGGTTTTTTTCCACTTTTCTTTTCTTTCTTTCTTTTTTTACTAATTGTGTAACGCTTAACAGAAAAAAAAAATCTGAAAGATTATTAAAAGCATTACTACAACCTAGCTTATGCATTGAAAAGTAAGAAACAATTCTAAGAAGAGAAAAAAGTTGTTTAAAAATATTAAAATTTGTGGAAATATTAGGAGTTTTATGACATATTTAAATATTTTGAAAAAATTAAAATTTTAGATAATATTTTTAGTTTAAAAATGAATTGTTTTTCCCATTTGAAATGTATACTTTATGAAGTTCAAATATGGTGAATATAAACTTGTAACGAGGAATAGAGATTAACATAAAAGAAAATACTTGATGATTTTTATCTTGAAGAAGAGCAAAATCAAAACACTTTATCCGAAAGAAATAGATGGTGTTCGTTTAATATCATGTATCATCATTTAATACATAACGAAGGTCATGTGTTTAGCTATAAGCTTGAAAACAAATTCAAAGGAGTTTATAATGTAGCAATATTGTAAAGAAAAAGTAAGAGTGTTGGATCATCACTGTGTTCGTTAGACTTTTCTCATCCATATCTCTCATTCTTTTCAAGAACATTTCAACAAATTCAATTCAGTAGATATTTGTCACAGGCCATGCATGCAAATTTAAGTAATGAAACTCAATTTTTTAAGGGAGCTTCTGCACCGTTTAGTTCAACTTCTTCGAACTCCCCCCTCCCCCCACCGTAGAGGAATATTGAAGCCTCAAAAGTGAAATTAATATTTGTCCAGTTGTCTTCCTTGCCTTCTGGCAATCATTTTAATTTACGAGGTGTACTGCATATGAAACTTTTATTTTCGGTGAGAATTCAAATCAATTATCACGTATTTTAAAATAAGCATTTCTTTGCAGTTTTACTTTTCTACTACTTAAAAGTTGAATATTAGCTGATTTTTTTGGGAAGGGGTAAATTGACTATATGCGAATCACACGGCAGTCTAAAACAGACATTCGTGGCTCTTCAAAATTTAAATTCATTTATAAAGTATGTTATTAATGAATGTAACTAAATAATAAAAACATATAACTATAATTCAAAATTTTCGTTTTTAAAACTAATTAAAAGAATTAATTCGTGCATTTATTTTTTCTTCAATGCCATTAAAAAAGCATTCTATGATACAGAAGCATCTCGTAGATTTTTGTATAAAGCTACGTTTTGAAAACGCTTCCGCTTTTCCTACAATTTTAAGCTTTCTAAATACACTCGAAGTCATAATTGTTAAATAGAATCCCACCGTCTGTGTGTACCCACATGAAATGTACCCTATCATTCCGTTACACGAGGAGGATGCAGGGTGCACGCACCTACCTCCCTTCCTTCCCCACGACAGCTGCCTGAAGAAAATTGAATTGGATGCTGCAGCAGATAACGCGTTCCTGTGATCTTCGTATCCAGATGATCGTCTCGGTTCGGTGCCTGTTCCGGTTGAGCATTCCTCGCCCAAGACACCGGATTCCGTCCCGTATATCACTGTTTAAGCTGTTGCTCGATTGTCTTTAAGGAGATTTTCTCACTCCTTACATCGAGATATGGGTTCGGTCGTTCTTTCACGTACCGAATGGTTGAAGATACACTTGCTGCAGGAGTAGGCGATTATTTTTAGCTTATTTCATCAAGATTCGATTGACCAAACTGATCGATTTAATAACTCAAATGTGATTCGATGCTCTACTTTTTACAAGATGACTGTAAATTAATTTTGAATTAATTTACCTTTATATCTTGAACTAATTTTAAAAAAACTTTTTCCATTTTAAGGGTTTTCCCCTATCTTTCCCTTGCATTTTGTGGAGTTGCCATAATCTCTTAAATTATTTAAAAAAGAAGGATTCAGTACGATTAATTGACCATCTATTAAACAACATTCGAAAACATAATCCCGCATTTAATTTGATTTAACATGTTTAATTAATCAACAATGTTTTAAAAATAGTTTAATGAAATTGAATAAAGGTGGGTTTCTTTTAATACTGTGCAATGCTACTCTAATTAAAAGTATTCTTAGTTTTTTTTTCATTTTATGAAGTTTCGCTCTTTCTCTGATTTAATTATTGTCTCATAGTAAAGAAAACTGAAGGAAAGGTCCTATTGTGAAGTTTTCTTTTTTAATGATATAATTGAGTGCTTAAATAATCTATTTCAATCAAATTGTCATAAATATCTCTTAGAATAGAGGTATTTGCGTATAATATGGTGGATAACTACTTAGAATTTCATTCCGGAACATTAATGCCTTTAAAAAATACGTATGAAAGCAAATATTTATGCGTGTCTATTTATGCTATTAAAATACAGACAGGAAAAGATGTTGCAAAATTTGTTACTAATATTTATTTATTATTTTTAAAAGACAAAAAAGTCATAAGCAATTTACATTAGCCGTCACAATCACGAACAAGAAAAAAAGAGGATAAGCAATTGTTTTTGATACAGTTAGCTTAAATACGTAATTAAACTGGATATTTATCTCCTTCAATTAACGCACAGAAATTTTAATATCACCGAATGAAAATCTGCCTTCTTTTGTGATTTTTTTCTCCAATCTCTGCTGCTCAAAAACTACGAGTGGTGGTGGGGGAGGGAGAGATAATCGAAAAATCATCGAAAACAATAAAAAAAAAATATTCGTACCAAAAAAATTAATATGTAGAAGTCCTCTTGGTATCAATGACTCAGTAATTAATATACTCGCAACACAGTGCGAAAGAAATAAGAGAATTCGATTACAGACTCATCAACCGACACCGTCACTCTAACACCTGAATGCACAAATCCAAATTCCGTCTATTACCGCATTCCGGATTTTCTGCGCGATGGACCTCAAATTATTGATTAATTACTCTCGTCTGGAATGTAAGAATAGTTGCCAAGTCCACGTCCAATAAATAAATAATAAAAAGGGCCACTGATCGAACAGCAGAAATAGAGGGAAATAATTACATGTTGCAGGGGCAGGGGGAAAAAGGGCCCCCCTTTCCCCTCCACTTGTGAACGACATTCCTCGACTGCTTTTCTCCAAACATCCAGACGCGCCCAGATCTCTACAAGACCAGTTCGAACTGTTGATCGATGAATACACACATGTGTTACAGGCAGCATTGTTACAACACACTGCATGGCCGGCATTTTCAGGGGGATGTGTGGGAAAAGGGTTGCATAACCCTGGAAATTCCTTCATTATCCCTCCCACTGAGCTATTCAGGTATCGCAGATAAGATAAGGTGCATACATTTCTATAAAGTCAGCAAACATGTATCTGGTTTAGTTGTCTGAAATATGCAGCTGTAAGAAACTTGTAGTATTTTGATTGAATTCAAATTTTGTAAAGAAATTATTTCGTCGCTATAATTTTGCTAATTTTTTAAATTCGTTAACACCAATTGTTTCCTGACATTCAAGTTTCAGTGAAAAAATTATTCCGATCTTATCTATAAATGAAGTTTGAGTACATGTTCTTATAAATTCCCTGCAATTAGAAGGGACATTAACTCCCTGAGTTATTTACATGCCTATAATCTAACGCGGTATACATTTGAAGAAATATGGTAATAATACACAAACAAGCAAATTTCTTAGGAAATAGCATTGATTTTTAGTTACATTTTCCTTAATAAATTTATATAACTATAAAAAGATCAGATTTGATTTTTTTTATAGATAATGAGTAGTTTAATTCAGTTTTATACTAATATGAAAAAATTCCGTGGTCCTTGTCCATAATAATCTGTATTGAGATTTTGCCCAGCAGAAAATTAAAATAGTTCTTAATACGGGGTATTAATCCCGATAAATACACACATCCCATTTCTGGAATAAAAAAAAAACTTCTTAAATCAGGAAATTGCATGTGATCTATTTTAAAGGCAAATTTATTTGTAGAAACTATTACAGTAAATTCTCGAATGTATGCACTCTTGATCAGAGTATAAGAAATATTAAGTAATAAATATTTGTGACGGGAATATGAAAGATAATTTGTGATAAAAAAATTTGAAAGAGGGAGGGTTTTCAGAGATATTCACTTAAGCTTATAAGGGATTCATATTCGTTGAGAGTTCGTATTGTTGAGATTTTACCATATTTCAATAATAAGAGAACGTAATGAAAAACATTAGCATACTTTCTCAAGATCTCAGCTTAATTCCGGAAAAGGCAAGTATCAAAAATTGAAGAAAAACGCTCCTTTGAAATTCATGATTTTGTTTAATTGGGAATGAATTTTTGAAAAGTTTTACAGAAATTTTTTCTACTATTAAATAATTTAAGAAAACAAGTGTATAATATATTTTTCAAAATCTTTGTAAAAGCACGTCAAAACTTTTTTTTTTATTTCACTAATTAAATCATTTGAAAATCTGTTGATGGGGAATTGTTTGTCAGTTTTTTTTTTTTTTTTTTTAATTCATAGCAACGTTAAAAATTTTCTCCCTCATATTTTCTTTACTCAATTGATTTTCCTTATTATACTTTTGTCCTTTCTGATGTCATATAGCTCTCCCTTAAAATATCTATAGAAAGCACTTAAATCTTAATATCCTCCCCCTCCCTCCATCTGCTTCTTGTTAAAATTCAGCGCATTTTAATCGTGATACGATTAAAAATAAAAAATAAATACATATTTTCAAAACTTACTTACCTCTTTATATTAATAGACTAACGCATTCTTTGTATTTATAGATATTTAGAACTCTCTTGTTCTCTCAAATTTGAATCGAATTTCACGCGAGCCAAAAGTATCTTTGCCTTATATGGTCATGAATATCCAAAAAAATATTTTTAACGATTTTTTTCAGAAATTTGTTTTGGGCCACTTTGGAACCTCACGCTTTAATTCCATACACACGAACAGGAGACATTCGCGGCGTGATGTACAGAAAGAACACACGCGAAATTTAAATATGAAATGCGGTCGTCCGGCCATCACCCTAACGTGGTATTTCCATACTCTGAACGAACGCCATTGAAACTGATCATAGCGAGAAAAGAGAGAGGAGTATAAACATAAATACGAAATAAATAGGCGGAATCAGCAACTTCATTTTAAGTTTGTTTCCAGTTCATTTATTTTTCAAACGCCTAGTTTTAATTCCCTACTCATCCACTAACTTTTTTCAAATTTTCATTTACTTCCATAAGGGGCATTTCTATTAAGAAAATTGATGTCGGTATATAATTTAGAAGCAAGGCCAACCCTCTTAAAACTGGGCCCCTCGGCAAAGTTAACTTGTGGGCCCTGAAAGAAATTTCGTATTTTAAAATAATTTATTTCATTCTGTAACGTATGTGTGTCATTTATTACACTGTACAAATTCGTATAGTAAGAAGAACATGAAAATGTTGTGACGTTGGGCTATTCGCGAGGTTCTCTTCAATAACCTTGGGGACTTTTAAGTAATAGGAATAGCATAAATTTGCTATTTCTTCCCAACCAAAGTAAAACTCGATTAGGTGAATTAGATGAAAGCACAAGCGTAGTGAATTGAAGTATAATGATTTATAAATGAAATTGAATTGAAAGGAAAATGAAGGGCGATAGAAAATAGTAGCTCTATCTGATTGTTATTAATAAATTGGATTGAAACATCGAAATTAATCTTTTTGATTGGAGTGATTCTAAGTCTAAGAACTAAGATACAAAACTACTGTTGAATTTAGAATTATTGAAATTAGAACGAGTGATTTGTTTGTGACATTGGGCTATTCGCGGTTTCTCTTCACTAACCTTGGGGACTTTCAATTGAGATTGATTGCTTTCACTAAACAACCTTTGCCCAACCAAAAATGAAACGTGATACATAAAGTTAGTATGTAAAGCAGTTAGGAATGAAGTGAAACGATCGAATTAAGAATTATGTAAACTCCGTCGGAAGGAGTAGAATATCTGAAGGAGGATCAGGGAGGCGTTGTAGGTGAGATGAGGTGAAGCTGAAGTGCTAGATAAGAGAAAGGAGGAATTAAAGTCTATTGTTGAAGGTTCGAGTAAGGATTACTCGAGAAAGATTTGGCCTAGTGTTTTCAGCAGTTGTTCCAGAATCTGAGTTGCAGTCGAGGAAAGACTGTTGGTAAGAGTCTGTTAGATTATTATTGGTGGGTTGAACTAAGATATTAGAAAGCTTACCCTGGAGAGCGTAGTCATCTGTGTCATAGTAAATATATACTAATAAATTGTGAAAGTTGTTTTGGCGGTTTTTAATTATTTGTGTCGTAGTATTTAATATTTGAATTTAGTGATGGCACAAGAGGACGCCCGGGTCGGGCGGGCGTCACATGTTAAGCTAAAACTTTATTTTTAAATCATAATCTAAAATTGGCTAGTTAAATGGGATTGGAGAGAGAGCGACATTATATCTATTCTTTAGTGATAAATAAAGTATTTTATCTTGTTCTTAGCATCTTCATTTGGATTCTAATATTTATCGACTGCTTAATTAGAGGTAACGATGGTAGTAAAATTAAATAACGAAGGAAGGACATTCCAAATGATAATTGCATTTGCACTAATTGCATTTGCTGCGTGTCAACAGTGGATCGCGGCCGGCCGCAGTCGTTTCGAAACTCAAGAACTAAAATTTATTTCCATATTTTGAATAAAATGTTTGACAAGCTTTTACTTAACTTCACATAGATGTAAGTAAATTTATTTAGATAGAGTCTTACTACTCTATTTTGAACTACTTCTAATTGTTTTGAAATTCTGATGAAGTACCTATGTAGTCCCGATGACAATACTGTTATCTAATCTAAGGACCATGGCCTGATGCTGTTGACAAGATTAGTCAACTCGGCCGCTCTGTGCCCCCGGGGGCAATGGGTTCCTCTGCAGCCCTCAAGCTTCACTTCTGTATATTACTGCACTTTTTATTTGTTTATTTATATATAAAGAATTTTTTTTTTTTTTTGAAATCCATGATGCATTTCATTACTAGAAGCAAAAGTATGCTATGTTTAACTCTCCCCTAAGAATACGAGCCTCCAAGTTAAGCCTTTTCACCCGTCACTGCAAGCTGATACTGATTCAATTGTTAATATTTAAAAGGTTAGAAACAGCTTTTACATTACTGTGAAACAATGGTGCGTTTGTACGTAATATTAACAAAAACTAATTTACGATTTCTTAATTTTTTTTTTTATGTGTTCAAGAAATAAGGTTTGAATATGTTGCAATAAAACGAATTGCTTGTTAAATAGATTTCTTTGCAGCAATATATGTGCGTGCTTTTTTTTTTTTTTTTTTTTTAAAAAAAAAAAAAGTTCTGTTAACATTAACTTTCAGGGAGATAGAAATATTCACTGCTATAAAAATTGCTATAATTCATTTTAACAATCCCTAAAATTATCATAACGCGAAAGCGGTTATTGGTGAATTTTAACTCAACTATGATGCATACATAATTATAAAATATGTTTCTCTCGATATTTCTTAAGCAATTGTGCTCTATATTGAGGCAATCCACAATATTTTAATTAGAAAAACCAAACAATTTTTCTAAAAAAAGAAAAGAATTTTTTTTTCAAAAAAATTATGTATTTATTGGATTTGAAAAGACGCAAGCTACCAACAAAAAAGACGTCAATCACAGTTCCCGAAAAGCAAAGAAAACAGTCAGGCATGTCCGCCAAAACCAGACGATTGGTAGGACCCGGGGACCTACCAGACACTGGGACTAGGATATTAGAATTCGGCATCTCCGACAAGCGACTTGATCAAAGGGTTTGTTGGTGGTATTTTTTTAGCGATGAGTTTTTAGATAAAGTTCCCTTTTCTCAGAGATAAGGGAATAACATAATGTGAGGTCTGAATATCTACTACTTAATGTGGGGTGGAATGCACGGCGAGATAGTGGTGAACCACACATTTGCTCACAATTTCAGATGGGCCGGTAGGATCACAGAAAAGAAGAAAACCGGTCCCCACAACGATCTTATAAAGATAGGCAAATCTGTCCATCAGCTGACAGGTCCGCTAAATGAATTGCAAGTTGAGGAGTCATTCGCTGGAGCCTGTTTGTTGTTGTGAAAGCGGTGCTCTTAATAGCGTCGCTCTGTAATAATCGGAGAGAGTAAGTAATAATGGGTAAATGGTGGCCGCCTTTTTTTTCCTCGGGATTGGAATTCCTGTTACGTAGTATATATCCAGGCTGTGTTAGGGAGGCACACCCATCGGTGAGTCGCCCTCCGGTCAAGTTCCGGGAGCAAAGGCCAACTCCTTTCGCTCGACTACCGCGATACACTAGCCCGCTTCTGGAGGAGAGAGAGCTCGACGGGTCCGCCCTGTAATACGTACATCCTTATCCCCGAATTCATAAAAGGAAAATATGCCGTGATGCCTCCCGACAGCCTAAGACGTGAGATGCGGCCGTCCAGACCGACACTCTTCCCCATCCTGTGATGTTCAAAGAGTTTTACTGTAACGAAATAGCCGATGAATTGCCTAAAAAAGTTATTATAATCTGTTATTATGACTCATATTCTATCTTACGTTAATTTTTTTGGGGGGATAGCAATTTTTTTAATACTTTTCTTTTTTCCCCTTCTTAAATTGGCGTTCTAAGTTAAGATATCATTCTATTCCGTTTTAATAGACACGTTACTGTATCATTTTTTGTGTGCACATAATTAAATAATAGGGATGATGGAAAAATTATGGATTGATGTGCTTTTTACTGTCCAGGTTCGGACAAAGACCCATAGGAAATCAGACTTAATTGTCCCTTTATTCATCAAAAGTGTTTACAACTCTCGACTTGAGAAAAACGGCAAAAGTAAAGTTCCGTTTGAAGTAAACAGGTTATATCAATCATAAATAAATTTATTTAGCTACAAATTACAACTACAAAAAAGCTATTATACTCGACTTATTGTCAGCGGCAAATAAATAGATTAATTGTACAAGTATCTCTTACAAACGACCGCAATTCAATCAATTTCTTTTCTTATCTTTTCTTATTTATTTTACAGTCTAGAATTCCGTAACCATTTTTGTACCTTTTAACAGTGCAGTAAAGGTCACGGATTCCTTCTCAGAATTACATTTTTTGGTACATAACTACAAGTGATAAATTTTATTGAAGTAATTGAAGAAATAACAAATAATTACAAGCATGTTAGACTACTAATTAAATTTAATTCGTAACACACGTGCCAATGCGGAGGTTGGATGGTAACGCTGAACTATGGTTCGGTGACAAAGCGACACATATTTCATACCGATTTCCGTTTCGTTCTTAACGTTAAAAACCTAAATCCGTAAAAATATTTGGTTTCGATTGAATGTAAAGTTTCCAAAGCTCGATTAGCAAGATGCAGATAAGCTTCTTGCTGCGGAGACTGGAATTCGCAGTGGTCTTTTTAATTAAAAACTAATCATAACTTGTCTGAGAACAACTTCGTCTTTACTTAAGTTAACATTTTCGATACAGCTTACGTCGCAAACAAAATCTAGCGAATTCATGAGTCAACTTCCATACCATCAAGAAAGAAATAACCTTTCAAAGATTTTTGTAATGTATCTAGGTACTCGCAGATATTCCTTTTTTTAAAAAAAATGTCGAGAGAAATTTTTGTACTCCATCTTTGTAAAGCAATTCCTCCAACCAAATTCTTGGAAAACTCCTACCTCCAAGGCCTTGTAAATTTCATAATATTGTCGGGCTTTTATATTCAAATGACCAAAAATATATGATAGGTAAGCCAAACCCTAGATAGAATCCTTCCTTTCATCCCGCACTTATGTGAGGTAAAGAAATGCTTCGTGTGTGTTCTTCGCTCTTTCACAACCTTATTTAAACAGGATGATTCAGTGTCTCTTTTTTGATAAAATTGACCTTTTTTACTTCAACAAAGAAAATTTCTCTCAGAATTTTTAGGAGAGTATTTATGGCTAGTGCATATCTGTATAAAAAAATAATGGGTGATCACAACTTGACGATTTTCATTTTTCTCTCAAGTAGAGAAACCAGGTGTATTACTAAGCACTGCAGGAACTCCATTAGTGAAGAGAAAACAAAATTTTAGTTTCAGTTAAAATTATTTTTTATTTCAAAATCAACGACAACATCTGCTGTTTTGGAAAGATATTCACAATATACGAGTAAGAATGCTCTTTTAAACAACATTAGCATTCCTATAACATAAATAAAACTGAGGAGCTTACCGCGTACAAAAAATAAGGAAAGACGTACGTACTTTCATCCAATTAAAAATAATTATAACGTATAGGGTGTCAATTTCTTGATGACCTGCTTTATAACACAGCACAACATGTAAACTATTCATGAATGTATTACATCATTTGGTACGGAAATTTTTTCCCACTTTTCTCTCCGTTTCTATCCACAATCTAATTCAACTGCAACTAAGTTCCAGAGCATATAGTTTCACTAAAGTCTGTCGAATAGTATAATGCTTCGTTTGTTAACAGAAATCCGATATGCGATTTTATTGGATGTTTTTGTGAGAATGCACACTCTAATTTCTGGAAAAGTTCCTGCTTATCCGCATTCAGTTTGATTCATGGGAAAGAAATTTCCTTTGTAGATGCATTTTCGCTTGGGACAGACATGAAGTGTCCTTTCAGTTAATTGGCGTTATACTTCCATTCGCAACAACTTTTTGCCTTAAAAACGCTGCTACGGCTTTAGAGTCTCGTCACAATCCTAAATTCTAAATAAGTCAAATGAGACGTTATTTTTATCTTGCTTTATTTTCTTGAACATTTAAGCTTAAAGGGACCTGTAAAAATTGGAAATTAGTATAAAAGACTAAATTAAACTATAAACTTTAAGACTTGAGCTATTCTGTTCACAATTAAATGCTCATACTTATTTTTACTTATACACATAAGTCGTTATAAAAATGCAGAAACATTTATAACAAAATACGAGTAAATGTAAACCTGAATCACTTTTAAAGTTAACTAATCACTCAACAACCAAAGTAAGGTCGACACAAACGATGGTCATATAACTCTATTTTACCATCTCTCACTTACACATTTGTATTATCACACGATACATTGTAATAAATAATGTGTTAACTCTAGGACCATTCTCTCTCATTTTCTGTGCATTAACAATTTTGGATAATTATATTTAACTGTTTCAATAAGTTTTAATTATGTACATATAAATGACATTAACATACATTGCGTGCCAAGTCGTTTATAAATGAATAACGGGAAAATTCTAAGAGAGAGCCAAAAGTAAAATAAATGTTATAAAAAGAAAGAGAGAAATTTCATTTACCGGAAATCTTTGACGTACAATATGTTAATATTTTAACTTATCGCTTTCTTAAGATGTGTTAAATCAGCTTTCTCCCCCCCCTCCCCTCAAAATCTTTTCATGGACCTTTTTTTATACACACACACACACACTACTTACACACACACACACACACACACACACACACACACACCACATACCCATCACACCACACACCATAATATTATCAATAAATAGTAATATTATAGAATTATATGACAAAAGTTTCATCAGAAAATGAAATATAATTGAAGAACCATAGTAGATTGCAAAAATAAACCAAAATCAGATATCAGAATATATATATATATATATATATATAGTTGACAACATTTATTAAACTCCGCAAATTTTTGAAAAACTTTTTTTTCTTCAAAACATTTTCTTTCTACATTTTTCAATATATATATCAGAGATGTATATATATATGTGCAATTTTTGTGTTTTTTTTTTGGTTTATTTTTACTCTATTTTCTTTTGAATTAAATTTTTTTTTTTACTTTCAGTGAAATTGTTTAATATAAATTCTATATTATATTATCATGCAATATAATGACAGCTTAGGCACTTATAATGTGTGTTGTCTGCGATAATTAGTCCTTTTAACATGACTTGTACATTTCTTGCAGTACATATATATAACTTATACAAACATGAAAAACAGCTTACGATAGATTAAAATTACTGTCATTTCTGATGTTTGTCGTTCTTTATAAATTAGCTACCAAAAACAATTTGCAATAATCTTCGTTCTGATGGGTATCCTTCGTATGAATACGATTATTCCATTTAATTTTGATAAAAATTGCTTGCTGATAGACAAAGATTTTCTTCTCTGGATAGACACTTATTTTCTTAAAAAAGCGAGCCTGAATATATCAACTAAAATAACTATAACTGTTCATTATTTATTAATCAGCTATAACTATTTAAAATGGAAGTGAATGTTTCAGTAATGCTTATGTTATTTTATGTTTATTAATGAAAGTCCTCCTTTTGTAACAAAAAATTAATTTGAATTATGAAACTATCGTTAAAAGTTGCATGGAACTTGTTGGTGTTTGGATTCCATTAAATATTGCCAAATAATATTTATAGGAAATAAGAAAAATCTGTAAACACTTAGGTACTAAAAAAATTCAAACTGCTCAGAGTCTAACATTTTATATACAAAAAAATTATTCTACATAACACAGGATATTTTAATCAACTGCATATTTATTCCAGTTAGAAATCTACCTAGAACTATAGTGTATAAACTGTCTGATTTTAATAATACTAGACTTCATCAAAAAGCTATTACTCTTATTCTAAATTGAGGTAAGATTTCCCAAAAATAAAGAAGAAGGCTTCTCTCTCAAATAATTTAAATATTTGAATCCAAAAGAGTGAAAAGTATTTTAATAGGTTTGTTGAGGAACGCGCAGAGAAAGATCATCTGATTTCAAGATGTATTTAATAATGAGAGATTGAGAGAACAATTATATAGTCTGCAATTTGGTCTTTCACATATTTACTATCACAAATAACTACAACACTATATTAACACAATTTATCTGTGGTGTGTATGAATATAAGGAATATAAAATTGGTGTTTATATCCTAAACTAAGTGAATCCGCCACCGCGCAATGGTTGAAACCTAATGCAAGACTACTTATAATGGAATGTATTTAAATCTTATTCATATAATCATTAAAGCCAGATGATTTTTAGAAAAATTGGGATTCAAGAGAAGGAAATGTATTTTTTTCTCTTCATTATTTGTAAGAACCCGCTGGCTTTTGTATAAACGGATTTTATCTTTAGTGATACTTTTTTAGCGCGATTTCAATTACTCCGTAAATTTTGGAACACTATGAAGTTATAACATCTGAAATTTTAATAGGGGATATGATTATACTCTCAAATCCATTAAGTGATATCATATAATTTCACTCTTTAATTTCTATTTTCAGTGTTGTGATTGCAAATTCCGTCTCAGCCTATAGCTTATTGTCTGGTGGGTGGCCAACATACCAGACGACAAGAGGAAACTTAATGATGCGATTCTTACAATAGAAATCGGTGTTTTCGAGACTCATGCATAGGGTAAAGCACAATAGTTGGCATGAACGCACGCGTTTTTGCTTGTCCACGTGAGTGCAATCACTAATGTGTGCTTTTCTTTCCCTGACAGCACGAAGTAGATACTTCTTTACTAAGTATATTTAAGTGCGTAGGACTAGAATAACTATTTACGATTAACTCTGGACTTTAAAAGGGAACTATAACTAAACTCACCAGGACATTGGAAATCATTGTATAGGAAATAGGACTGTAAAGGAACCGCGTACATTTGAAAAATGAGGCTCTCTTGAGGACAAAGTTATCGTGTGTGGTCTGTGCAACTCCATTATGACAGCAGGGGAGCTTCTTACCATTGTCAAGGTGATAAATTTGGTATTCAGAGAATGCTTTTTGACATCTTTCTATGGTCTCCTTTACCGACCAAATAATAAAAGGATTTGGGAAATAATGGAGTTCACTACTCAACTATATTCTCTTTTGAAACGATTTTGAAAAGCAGAGCAAAAAGGGTCTTGCAAAAGTTAGAATAAAGATTAGTGTCCATTGGTATTTCTTTTACGATAGCGAAATCTATGCGGTCAATAGATTTTTTATAATACTTTTATAATTCTCCTTTAAACATTTAAGACTTGAAATCAGAGTAAATCTGTTCAATCATAAGCAAGCGCAAGTTACATTTCATTCCACAAAAGAAATAAATTCGGAAAACAATTGATTCTAAAATTGAAACATACATAAACTATGTTTTTGACCTGCTTTGAGAAACATGATAAGCAAACATTTATTTTTTATTATTTAGATATCAATATTCAAGTAGCAGCTTAAAATTTTTTTGATATTATAAATATGATATTTCGATTTTTTTTTAAATGTTATTTATTAAAAGTGAATAAGTGATAACAATACGAAAAGCAAATAACAATATATTTTGAAAAGTTATTGTGAACAATACATTCACAATAACTTTTCAAAAGTAGCATAAGCTAAATACTATAGGTATAAGTTGATACACTTTGGTGATTTCATTTATGACTTTTGATTCACTTGGCGTTGTAACTACTTTACTACCCGTTACTCGTTTCCCAAGCGCTATATTTTTTTCAATAAATTTAATGTCTTACAGTTCTTTTCGAAATAAATTTTTTCAGTCAAAGTAAACATGCATTAAAAAAATATCATTTTTAGTACGATCGCAAATTTTGATTTTTTGTTGTTTCAAAATTTACGGCATTATAGACATCTTGTGATGTTTCGCTATTCGCGGTTTGCTCTTTCTCTCCTCGGGAACTTTTTTAGTTATTTGAATTGCATAAAGTTACAACTTCATCCCAATCAAAATAAAACGTGATTAGGTAAATTAGATGAAGATAAAAGTGAAGTGAATTAGAGATAGTGATATATAAATGAAATAGAATTGAAGGGAAATGAAGGGAGATAGAGGATAACGACTTGCTGATAGATTTTGTAATTTGGGTTGAAGCAACCTAATTAGCTTTTTGGATTGAAGCGATTTCTAGTTAAAGTGGTAAGAAGTGTTTGAAACAAAACGAGTGATTTCATAAGCTCAAATTTCATTATTAGAGCATAATCTAGAATTGACGAATTTAGTGGGATTCAAGAGAGAGCGATTTTATTTATTATTCGGTGATTATCAATATAAAGTATTTTATATTGTTCATACGATCTTCTATTGGAGTTCAATAAATATAGACTAGCATATTAAACTGCAATATGGCGGAAGAATTAAATGATGAAGAACGGCGTTACAATCTGTGTATAATAAATTTACATAATATTTACAGTAAGTATGACAAACTCATTTCGGCCGAGACTCCATTTTCGGCTAGTAAGAGCTACGTGAGCTGCACTTTTTTTTTTTTTAAATTTACTTTCTGAAACCGGAGTACAATTCCTTGTAATTCGTATTATAAGGCTCTAATGTTGTTCATAGAGACATTTAACTTCTATGCATTTCAAGCAGATATGCTTATCTTTTATACTGTGCAAAAATATTCCACTTTGTGACTTTGGGCTTTTCGTGGTTTTCTCTTCTCTATCCTCGGAGACTTTACAATGATAGAAACTGCATAAAATTAACAATATTTTCCCAACCAAAATAAAACGTGATTAGGTAAATTAGATGAAGATAGAAGTAAAGTGAATTGATTAACAAATAGTGATATATAAATGGAATAGAATTGAAAGAGAAGAGAAGGGAGAGATAGAGGATAACGACAGGATCATGGGTATTTGTAAACAGGATAGTGAATCATCTTAATTAACTTTTTGGATTGAAGTGAATTTTAGTAAAAGTATTAATAAAATAATAGGTTGTTAACTAGAAGTGTTTGAATCAGAACGAAGGATTCGGTAAGCTCAGAATTCATTAACTGATCCTAATTTATAATTGATGAGTTCAGCGGGATTCGAGAGTGAGCTGCCTTATTTATTCTTTGGGGATTTTATCTTGTTCTTACGTATCTTCAATCGGAGTCTTTATTTATTGGCTGTTTAATTAGAGAGAACAATGGCAAAAGAATTAAATAAGGACGTTAGAGAACGTTTAGTTTTATTAGAGAATATTTAATTTTGGAGTTTTTTTTTTTAGAAATACTGGTGTTCGTCAGTTTCTCATCACTTTTTACAACCATTTGGTTTTAACAAATACATGCTGAATACAAGGGCTTAAAATAAAAAAAGTAATTGATAGGACAAATTAATGAAAAAAAAAAAATTCTTTTAATCCATAATATTTCTTGAACTTACCAGTTATAGAATTACGGAACAATTAATAGGCATAACGTAAATAATTTTTTTTACCTCTGAAAGCGGAATATTTATTGGTAGTCGCACTAAGCAAGGGAATAGCAGAATATTAATAGTGTGGCAGGTATTTATTTTCTGTTGCTATCGACAAGGAATAATGGTGCGTTTATTTTACACGACTAATAATAATTCAATGTAAAATGTTATTGTTAAGGCATGTTGGGAAAATTTAAGCCGAAATAAGACTCTTTGTTTTTGTAACTTTTATGTTTTAAAATTATTAGTAGAACTTAGATTTTTGTGTGCGCTTCATAATGATATTTGAATCATTTTATAAAACTATTAAAGTAATTTTTTTTGGGTCAAAAAGTTTTTTTCCTTCTTAGTTGAATACGAACATGATTTTTGAGACATTTGCATTTCGGTGCCATTAAAAAAAAGCACTCTTTAAATATACAAAATACAATACTCAAAAATACCAATCTTCACACTTAAAACAATACACAAAAAATACCAATCTTCATACATAAAACAATACACAAAAAATACCAATCTTCATACATAAAACAATACACAAAAAATACCAATCTTCATACATAAAACAAAACACAAAAAATACCAATCTTCATACATAAAACAATATACAAAAAATAGTGAACCAGCTTTTTGAAGATATTATTTGATGATATTTGAAATTAGTAAAATTGTAATTTTAAATTGTATTAAAATTTTGTAATTTTGGAAATATTTAATTTTTTACATATCATATAAAAATTTATTTCTTAAAAATTAAAAGTTACTAACAGAAGAAATATTTTGGTTCACTGTATATTTAAGTTTCTTTTATAGAAATATAAAAGATTAGAGAACCATATAGTGAAATAATTTTTAAATTGTGCCTAAATGAAAATATGCCTCGAAAATCATATTTATATTCAACTAAAAAAATTCTTTTTGACTAAAAAAATTACTTTTATAGCTCTATAGAAAGAGTGAAAGAGCATAATTAGGCGCACAACCAATCTAAATTCTACTAATAATTTAGAAAGATATATGTCACAAAAACGAGGAGGTTTAAGTAGAGTAGTTTACGATTCCTCGCGTATCCTGGTGCTCCTAATTGTGTATAACTAGAAATTTCATACATTAAGCTACAATATTTTAACTAAAGTTTTTGTTACATGTTGTTACGTTAGTTGGGGCGACAAAAATATACTCGTCTTGGGGCCACATGCGGCCCGCGAGTTTCAAATGCTTGATTTACAATGTAGGCGAACAAACAATAATTGACACTTCTTATTATAAAAACGTTTTGCTACTACAAGCATTTTTAATATACAGAAGTGATTTAATCAGTTAATATTTTATTAATTTTTATATTTAATTATTTTAATAGTCTCTTCACTTCCTATTCATCAAAGTCATCTTACTTAGCTGTTCTGAACCTTACCTCAAGATATCTACTGAAGATATCTAACACCGAAAAAGCTTCGATTAATAATGAATTAACTTTGTAACGTTGGGCTATTCGCGATATTCTCTTCTCTAACCTCGGGGACCTTATTGAATTTTGAATTGCGTAATATTACAATATTTTCGCAACAAAAATTAAATGTGATCAGGTAAATTAGATGAAGATCAGAAGCGCAGTAAATTGAATCAGAGATAATGATATATAAGTGAAACAGAATTAAAAACAAATAGAAAGGAGATAGATGATAACGACAGGATGATATATATTTGTAAAATTGGACTGAAGCATCGTAATTAATCTTTTGGATTACAGTGACTCCTAGTTAAAATTCTACGATATGAATTGACTGTTATCGAAAAGTGTTTGAACCAGAAAGAGTGAATTGGTAAGCTTTACATTGGTTAAGCTTTTATTTGTAAGTCTTTATAAGTTAATTATAATTTAGAATTGATAAGTTAAGTAAGATTAGTGAGAGACTGCGACTTTATCTATATTTGTCAGAGATTAATGAAAATTTTTTGATTGCTTTTAAGGATCTTCAATTGGAGTCTAGTAACTATTGAACATTTAATTAGAAGGGAAGATGGCAGTAGAAACAAATAATGAAGGATGATCGTCACAATGTGGCGGGTATTATTTTATTATCTGCTACTATCGGTGAAGGATAATGATGCATCTATTCACAAGACTCGTAATAATTCAATGGAAATTGTTGTGATTCATTTTCATTAATAGTGTATAGTTGGAAATTTCACACATTAAGCTACAATATTTTAATTAATGTGTTTGTAACATGCTGTTAGGTTAGGTGGGCCGCAAATATATTCGTCTTGGGGTTACATGTTCCCCATGAGTTTAATATATAGAATTTACAGTGTAACCGAATAAACAATTGATCCTTTTATTATAAAAATATTCGTTACAACGAACATTTTTAATTCACATAGGTGATTTAATCAATTAACCTTTTATTAATTTAATAGTCATCCGCACTTGTTTATCAAAATCATCTTAGGTGGTCTAAGCCTTGCCAGATATCTATCGAAAATATCTAACACACTCATCGACTACAACCTGATTAACATAACAGCTAGTTATTTATAGGTTCACCAACATAAATAGCATACTTACCTTCTCCCGTCTTACTATAGGGCATCTTCCGACAGGTATTTGAGGAATGGAGCACCTTTTGTAGTAGCAACAAAAGGAGCTTTTTCGAGAAAATGTGACTGGTCGAGGAGGGTCGATAGGGGCCGGACAAGTGTCAGTTGTTAAAAAAGGGGGTTGAGAGAATCAGGTATATATTTGTTCAAGTACCATCCTCGCATCACTTTTGAGATAGACTGTCTAAAGCGTGCGCTTTCCAGAAGAGAAACTTCATCACGATAGAATCTGGTCCAGCGAAAATTTTTTTGCACAGTTAGAAAAAGGTATGGTAATACAATGTATTATAGTTATAAAGTTAAGTTAATTTGATATGTTTGATATTGATGTTACTAAGTAGTTTTTTTTTAAAAAAAAATGTTTGATAATTTAACAGTTTAAATAAAGAAAGTTATTTGTTTTCAATGCTGTAGGAGTTAGTTTTTTTTAATTACAAAAGCAAGCACTCTTTTGTCTTTAGTTATCAGATAAGTGGAATGGAATGTAAATATATTTGCTTTGCAAGTAAGAAAATCAAATAGAAATTTATCATTAAAATTAGTTTGATATGATATTGTATTTTTTGAACTAAGTTAGCTTAACTGGCAGTATATTGCAGTTGATGAATTTATATAACTGGTTGTTAGTTATTTACGGTCTTATCAGATCCATAAGCATTAATACAAATATAATTTCGAAATATTTTTCTTTTTTCGTAAGACAAATTTTAATGGGTTGTAAAACAATCATACTTGTTGTATGCTATTAAGATATGTGTGGGTGAAGATATGTGTGTCTGAAGTTGGTTATTTTCCGATAACGTACAAACAAAATAACATATATTTAGAATTTATGAGTGCAGTTTTAACATCTTACAAAAAGTTAAAGAAAAAGAGTTGAACTGAGTGACTATGCTTATTATTTAATATGATGGTTAAAATAATGGGAATGAATGTTGCTAAATATTTCTCATTTGTCAATTGGTCTTATAGTTATTTAATTATAGTTAATGGAATTATAATTATTTAAAATTTTCAATACACTTTTTAAAAATAAACATGAATAATAATTTAAAAAAAAAAACACTAACGATTAATATGCACGCTACACTGCATATCTCTATTAATTTTCAAATTAATAGAAAGATTCAAATTTTTATTCAAATTTTTACTACTTCAATTTTTTTCAAATTTAAAATAAATATTTCTGCTTTAAAATAGAAGCTTCTTTCATACTGGAAAATAATTTTAATGAATAAGTATGTATTAAAAATAAAATTTGATCAATGTTGCGCTCGTTTCCTTCCATCCTGTTTCAGTACATTTAATTGCAATCAAGAAATATTCAACTCAGAAACTATTACCGAAGGTAACTCTTATGAGTGAACACGGCATTAATAAAATGACACACACATGCAAATAACAATAAATACTTAAAATGTACAAATTAGTTCAATTCAGAACTATTTCAAATTAGTACCTGATTAAAACATTTGAGTAAAATATTTTTCTTTTTTTTGTTACAAAATCATAATTAAGAGACTCAATACAGATTCAAATTTGAAACAGGGTTGCGAATAAACATTTAAATTAAACAGCGACTACATTTTAATAAAATTTGAACAACGATGCTCATTGCAAAATGCAATGGAGTTCAGAAGATTTTATAATTCACAAAAACCTACATTTTAAAACTTAAGGGCAAAAGAAAAGAGAAGCAATGTTTCAATCGGGAACGCTAATTTTTTTTCCTTATGTCAAACCAAGTTTTAAAATAAAATAAAAGAGAGAGTAAATCCTCGAATTAAAGAGAGAGAGAGAGGGAAGTTGGCGGTATAACTTGGCGACCGATTCTTCACCATCCCTCACCGCTCAAGGTGAACGACAGTCTATCGCGTGCTACGAGCGCGAACAGCCGTAATTTTTCTCCTATTCCTCTTGTGTGTGTGCTGCTGCCATGGATTAACTATGGACCGGATCTCTTGCACCGATGAGGAGCGGCGGTGCTCGGCCGCTGCTGACGAGGAAAGTCCCCGGCGATCGGCCGGATCCCGGACACTGTCCACGGTGAAACGGGCATGGTGGAAGACACTCACATTCATACAACAATTCGGTGAGTGTTGCTTTCCAACAGTTTTTTTTATTCATTTCGGTGTATGTCCAGTGAATAAGAGGACACTTCTCTTTTGTCCCAGAACCGAAAATTTTGAATGCATTTCTCATACGTGCACATAGTTTAAAATAATTTTAATTCAGGAGCATGTCCATTCTCAATAATTGTTAAATTTTATGCAAATTGTGCGCATATTTCGTAAAGAAATGCATCTCTGTTCTGGAGGTGAAGGCATGTGAACTTCCCACACTCCTCCTGAATTCTTGTATTGATCGTGGTATTTGGTACAATGAATTATTTTTATAATCGTGTATAATTGAACATATTAGTTTATATGTAATTTCATATTCTATCTTTATATTGATCATTTTTGTTAGTCGATACAAAAGTTTTATTTGTTTGTGATGATTATTACAGTACGGAGGGTAGTGACATTATATTCGAACAGTTTATACCTTAAAATTTTACTTATTTGAATGCAGTCTGACATGTATCTTTGCATCGATCCTTTAGTTAGTTAATACAAATTTTTGTTTGTTTGTTTGTAATAACTATATCATATAGGTACAGCAGATACAAATTTTAACTTCCTTAAATTAAACAGAAAATCAACATTTATCTTTTCGAGTGGTCAAAATTTATGTTTTGAATTTTCCTTAATTAAATATATTATGTAGGGAAACATCAGACTTTTAACTTTTACTTTAAAACGTTTGAGTATTATTTATTTATTCAAAATTTTGTTGATTTCTAAGATCTGGTGATATTGTTTTAGAATAAGTATTTGGGTGATTTTTTTTTTTTTTTGATAAATTTTTAAGTTTATATTATTTTATTAAATTTATTGATTTAAATAATAACTATAAATGTTGATGGCTCATTTTTTTTAACTACACATTGTGCAGAATTGCTATTAAATTGCATTACTTAGAGAAATAGCATAATAGCTTTTGGAATCAAATTCGCTTGTCATCCGTAACCTCAGTGGGAAAAAAAATTGTTCTCGTGCCATTTAAATTTTTTGTGGTCTAGAATTATTTATTTCTTTCAGAATATGAATTACTTGGACGAAAACGTTTTTGCAAATCTTATATGTTGGATTAATATTTTTTTAATTAATTTTAAATGAAATAAGTGCATACTTATATTTGTCATGTGTTAACTTGATCATGTGTTTTTTCTATGTTTTTTATTCCTTTCAGTTTGCTAATGCAATTGATAATTTTAAAAACTGATATTATTGCCTCGACTTGAAACAGATTTCTTAAAATTTGACTTATGAATTTACTAATGTCTATGGTAATAATTTTTTTCTATAATAATTTTTAAATTAGCCTTAATTATTTTGAGGTATTCGTTTTTGATTTAGTTGTTATACTAACATCCTCAACATTTTTTGAAAAAGAAAAAGAGAAAAAACCGCAACCTTAAGCTAAATCGTCCATTCGCAAATTAATTGAACTCTTATTGAAATTTACTCTTATTCTGTTATAAATCATCATCTGCTTTTGTTTCAAACATTAAGTAAGAACATTCGTTTTGTTTATTTCCTCGAAAAAAGATGATTAAGTCCACTTTTGTGTTGAACATGGTTAATTATTTCTAGAAAAAAATTAATATAAAAAATTTATTGAAAATTTGAGTTTTTCACAAGCATATTACGAGTAAGTCTTCACAATTTTTATGCCATTCAGCTCATTTCTTATTTCTTAAAGGATGCTTTCGAAAATTTAAAGCATGGAAATTTTTTAAGGCGTAGTACATTGACAGACACATTAAAAATTGCGTAGGATTAATTTACATCAATTATGTATGAGATCACTTTCAAAATTATCCAATGTATTGTAATCCGACTAATGTTTGCAAATGCATTTTCATTAATAATCAAAATTCTTCCAGAATAAAATTCATTTTTAAATAAAATCCAATGAGTGACCGTACAGCAGCTTTTTAAAAAATTTTACTTCCATTGCTTGTCAAAGCATTCAGTAAATACACTCGACATCCCAACTTTTTCCGAATGGCGCATTTATAGTACATTCAACAGGCATCTAATAATCAATATATAATTGCAGTAAAAAATCCGTACTTATCTGTTATTATCGTGACACAGTCCATTAAGGCGCTCAAAAGTAGGAAAGGAAGATGATGGTCATTGCATTTGACTTCGTTGTTGTTTTAACGCTCTATTTGATATGATTCGCCACTTAAAGTGTTTCTCATGTCCTTTTGCTGTGTAATCTAACCAAACATCTCACACGCAAAGTGATTCGGTTTAACACCATATAAAGTACCTGCTTAATAATTTGTCCTAACACGCTTTTGCGTTCAAAAAATACGCTATCGATTTAAGCCGCTTTGCAAATATCCTTAGTCGTTAAGTTCTCCATCAATTTTAAAACTCTTCGCACAGAAATTACTGTATTTTTCCGATAACCTTTTTACTCAGAAAAAGGGACTTAAAATTGAAGTAGGTACTATGGTCGAAAGATAGCATTGAAATACTTATCTTTATACCAATCTTTTTTTTTTTTTTCCTTTTATGAATGAACTAGTAGATTCATCTCACTTCACAAAAAAAGTATTTTTAAAAAAAGTGTCCCTTAAGTTTGGGGTGATTCTTAGGATTCGAAAAATACGGCGAAATCAAAATTAAGTAAGCAGTATTTATTTTGTCGGCAAGATATAACATAATACTTAAATTTTGAACTTTTTATGTGTTATTTTAATATCATCTTTCTCTCCTGTTGTAAATAATTTTAATCTATATCCAATAACTTTCAATTTTTCCGTATTTCACAATTGCTGTTTAACAATTCTTGCTCATATCCATTGCTTGTTATCAAAATCTTTACGAATATTCTTCGAAAAAACTTTCTCGAACATTCTTATGAACATTTTTTGAGGCATTGTAAAATGCAATTATTCTTTAAAATAGGAAGAAAAAAATCTTAGAATAGATCAAGTAACCGAGTAAAATAACTCCTGTATAATGCGCGAATGTTTGAATTATGCGTGAAACATGTAGGTATAGTTTTCTTGTAAAAATTTCTGACGCACTACTCGCAGTAATTTTTTTTTAAATCTATCACATATCTCACAGTGGATAATACGAATATAATTAATTTTTATGGTATTTAATGTCTTTAACACTATTGATAATGACCTGAGATCTTATCCGCACTGAAATTTTTTAAGAAAACGAATGAGGAGCAATTTAATATCTAAAGTTATTGCTTAAACACACGTTTGATCGAAAAGTAATCAGAAAGACTAAATAATTCTTCGATTGCTATAATGATTCCACTTATAATTTTTTGTTTAAAAGTGTTTTTGTCACAATAAAGGAGAATGCTCAGACGTAGATACTTTTTTTCTTCTGTATTTCATTACCATTTGCAAATTATTCGTGAGATCTTTAGAAACAATTTTCAAAGTATCAAAATCTTTAATATAGAGCTTGCATTATTGTACGGTTCTTAATTCTCATGAAGAAAGAAAATATTAGTAAATAAATTAGGTACTCCACTACGACGAGAAACACTAAACAACTATGTCAAACATCAAGCAACTATGTCAAGTATTTATTTTGCGCAGTGGAGATTTATGAAATTTTTTCTTCAGTACCAATCATCGCTTTTCTGCCATAGGTCCCTAAGTTTATGCATGATTTACTGGAATTAGTAAAAACCTATTATCGGATTATAATTTCGTCATTTGAAAACAAGATCGGTTTCAAAGAACCATTTTTTTTTTTTTTTTTTGGCTAATTTCTTCATAAAAATTCGAGGTTAACGTCATGGTCCTTACTCTTTACGCAATGGATAATGCACACAATTTGTAAACAATTTAATTGTATTTTTCTGATATTGAAGGTTTTAAAGTGTTTGAAAATATTTGGTATTCTGAATAGCCTTTTTTTTTTTACTCTTGTAAATCCAAATTACGTAATTTAATAATTAAACAGCTTAAAAATCGTGATTCGTTTTTTATTCCTAGTTTCTGATATTCATTTTACTTGAAAGAAATGGTGATATCTAATTCAGCCGGACTATTGATTCAAAAAAAAAAAAAAAAAAAAAATACAAATAATACCATGTAACTCTTATTTCAGATGAAATAAGATTTAATCATAGACTATTATTAGTCGTCGCATGCTTATAAGGAAATATTTCCTTTCAAAAATCGCATTTTAGGGTTATTATATATTAAATATTGATGTTCAAATAATTTTTGCATGAATAAGCAGAGAGTGTCAAAAATATTCGAATAAGTAAAAAAAATGGAATTTTTGATATTGTCTTTTACTAATAAGACATTCACTAAACTAATAATCTATTTAAATCAATAATTGTATTCAAGAGTGTTTTGAGAAATGTTTTCAATGTATTACAGAAAGTATAATAAACTTGAACGCTTGGACATTTATTAGAAAGTTTTTGTAAAAAGTGAACCAATCAATTAGATATTAACATTTTTGGAAACACAACAATGCAATCTTTTGTATTGCATTTGGAACCTTCCCCTTACGTAAACATTACTTGATTTAGAAACATATATGTATTTATCTTTTAAATAATTTAAGTTCACTCTTAAACTACTAATGTCTCATTTCAGAAAATACTGATTTAACTAAACAATTTTTTTTTGTTATAAATGCTATACAGAAAACCACAGAAATGTGTGTCA
Source organism: Nephila pilipes (assembly GCA_019974015.1). NCBI lineage: Eukaryota > Metazoa > Arthropoda > Arachnida > Araneae > Nephilidae > Nephila > Nephila pilipes. The sequence goes on from BMAW01022874.1 coordinate 399,859, forward strand.
ACGGATTTCGAGCGCTATAACATCTGGAGATTTAACATTGTAAATTGCAGATGCTATCGTTTTGTTTTGAAGGCAACCCTTCTTAACCAACCCAGCCTGTGTCAAATGCCCCTGTAAATTACCAGAAACAATAGCAGAGATAAGACTTTTAAAATACGTAATGTACTGATTTGAAAGTGCTCCAGTTTCTGGGGATGACCCATGGCCCCGAAGGATACTGGCCGAAACAAAAGGCAGATAAATGTTGTCGGTTCCTGATGGACTGCTTCCCTGACGGATTGAAGACCGCAAATAAAAATGAACCAGATCACAGGAATGAGACCGAGGAGTGGACAGGCTGGACACGAAGGTGGAGGAGAGCTGGTTGGAAAGACAATGACGATAGCATCGGAGCAAGTGGGCCGTGGAAAAGATTGCACCTACTTAAAGTTGGTAAATCCGCAACTAAGCGTGAAAATTGGCCTGCTCGGCCCTCTTGCCCTCAACGCACATATTTTGGTTCATTACCCCTCCTTGGACATCACCGTTCGCCAACGAACCGCGTGTTTACATCTCTGGCAAAAGCATCTCGGAGGACATCGATCTTTTCCAGCTTCTCCAGAAAGGAATTTCAGGGTGTGGGGGAAAAAAAGAAAGTTGTGGCTCATCGAGTGGCTTCCGAAAATTGGCTCTTGTCGAAATCTGGAAAAACTACTTCACTTCCAGAATGAATTGACTGTCTACAAAAGTACTTGTTTCTTTCTCTACCGAATGGGTTTTTCATTCTTCCATTCGATTCTAATTTTAGGCATACCCTAATAAATTGGATAAACGAGTTTACATTATTTTCTGCTGTTACGAAATATTTATAATGTTCCACTGTCATTTTACTTACGTTAGAGAACATTGCTATGCAAGAATCGAACTCGCTGGAATGACTCTTTAAGGCTCCCGTCTACTGGCCATTTTGATTTCGTGAACGCAATGTTATTCCTACGGAATTTCTACTACAGCTCTTAAATCTATACTATTTTATCTACTTGAATGCAACAAAAGTGCATCCGAAAGACCAGAAAATTATGAAGGTTTTTGCAGAATTACATTTTCTTTCCTATATTTGAAAATATTTTGGAATATTTTTTGTAAGATCGGAAAACTCATAAACGTAACATTAAAATGGAAGTAAAAAATTTTTTTAAATATCGGAGGAAAAATGTAATATCGCAGAAACCTGCATTATTTTTTGCCCTTTTGGGTGCACTTTTTCGCGTTCAAATAGATCAAATAGAGTAGATTTGAGAACGGTAATAGAAATTCCATAGGATTAATATTACATTCATGAGATCAAAATGGCCGGTAGAAGGGAGCATTAAATTATCCCCCCCCCCCAGGTTTTGTCACATCTTAAAAAATTAATACAGACAACTCTAGAAGAAATCGACTTCTCGTTAAATACGCTTGTGATATTTCAGTACAAGAGTCTTTTTAATTTTACACTGGCGATTCATTCCTAAAAATTTTTTTTTCCCTTTTTTGCATTGAATATTATTTCGCAAAAAATTATTTACATTTTGAACATTTGATTGATATTCTTTGCTTTGCCTTATTTTCATCGATACATTTTTTTACTTTAAGAAAACTTTCCTAATAATGCCAAGTAATATTAATTAGCTTCAGTTGACGAATTCAAGGTAAACTTTAAGATCTTAAATTCTATCTGCGTTTCCCTCCGTTTCCCCATGAAATAAAATTGCTCGCGAAGTTATTAATTATTTATTACTCTGAATTACATAAATATTTTATGTATACATATTACTTGTATATTTATAGCTTTGAATCAACATTGTACAATTTTTCTACTTGTATGTATATTCTCGTATATTAATATACATCTCACGATACGCAAAGAAAAAAATCGTGATATTGTCGGCAGAAATGCTTTGATTCCTCTAGATATATGATGTATACATATCATCTTGCATTGTAGTGGAAATGTAATTTTCTTCAACAACGAGAGCTCCAACGGAAATATTATAAATATTAAAAGGTTTATTACAAATGGAATTATTACTATTTAATGTATTTAAATTGCAGTATCAATAAGAGCTGTATTTTGCAGTTTATTGCAGTATTAACCTCAAATTTAATAAAGGGTTAATTTAATTTTATAACATGATCATCTTAAAGAATTCTTTACCAAAATCAATTTTCCCTGTAATAAATAAATTTCGCCTCAACGCTCATAATTCTAATACCAAGGTTAGGTTATTATAATCTGAAATAAGAAAAACCCTATAAATCAGACACCGCTACGAAGCCGAGTGGAAAATTTCGACGTATCCTTCGATATTTCGTGCCGTAAATATCGCCCTTTAATATCGTGGCCAACATGTGGGGTGGCGTAGGTGATTGAATAGAGATTTTGACAGGGTCTTGTGTCGAGAGAATTGGCCACTGTCTAGGGTGAGTTCGCCGAATGGGCGTGTAATGTTTTTTTAAGCTCACGCAACCATAAATACCTCAAGTCACGCGCCGATATAAAATAGGGCCATCACGTAACGCTCAGAAATGCCTTATCTGATTATCATTAAGAATTCCTTTTTATCTTTTTCCTTACACTATCGCTTTGATTAAAATCGGAAGCATTATGTTATCTTTTTCGCATTGCCATGTATAATATTGAAAGACAGTTTAAAAATTTATAATTGAGAAGCAATTATATTTATATGTTCTCTCACTTGATAACTAATTTTAAAACTTTTGAAATTGATTATAACTAAGATGGTTTTAACTATCGAGCTTTTACAAATTAGACACACCTTGAAATCTGATATTTAGACTAGTACTCTTATTCAAGATGTTTTTGTTCTAGAAACCATTATTTTGAAAGTTGGAATATTTGCTTATTTTAGATTTTTTATTCAAATCCTTCTATGCAATTAGTTATATAAATCTATATGTATACGCTGATTAAATATATATATATATGTGTGTGTGTGTGTGTGTGTGTGTGTGTCTATTGAGTTGATACATATCAGTATCAACTTTTTTTTTTTTATAACGATAATACACAGGTCTATTTACGAGTATTATCAGGTAAATCAATATTCATTGTAGAAATTTTGCAAAGCTGCCTGCTTTTTCTTCTTTTGGATTTCAATTAGCATCCCCAGCCCTTTTTGTTTATTTATGTAATGATCAGAATTATTTATGTTTACAATTAGTAATTACGCTCTGATTTATTTCAATATTTTTTATATTTAATTAATAATAATTGTGAAAGGGTTTAGTTATTATAGAAATGAAATTTATACTCTCCTCCCCAAATTTATTTACACATCGAACGAATCTTTTTTAAAAACCTTTTCTTAATTCTTAAAATTAACAACGCTGGAGAAATCTGCGTAAATTTTACGCATTTAAAAGACATGCATGTTTTTTTTTTGTTCAAGTACATATCCATACATTCATCTTCTAAATTATTTTGTTTCGCGTATAGACTTAATTATTTCTTTTGAAACCAAGGTACAAAACAGTAATAATCGCTGTAAAGATACATCTGAATGCGATTGATGTAGTATATCAATTGTTGATACAAATGCAGAATCAAAAAATCCCTAACAGTTTCGAAATATCAAGGTGATATTAACTAATGAAAAAAAAAAATCCATTCCGTTTAAATAAAATTATTTGTCTTTATATTTTTTTTTCTTTTTCATACATTTTTTTTTTCTTAAATGTATGAAGTACCCTAGTTTTTGTAACACAGTTCTATAATACTGCAATGAAGGCAATAAACGAAAGGGTGAATAAAATAATGAAAATAAAAAAAAAATGTATGAAAAAGAAAGAAAAGAAAAAGGCCAGCTGAAATAATTTGTGCGAAATTGCCTGATGCTTGTTCGATGGCCTAAAATGCTCGTCACTTGTATCCTGCAGTGACAGCGAAAGAAGCAAGAAAACAAGATCTCAACTTGAATAAAATTGAAAAGAGAAGGAAATGGTAGTAAAAACAGAAAAACAGTGGAGTGAGACGTTGCTACAGTGTAGCAACGAGGAAAACCAAAGGGGTTGTTTACGTCTCGAGGTTCTCAAAGAGTCTGTACTGTAATAATGTATGTATATACCGAGATTATATGCAGTTTAAATAAGGAAGCGAGTATGTCTTCCTTTTATTTGTAGTTTTTTTTTTACGCATTGTACCATTATTTTATTATTTTTTTCACTTCTTTGAAAATACTTTGTTGCTAATATGCAACACTGTGAAAGCGTTTAAATAGAAATGGATGCTTTGAATTAGCCTTTTTAATTTTTTATATTTTATAAAAAAGGCTTTGGTGGATGCAAATTTTTGTATCTGTTATTTTATAGAAAAAAAGTGTCATTACGATTTATTTGATGAATTTGAAAATGTGAGCAAATTTCTTAAAATTTTCATTATGGATTTAATGTATGAAGGACGATTGTTTTTTTTTATTTACATACTAGTCTATATAAAAGATTGAAAACCCATCAATAAGATTTGATGACTTAACAAATTTTAATGGGATTTTTTGAGCGAAAGTCAGTTTTGATAATAATAGAGGTGTAAAATATTTTCTAAAATGACCTATTTCTTAGGGGGAGGGGAAGCACAATAAAATAATTTAATGACTAAAAATAATAATCAACGAAAGATCAAATATTTTATAACTTTATTCACGATGTTCTCTTCACTAAAGTAGGGGACTTTATAGTAATTGGAAATTGCATAAAATTACAATTTCTTCCCAACAAAAAAAAACAAACGTGTTTAGATAAATTATATGAGGCAAAAAAAGAAATGAATTCAGCGAGAGATAATGATATATAAATCAAACAGAATCGAAGAAAAATAATGGGAAATAGAGGATAACGACTTGTTGATAGATATTTATACTTTGGATTGAAGAATCTTAATTAGTATTTCTTGACTGAAGCGAATTCTAGTTTATATTATTTTGATGAGAATCGGTTGTTTGTATGAAAGGATTGAATAAGATTAGAGTGAATTAGCAAGCTAAGATCTTATTATTTGATCCTAATCTAGAATGGATGAGTTAAGTGGGATTCGAGTGAGAGCAACCTTATCTGTCCTTCAGTGATAAATAAAGTATTTTATTTTGTTCTTTCGTATCTTTAATTAGAGTCTGGTATTAATTGGCTGTTTAATTAGAAGGAACAATGGCAGTAGAATTATAAAATGAAGATAGGACGTTACAAAGTACAATAAAACTTCTCTGTTTTTACCTAGCCATCTTAAAAATTTTTTTTAGCCAATCAAATTTTAAATGAGATAAAAATCCATATTTCTTATTAAAATATGCATTTGCTTTCATTATGTCAAAAAAAAAAAAAAAAAAAAAGAACTATGTATAAAGCTCCTTTGCTTTCGTAGTAATTTTCGGAGAGAGGAACAAATGTCGATGGATATCTCCTTTTTGTTTTGTTATTTTTATTATAGTGCAACTTTTTCAATAAGTTGGAAATCTCCAACAACTGACCCTTTCCCACTGAGAATTTCCCACGGCAGATTTATTCCTTTATCGGTCTTTGCTCTGTTTCCTATCGTTTTCACCATCTTTGGCCTTTCTGAGAAAATTGTTCCAATTTGAATCCGGCTCCAGTTGGTTCTTTTCTTTTTTTAAGGCCACACTATTACTGTGGAACTCTTTGGTAATGACCTACTAGCTCACTCGCTTTTACGGAGAGACTGTGCATAATCCCACACAGATTATCCTCAAAAATGAATTTTCCTTTCAAAATGCATCAGAATCGTGTATTGGGGACCGAAAACCAACGCCTTGACAATGGCGACACGGTTGACCTCACATTCACTGCGTCATTAACTGTCGGATTTTGTAGCACGATTTACGATGACAAGAAGGGAGGTCTTTTTTTTTTTATTGGAGATGTTTTTTATTTGAGCGTTTTTCTTCAAAAAACAAGTGATAAATAAAGTATTGTCTTATTTAACTATTTTCGATTGCTTTCAAGTGTTTCTTTTTCTTGTTTAAAAGTAAAAAAAAAAAAAAAAACATTTTTCTCCCCGCTTCCCCCCACGTTGATGTATTGATGTTGAAAGCTTTCTTTTTGAGCGTGATTTACATTGTAAGAATTTTGTTTGTAATCTTGTCGGTCCGTATTTATATTTTACTTTTGTTTGACAACTATTTCATATTTTTTTCATCTTTTTTTCCTATAAGTATTTTTTTTATTACTTTAGAAAATTTAGTCTTAGTTTTATCCATTTATTTAAATAGCTTAATATAATGATGGAAAAGGAATTTCTTTTTTAAATTCAAATTAAATCCTCATAGGTTTTTTCAATGCAATGAAATTTTTTACACATAATTCAGTCTTTTTTCTTTTTTTTTTAATTAAACGTGAAATGAATGTTATTGACTTTTTTTTTTTACTATAAAAATAATTTGTATCATTACCTTTATAAAGATTTACTCTAAAACAAAATTCATCATCTCCGGCATTTTAAATGCATTCCATTCCCAGATGTATTTCATCTTCCAGATAAGCTTATTCATTTTTTGGAGAAATTTAGTTGATTCGAGGATTACATAAACCTCTCACAGTTCCTTATATTCATCTGATCATTTTAACCCTATCACAATAAGACACGACGAACATTTTCCAGCATGCCCAAATGCGAATGACACCATCATCTTTTCGAAATGAGTGTAACAGGAACCTGCTTGGAGGAAAATCGAATTCTTTTAAGATTTTATTCCCAGCAGCTACGGTGAGGTAAAGATGTTTCCCAAATTTTGAACGGAAGTCGCTGGTAAGAAGGGCAACACCTTAATGTGTAACGACGGATGTATGACATCATGCGGTCTGTCCCAGCGGTGTAATCCTATGTAGACATCGACTAGTTAAAATCGGATAAGCGACCAGTGCGCGAATTGCTGTTTAACCCTCGGTTCCCTGAGGACGGATAAGCGTAAGTAGCGTTGTTGGTTTCTCTCTCTCCGTCTTTGAATTTGGTAATGTTATTAGAAGGAGTAGTTCCTCTCTCATTAATGCTTGAAATTTAATGCAAATATCTTTGTTTTATGTTTTAAATTTAAGAATTAATTAATTAATTTTTGTTATTAGTTTTTTTTTTTAATAGACGAGCTAATGTAAGTGGTTAGAAAAATAATTATTCAAATACTACGTTTTGGAAAATACAAAAGCTGTTTTAATATATGGGTCTTCGATGATTACCATTTTAATATTAGTATTCATTCTACATATTTTCTTTGTTTATTTTTACTAAATTACACCAATTCTTTAGAAATATTTGTTTTTCCTTCTACCCTAGGGTAAATAATATTAATAACGTATTATTTCTATCTTCTGTGGTGAGCGTTGGACTAAGATTTCAGGATTTTGTTAAAATTATATGTGATACATTTTCTTTTACATTATAGTTATTTTAACCTAAAATGGTAAATGTAGATTTTCCTGTTGTGCAAGTCTGTACTTTACACTGAAAATTAATCACATTTGTGTGAAAAAATATTTAATCTGGATTGATATATGACTGCATTATTTAAGAAGCGGGTTGTGGTCAGAGCAACGCCTAATATTTCTGCACACAAGTCCACTGACTCTTTTGAGTCATTCTCGCCACAATACGTCTAAGATCCACCCTCTATGAACCGTAAAACATTTTTCGGGTACCAGCCTTGTGTCTCCCGAGATCCGCATTCCATAGACACCCTTGGCATAGCAGAATTGAAATATCATTTTAAGGTGTTTTCTAAAACTTGACTGATTCATTCCTGACCTTCTGAAGGCAAATGGCACAAAACAATTCTGTCGACGAAATTTTTTTCTGTCGGAAATATTATGAAACAGGTTATGTATTGAACTTTAAACTCATATCTAGTTTGAAAATATTTCCTCTGTTTTTTTTTTACCCTTTATTACTTCACTACTTTCTTTTGGCTGCTGTGTAATTTGCATCTGGGAAAAGAAAGGGGGAAAATCACTTTTAGAATGTTATAAAAAGTTCTTCGTTTACTGAATGCTACCGCTGTTGTTTGGGAAATGGAAATGCCTCGACTGCTAGATTCTTATTGTCACTTGCCGACCCTTTTGTTTGATTGATTGATGTCTTTGTTGAGCCTCTAAATTGCAACGCTGTTGTGCTATAGCAAGAAATGGAAAATTGTAATTGAATTTTTCGCTTGGCTGTCGAAGTCTCCGAGTCGTAACACTTTAGTTTGCAAAAGAAACCGTTTTATGAAGTTATCATCATCATTTTTGACTCGAGTGAGAAGAAAAAAAGGTTGTTTACTTCTGATTTTCAAAGGTGCCGACTTCTTTCATATTTCTCTCTCATGATCAAAAAAATCTGAGAGATGGGGGGAAAAAAGCACCTGAAGTATGTCATTAAAACGTCGCTGAGAACTTCATTCAAACTTGTTGGAGACTATAGAATAACCTTCAAGAGTATCCATATTATTTACAACCATTAATTCTGAATTGAAATATCAAATTAATGTGCACTGAGACTTTGATATCTTGCGATTATAGTTAAATTGAAATGTTTAATTTTTAAATATGTTATTGTAGTAAAACAAGAATATTTTTAGAAAGTATTCTTTGTGTTTATAATTATGTGAATATATGCTTAGATATTTCCCCCCAAAACTACGCTTCTTTGAACGGATCAGTATTTTTCATATTTTAAAATAGGGTATTAAATAAAAGTGAATGACATTCATCATCAAGAAACAAAATTTAAGAACTTGTTTTCTTTGCATTGCTAAAAAATTAATCAGGAAATGCGTAGTAAACTTGTAATCACTGCTCATATCATATAAATTAGATAACAAAGACATAGATGTGCTTTTTGACTTTTCGTAGCTCACATCTCGTAATAGTAAATCGAATTTTTTTTTTTTTTTTTTAAAGAGAGATAGAGAAAGAATTTCCAATCGACGATGTTGAGGAGAAGGGAGAAAAAAATCTATAGGAAACTAAATTATCGGCGCTACAGAAGTTGTGACAGTGTAAAGAAGAAAAAAAGTGTTTATGACAGGGAAATGCGTGCCGCAGAGGTACTCAAGAAACTGGTTGGGGTCATGCCCTGAATCTGTATACGCTGACCTTGAGAGAAAACTTTCTCCTCGTAAAAACTTATTGTGTAAAATTGTTTCTGATTTTATTACAAGAAATAATCTGATGATGTCTCAGCCTCGAGGCGATGTAATTCCGGACCTCAGAGCGCACACATACTACGTGTCGCCGACTAACGGGACTGGTATTCGTTTTCATCGACAGGGAATGTTGCTTCATCCAAAACAAGTCAGTGGGAATGCCTCGTCCTTTCCCCATTGGTAACCTTCGCCGCCTTTTTCTTAATTTGCTGTTCCTGCAAATGATTCAAACCAAAAAGAATTCATCTGGTTTCGAATGACATCCATCCTTATAAAATTTTAATCACATTATGGAAATCACGTATTGCATGGTGGAAATTAAATTTGTGGCATTTATTTATGACATATTTTCCTCGTGTTTTCCCGGAATGGTATGTTTTCGATTCTAAAAAAGTGCTACAATTTACTTTTCAATGTAATAGGAATCCATAAGCAAGTAACTTTGTGGAGGGGTCATTTAGATCGTAATGGGAAACGTGATTTAAATTGTTAAATTGATCATTTTGGTCTCTGGTCATATTCTTTAAATAAATAAGAATACAAAACGTCCAGTTCTTCCTTTGCCTTTTAAAAGTTATACCTTCATTTATATTTTGTGTGTGTGCATGAAATGGTCAGCTTTTTTTCATATATAAACAAAAACTATTTATTTTCCCAGAAACTCTGTTCAGTTGTGTAACTAGAGAGAGAGAAAATTTATATCCAGGCAATTTGAAATAACAGTTCAAATATCCTTCTAAAAATTAATTCAATGCCTTAGCAAATTTTTGTGACACATTTTTTTCAATAATGTTTGTTACAATTTTTGCATTGAGTAGTGTTATTTCGAATGATTATGAAGTTGAAATTAATGCAAAGTTTAAGCCTTTGGAGCAAAACACGTTTCTACAAATAAGCATTTATCATGCAAAAATTGCAAAGTTCAGAAGTTTTCCATAAAAAAATTTAAAAATAAAATTTGCTTCACTGGAAATCATGTCTAACAGTTGGAGATTTTCATTTTATTATTTTTTTAATGAAAATTATCTTCAAACTGAACTTCACATTGCATTTTTTTAAGCTCTTTCTTTTATCTAATTGAGTTCTAACATCATAATTCTAAATTTTACAAAGAATCCTTTCTTTTATAATGTATAATTTACAGCAAATTTATCTTAAGAGGGGAGATTTTATTTTGATATTTTTTTTTTGTTTTATATACTGACTCATGTATTACAACACAATCTTGGTAAAATGTATATATATATAATTTAAATCCATCACATTCAGAATCAAACTAAATGTTTCATTCTACTTGTGATGACTATGAATGCTTAAAAGGGAATTTTTGTAAAATAGCAAGAAATAGACGTTAATCATTTTATCCCCCTGTAAAATGTTTTGATTATTTCATTTTTCCAACAAATTTGTCAAGTAAATTCACAGAATTTTAATTTATGTAAAGAAAAATAAAGGTTTATATATTTAAAAATATAACCCTAAAATACGGTACAAGGCTTGGTTATTTTAATTTATTTACATCTGTGCTTTTATAAACATATCGTATCTCACTCCTCTCCCCCTTCATATCAGCTAGAACTTATTTCCCCCCTAAATTACTTTTCAAGATATCTTTTAAGGGATGGAATGTGGAGAGCCGAATCGGTTGCATCTTCTAGACATCTTGTTTTAGAATAGCGAATATAGGGCATATTATTAATAGAAAATAACCGCAACATTTCTTAGTTTGCATTTTCTGCATACTACAATCTGTCTTTGCATTTAACCTATTTTCGTGTTTCCACCCTCTGTCTACAATTATGTAGACTGGCACGAATAAGTCGTGATATCCTTTTGGAGGAATTTCATCAAAAAATTTGGCGCTAATTATTTATTAAGAATTTTTATATCCTGAAAAATTATTATAAAATAATTACACTGGTTGCTTTTTCTACGTAGAAGGTAACAGATGCATATAGGATACAATAAGCCAAAATCTGATGTCAAATTCAACACAGATTTCAGCACCTATTTGTATCACTCTTTTAAAACTAATAAAAATATATCACTCTGAATATTAGTCATATAACTAATTTAATAGTTTTGTGAACTTTGTGCTGCCAAATTTAGAAAATAATTGTCTACGTTTTATTTCATTCCTGAAGCGATATAATATTGCATGCAATTGGTAATAAGTTCAGCACACATTTTATTTTTCAATTATGATACAAGAAAGTTTCAATAAAAAAGGAATTTAAAATTTTAATGAAAAATATTTTTTTCTTGAGGTCTTTTCTGGTTTCTCATCCATACTTTTGAAAACGTAATAAAAAGTGAAATCATTAAAAATATATTCATACGCTTGCCATAGTTTTTTTAATAACACATATATTTAAAATATTTATTCTAACTTATGAATTTGAATGGTAAAGATGAAACGAGTATGAGAGGAGGAGAGTGTTATTATGGCACATAAATTGACACACTTTCGTGTCATTTTTCATTTTTTTTAAAATTAATATTTTGAGTTGATATTTCTGTAATCTTATGGCAAAGTCGCTGCTTAATATCTGGAAAAACACGAATTTAAAACTTAATTTTATTAGAGCGGCAGGAAATAATGAGAATTAAGATAAGTTGAATTTTTTCCTGTACCTGAAAATTTGCAGGTGTAGTGAAGGGGAAATCTAAAGAATGCTATACCTTATCTGATTTTATATTTCATGGTAATGTTTAGAAATCAAGAGTCCAGTAGCATTGGGCTACTCTTTCTTGGAAGAAATGTAAATTATTTAATATTAAACACCTAATCGCATTGCAAAGTGAAGAATCATCGTAGTTTTTATAACTCTTGCGATATGTATCTCAAGCTATGTTCAAGTTTCATTGATCTGAATCGATTCTTAACTACGCTGGGCTTTGTATACCCTTCTTAAGAAAATATCTTTAAAAATGCATACAAAAATCGAAACATTACATATCTACAAGGATTACTATTTAGCACTGAAATAAGATAATTCGAAATCTCTCTGGATAAGCCTTCTGAATCAGTGTGATTTAAAATCTGCGTCCGAAGTTGTTTAGTAATGATTTTTTTAGAGAGATGCGTGCAACATATAAAATGCACTTTTTTTTTACTGTGGGCAGTGCTTTTCATTCAAGCAAAGGACTTGCAGCATGTGGAATAAATGCGCATACTGTCTGGATCGTATTCTTTGCACTGTTATGTGCGACGTACACGCACAGATGGCCATCCCCAGGCTCTTCGTAGCCAAGCGTGCGTAAGTCAACTTGTCGCTTGAAGGACTCCCAAAGAAAGTGAAAATGACTACGTAATATCCTAATGGAAAAGAAGAAGGACTCGAACAGAGAGATTGAAAAGGAAAGAGGGGAGGGGGAGAGAATCGCGTCTTATAGCATTGCGCAACGGGCGGATCTCTTTTGGGGATGCAGGTCACGTGAGTAAGGTCGGAGAACGCTGTGGGAGGCGACCTTGCAGCCCGCACGGGATCGATCCTCGGAACGAGTTGCGGTGCGGCTACTTTCTAAGACCTGAAGAATGAAAAAAAAAAAAAGCATATAATTGTCGATCGATGCCAGAAAATGAATACGTTTTTCCACAGTGAGCAATCGGTTATGGACATCTTTCTCGGTAACAGCCTTTCGACACACTGACCAAAATAATAAAGGGCGGCTGACAGTCGTTATTATTATTATTATTTTATTGTCGTAATTCTATTATGTTAGATCAGGCTTTCCTGAGTTGCATTCCGTAGCAGATATAGCAGTCTAGCGCGGATTTAATAGAAGCGATTTCAATAGAGAGAAGAGAACCATGCATATATATTTTTTTTCTCTTTTATTGTTTCAGTTTTTATCGAATAATAAGCTAACGTGCTCGGAATGTGAAATGTAAAGGATAGTTTTAAGAAAGTTGATATGAATTTTGGGATTTAATGTTCGTCGTCTGGCCGCTGTTCGATGCTATCTTAAGGCGGCTTCTCGATATATGCTGTTTAAAAATAATCTCTAATATCCAAAAGTGTTCTCGGAAGAGAATTTTTCATTAGAAATGACCTCACTCCTTTAACTATGTACGTGCCGCAACAAGTTATTTAATTACGCTTATTTTATGCTACTTGTCTCAAAATAACAACCATTATTAATAAAGTAGCCAATTCACCTGAGTTTAATATGGGACTGAAGGAATTGATAAAAATCTATCAAAGAAAAATTCAATTAAACTTCAGTTAGTATAAATATATGGATTTTCTTATATTCTTTTATCTGGTTTTCGCGCATGAAACTAATTTATTTTTTCCTAATTAAAATCAGCCTCATATTTTAAATATGATGAAATATCACGACACAAAAACAATACCCCATTGCATTGAAGCGCTTAAAACTATAAATGATTATGTTTTTGCAAATATCTTCCTATTTGTAAGAATTTCTTTCACAGATAAAATCACGCAATTTTTTTTTTTTTTTTTTTTGATGATCATGAAAATAATAATCTCCCATCATAGAAAGTAAACTTGCTTTTATAAGATGCCAACATAATCTATTTAAATATACCCATATCATTCAGAAGTTAATATTCGTCTGTGTATTATAAAATTTTGAATGCCTACGAATTTAATGGCGGGGGAGTTCTAAAAAAATGTGATGTTCATTTATAGTAAAACGCGAAAAAAAAAGTAGATAAACTCATTGGTTAACAATGAAAAATTGAATGAAGTTAAAGAAGAAAATTAATACATTTAATTGTTTTTGAAAACGTTTTATTATTAATGTGTTTGTAATGTAAGTTATCTGACTTTGAGCAGGAAGGGGGAGGGCTAGATTTTTGGAAATTGGGAAACGCGTCAACTGCTGCTGTCCAGAAGGAATTTTCGACTCAATTGTTACTTCAAATCGCAGCATAAACATGGCATTTTGGATACACTCTTTTTATGATCCAAGCTCAGCAATGCATGAAAACATTTGGAAATATTTGATAGTTAAAAATTAATCTTCTTTGAAAGCTTTTCACAGTGCAAAGCTTTAAAAAGAAATGATAAAAATAAGAAGAAGAAAAAAACTTTTTACTTATACGAGCACGACCCCAGAAATAAAAAAAAAATCCTCTAATAAACAATTCAAAACCATTCCACAAATAATATAAAATAGCTTTAACTTAATGAAAGACTGATTTAAAAAATAAAATTAAATTAAATTAAAAAAAAGTGAAACGATCCCAACAGTAACTACTTAAAAGAGAAACTTTTCCACTACCAGAAGCCACGAAATCGAGTAAGGAATTATAGTAATTTGTTAGTAATACATATATTTTTCCATCTTCACCCCTTTTCATAATTTATTCCCAAACGCAACAGAAGAGGAGAGGCTGGGTGAAAAAGAGTGACCATGAAAGTAACTAGCGCAACATCGGTGATGCAACATTTCTGTGCATGACAGCGGCACAGAGGCGAGTCTCTCGCTTGAAGATAATAGTGTCGTGTCGTGTACGTAGGTTGGTAGACTCGTTTCTCGCAGACCCGTTAGACAGTGCTCTTTTTGTGCTTGCCTTCTATTCAACAGCTGGTCACGTCAAAAGCTAAATCAGATTTAAATTGGGTAAATTGCGACGACCCACCTAAAAGTAATCAAACAGTATTCCTAAGGGAATTTTCCTCGGATTTTAAATTTCATGTTAGTATTGTCTCTTTCGAATGAAGAAGAAGAAAAAAAAAATATCTGCAATTTTCAAGTTTACACTCGAGTTATTTCTGGAAAAACATCATATTTAATAAACACAGGAGGCAACGGCGCAGAAATTTTTTTATGGGATGGGTTCCCTCCCTTAATTTCATATCTCAAATTTAATTTCAAATTTCATCGTCTATTTTCAAGGTTAAAAGAATGTTTATGTAGAATATAGAATTTTGAATATAATTTTTTGTTCTGAAAAAGTTTCTAAAAAAAAATTCAGTACAAAAAAGTTTAATTTTAAAATTGCAGTATACAGCATTCCTTATGGGGAGGGGAGTTACAACCCTTATATCCTCCTCATCGCTCCACCACTTACTAATGGTCATCGATGAACTAATTTTGCGGTGATATTAAAATAATTTTATAAATTAAAGACTTCTACTTCAGTTCTTTAGTTGGTAACACTCAATTAAAGATTTTAAAAAGTACATGAAATATATGCATCTGATTGCATTCAAATCTCTGAGTGAATATAACAGCTTTTATAAATACGTAACAATAGAAAGAACTAACTTTTCGTTAGATATTTTTTTTACTTTTTGGAAGGGAATTAGAAATCAAAAAGCTTGATAACGAATATGATGT
Source organism: Nephila pilipes (assembly GCA_019974015.1). Classification (NCBI taxonomy): domain Eukaryota; kingdom Metazoa; phylum Arthropoda; class Arachnida; order Araneae; family Nephilidae; genus Nephila; species Nephila pilipes. The sequence continues at coordinate 415,341 of BMAW01022874.1, forward strand.
GCTTTAAGGGTGGAACGAATTCATTGGAAATTGAAGTATTTTTGATTTTTATTCCTCCGAACAGAGGAGTTTAAAATCAGTAAATATCTGTCCTAATTTTCGATATTATCAATCATAACAATAGAATATATTAGAAAATTATTTGATTTCGTAAAATATTTTTTAATCATTCTCATCATCTCAGTGTCTGTACGGAGGTTAAAAGGTGACGTGGGCGTATATATCTTTTTTCCGAGTCAATATTTTTTTCTCATTTAAGTGGATTCGAATAGGCGATTTAAACTTTAATTTTAACTGACATACTTTTTCCAGAAATGAATAATTTTTGGACTAAAATTGCAATATTCCCATAAATGCATCTAAGAAATGAAAATTTGGAGGGGGGAAATGTCAATAAATTTGCATACATAAATGCACTTTCTACAAAAACGATGTGAACTGGTGAAACACATATGGTTATCTTTAATGAAGAACTGCACTTAATACAAGTCTGATGAATTTAGTTTGCATTAAATACCACAAAATGCAAATGAAGGTATGATATCATTCAAACGGGTGATATCACTGCCAGAATATTGAGATAGATGCAATTCTTCAAATTTTTTTTTTTTTTTTTTCATTCTTTTAAAACGTGGAGAAAAAGAATTAGCTTCCTCTTTTTTGGTTATTATAGAAAACTAAATCACGCGCTTCATATATTTTATAGAAAACTGCGTTCATATATATATAAAAAAAAGGATGCATAACTTTAATAAAATATACGGTAGAAGAAATATCCATACACAGTTTATTTTTAAATCTACTAGCGTATTCACTAAGTTATCTTGAGAGATCATTTCTGTCTTTGTTCTTCATTTCATACTTTGTAAATCAGATTAGATTAAGAGAAGAAGAAAAAAGGAAAATATAGCTACCAATCTTGCTATATTCTTATTAAAAATATCCAGGTAATCTTTCTATCTCTTATTTTTCCTGCTGTTTGCAAGACTCACAAGAGGAAAGAATGTTCTTCTAACTCAAAAACTTTATTTTTCTCGGCCTCATAAAGATATTGAAATCTAAAGGCAGGTAATGTTTGCTTGAGCACTCATTTATGATGTTTACAAACAAATAGACAAAAAAAAATCTAAACATTATCTTCCATTTCAAAGATATAAATATTTTTATTTCGTTGCTTCAAAAAACGAGGAAATTTTCTTAAAAGTACACACCGTTTGATCATTTACCATTGTTTATTGTAATTTTCTAGCCTTGAAGGAGTAGGAAATAGTGACTTCTGAAAACAATTACTATTATGCGATGAGGATTTCGCAAAAAGGTTTTGAAATCCATTTTTCATATCCTGGTTATTAGTAGATGAAGATAAAAGACTCGTCCGCACTTTTGACAAACTCTTACAGAAAAAGAGAAAAATAACTAACATTTTTAAAAAGTTATTTACTTATAGTATAGCTCAAATTGAGAACAATGCATTGAGGTAGTTATTACTCTTTCGCCGTATAAAATAAAGGATTATTAAATTAAATATAAATGATGAAATATTTGCTTTATGTACCCCTGAATAAATTGTATTTCGTAAAAAAAAATTATAGTTACTTAATAAAGTATTTATAAAGCTACTTTTATTAATAAACTAATATATTTGAAGTATACGTTTATGTAAAGCTACTTGTTAAGAGTACCAGGATTTGAGAAGAATAGTTAAATACAATATTTAAGACTCTTTGTTTTTGTGACATACATCTTTTGAAATTATTAGCTGAGTTTAGATTCTTTGTGTGCAATGGTGCTATTTCTTTCATTCTATACAACTATTAATTATTTTTTCATGTCAAAAAGTTTTTCCCTTTCATATGAATATGGACTTGAGTTTTGAGATATATTTACATTTAGGTATTTTTTTTTAAAAAAATATATTACATTCCAAATATTTTGCTTCTATAAAGAATGCCTGTGCATAGAGTGAACCAAAAAAGCTTTTTCTATGTTTTTATTCTATTTAATAATAATTTCGATAAGCTAAATTTTTTAGGAATAAAACATATTTATGAAAAAAGAAGAAATTTAAATTTTTTTAAAAAATTCAAAGTTCTGTGATTTTTTCAAAGAAAATATACAGTGGTATCAGAAAAAAAGTCGATTCACTATTTTTATGCATTATTTTACAAAAAAAAAAAAAGAGTAAAGGCTTTTCAATACCTAAAGAATACTTTTTTAAAAATGGGCCATTTAAAAATGAGACATATTTGTATCTAAATACAAATATGTCTCAAAAATCTTGTCCATATTCGACTAAGAAGGGATAGAAACTTTTATATTTTAAAAAAAATCACTTACAGCTCAATAAAATGATTCTTTTGTTTTTAATTATTTCGTATTAATGTTGTCATAGCTTCATAATATTTTCCCTTTAAATGTACTTTTTTGAAATGTTTGAGGAATTATAACCCTTTTTTTTTCCAGTTAAAAGAACTCTTAGGTATAACTTAATTTTTCGATTTCATGCATTTATTCCGTAATTCTTTTGATGGAAAAAATGGTTTTATTGATTCCTGTTATAATTTTGTTTCAGGACCTGGTCGGCCTCAGATCAGAAGTTACTACGCTACTATGGTTCCTCGACTTTTGTTTATATTGTACATTACCTCATGTTTTACGATAACAGGTAAGATTATTTTTTGCTAGAAATGCATCTGAATTTATTCATTTTGGAAAAATATATTAAAAAGTTAATTTAGCGAAATTATATTTTGTGCGCGGGGTAGCAATATGTCCCTAGCAATATTTGCTTCTTCGATTACGATGTCCGATTTTAAATATAATTTAAAGTGTACTTTTTTTTATTTTCAAAATGAATCAATAGTAACTATTTTCTTTTACATTATTTCCCCTTTCTTACTTTCGAATAAGAGGAATTTGGAGGTATCCGTAGAATCCCATATTACGCATTTTTAGAGCAATAAAATAATATAAAGTTGAATTGTTGGTCAAAAGGTATTTTAATTTTGCGTGACTAATTTCATAATTCTCGTCTCTTAATTGAATCGGGATAATTTTAAATTATGATTTCCAAATTCAAGTATTTATTCATATTTTTTGATCGCTAAAATATAGGATTTACCGCTTAAATTATCCCACTTAGCAATACAATATGAATTACATAAAATTATTCTTCATTCTATAAAACCTATTCAAACAGTTGCTTTAAATATTCAGAATCGATTACCAATTGACAATGAATACCTTATTTAAAATCTATTATAATGCCGCATGTAATTTACAAGTACGATGAGAGGTAAAAGTCAGTGATACATTTTATAGAGAACATTAACATTTCTTCTTCAAATTCAACAAATAAAGAGCGCAATTTTGCTCAATCTGTTTCAATGTCTAGGAAAACTAAAAGTCAACGCACCCAGTAAAATATAATTAAGTAAAAACCGTCTAATTTCGGCTAACCGCCACCGAAATTAACAAATAGTCTGGACGTTAATGAATCAGCGCGACTTCAACCAGAGCCGATGTATATAAAACTAAAAGTCATTTTCCGAGCGGCACCGGACCGATTTATTACGAAATGTGTGTAATAACAGGTAAATAAATGCGGGATTGTATTTGTTGCTGCATATTAGGGAGGCGGATGCGGAAAAAGGTTGCTGAGGAAAAAAGAGAGAAGGCGGTTAAAGAAAAAGGGGAGGGGGAGTGGGGGGAGTTGAACCATCTATTGTTCGAGCGAGTTTTTTCCTACTGTGCAGAGTAGGAAAAGAGCGAATGGGGGAGGGTGGACAAAAAAAAAAAGAACGAAATAGGGGAGGGGGTGTAATTCAGTGGTCGCTTTTTACGAGGAGGAATGACCGAGCTGATCGTTGGAGCCTAGAACTCGCGTTCCTCATCAACTATACATTATGGCGTTCATTTGCAAACATTAACTTTTCTATTAAATAATGCACTCTGCTTCGCCTGGAGGGGAGAAAAAGAATTTCGTTGGCTTCCACTTTTTTTTAATCCAAATTATGAATGTTCTTTTCTTACATTGATAAATATCTGAATAAAAGAAATTTAATTGTGCCCGAGTAAGAAAATAAGTTTTGAAACTCGAGAATAGAAGATAAAAATTTTTTCGAAAAGAATTACTTTCGAGCTGTATTTTTATCACAAAAATATGTAAAACTTTTTTTTTTATATAATTCCATGACTTTTTGATATCGTTCACAATGAGAGCAAATTTTTTTTACATGGGTTCTTAAAATTACAGAATTTCGACATTTTTCTCTGAGAGAGACGTAAGAAATACCAGCATCATTTTTAACAACTGGTGAATTCATGTACGAAATTTTGGAACACTTATTATATGTTCGTAAACAATTTGTTCATAACCACAAAATGCAACTGCAGTGTTTTTTGGCAAGTGAGAAAATGCATTTCCCAATCCAACCCTATTTTTAAGGAATGCAGAGGAGGGGGAAACAACCTGTTGATGTTCCTGTAAAGTAATTTTTCTTTTAGTTTAAAAATTAAATTTGGTTAATAAATTATTGTGTGGCAGCAAAAAAAAAGTACGATTTTATCTGTAGTGAAAGTATAATATTAAATGTATTGAAATCTCTCTCTATATATATAACAACGCAAACGATATACTTGACATTGTGTTGAGACAATTAAATACGCATGCTACCTTTTTATTAATTTTATTCTTAAAATATGTTACTCTGTTTAATTAACGAGTAATTGATGCAATTTTACACACTTTCATAAATAAATTCAGCATTACTCGAGTCCCTTCGTTCGCAATAAATAATTAAATAAAATAAAACTGAATATAATTGTTACATTGCTATGTTATTGTTGTTAAATATTAATGATGATTATATTAAACTTGCTACAGAATAAGAAAAATATCAAAGTGCGGAAAAAAAGATATCAAAGGGGAAAAATTGTTTATTAATATCCAATTTATTCACCAGATTATTAACACTGTGTCATAACATGAAGATGTATGAAAAAGAAATAAAAGTTGCTCCTATACTCGTACTTATTCATATGCGTGAGAGACTAACTGTCTGCCATATAAGGAAGTTTGCTACAAAAAGCTGTAAAGTATGAAAAACTTCCACACATCCCATTCGATTACGAAACTACAACCATCGAATGGCAAAAAGTAAAAAACTGAGGAGGGGGAGGGATGAAAAAGGAAACCGAAACATTATTGATGCATAACATACTATAAAACAAAAGTAACGTTCGTGAATTCAGAATCAAGACTGCGGAACGGACATCTATTTTCTTCCGTTAAGGCTGTTTTCCCACGTCTCTCTTTTACGCCGAACCGACGGGCGTAATGAAACCTCGATGCCGTACGAGCTCGAGATAGTAGCGAGTGAGGGGAGGTCTGTGAGAAAAACCCTTGATTAAAACATTCCGCGCGAAAAAAGAACGGCGGCTTCGTTTTAGAGATTATTATTATCGTTTGAAGGAACTAGTTTCGATCTCTTTTAGAGCAGGTTTAAAAACTTCTGTTCTCGCAGAGTTCTTTTTTTTTTTAAAAAAAATATTGTGTTTCTTTTGAATATTAAATTGTTTAGCTTGATATTAATAATCCCATCATGCTCTCGACGTGTTATTTATTCTTACTGAAATCTGTTTGGCGTTTTCGATTTTAAGGGTGGTATTGTGTTTGATAGAGACGTCGATTTTTATAATTGGTTTTATTAATTTATTTATTTGGAAAACATACTCTTGCATTATCATCATTTAAAGGAAATTCCCGACAAATAAAAGGGGTGTCTGTGAAATCTTTTCTTTAAGTATTTTACTCAAAAAAACAATCTCACTATTATAAATAAAACTCTCTTTTCTCCCAAGAGAAATTGCTTAAAGATTATTAGTCATGGTGCAAATGACGATTTGAGAAAGAGAGAGAGATTGTTTATTAAAGTCGTACTGAGAAATAACAAAGGATATTAGCGATGGACATCGTAATTTTGAATCTCGGTCAAGTGACAAGGATGATACCTGAACTGGCACCTTCCTCTCCAAATATCCACACCACGCCAATCGTAGGACTTGGGACCTCGACCAGATTTAATGTGCTTCTGACACACTACATGGCAGGTTCTTCGTGGCATTGGGATGCGAATCCAAAACTATGAAAGCAACACCGACCGCAAGTCCGTGACCATGACCACTAGGCAACCAATGCCACAAATGATGGTTAGACCATTTTAAGAAGTAAAAAGAATCCAGTGATATTCCAGGGCTAAAATTCTTAAGAATTAAGTATTTTGTGTGAGAAGTTAACTTATTCGTTTCAATTTGTTTTCCTCCCCTTTCCTTTACGAGCCTCTCATCCCCTTACACAGAAACGGATACTTTTTTTTTTTGCCAGTATACATTAGAGATAATCGAAGGGATTTTTTTTATTACTGAATGCACCAGCTAGCCGCTAATATGCTATTCAAGTGCGATGCAAATCAAAAATCAGACCAAGAAAACTTTTCAACATCATCTTATTAAACATCACATACATTTCTCTCATCTCAGGCTGCTTCTCGACTTGTTTTTCATCCTCGAAACTCTCGAATCGCGCACCTTTTGTGGAAACACAACCCGACCCTTGGAGAGGGGGGTTCCTTGAAAGGCGAGGCGTAAACATATCCTTGCGGTGACAAACGAAAAGGGGGGGGGGGCGGGTTCGCGTGCAGCCAGATGGTTGCGTGCGCCGGACACGCGTCTCCTCCGACATCTGGCGCGCGCACAGCACTTCTTTGTCACCCGATACTCACCATCGGGGGATCCTTATTCTTCCTGGGATGGCCCCTCGTCTGCACCTCCCGGCTGCTGCTACTTCTTGAAACCTCCTTGACATTGGGAAGGCATATCCTCGTAGAGGGGAAAGGATTTATTTATTTATTTTTCTTTCCTTTTTACTTCGATTGGTTTGAAACTGCAAAAGAAACTTCACGAGTTGCTCATTAATGAATCGGTAATCTCATTATATCAATGCAGCTAATCCTGTTTGAAATTTAGAACACCAGAAAAAATGGAAGTTTTTCTTTGCTGAATGTTATCTAATATAATTTGATTTAAAGTGTTGTGAAGTGCGCTTATCTTAAAGATTTTGTGTGTGTGTCAATTTTAAGTTCAGTGTTCTTAAAAATTAAAATTTGACAGAAATATAATAATAAAAATATCTTGCAAAATAATTTTTATTGTTAAATTTGAGGGAAGAATTTACTCTTTTGGAACAAAATATTATATATATATTTGAAATATGAGACTATTTTTAACAGAACAAAATAATCGATTTAAAATGGTTAAAATAATCACAAAAATGAAAAGTTTAAACGCATTCAATATGTAGTATATTAAAATAAAATCTTTCCTCGGTCAGCTTATAGTTGCTTTATATATATAATTCCACACATTTGCAAGCCAAAAGTTTATAAGCAGAAAATAATTTTTTCTCCGTTTAAAATTACTTAAAATAAGAGCTGACCAATTCTAATGTAATAGGTAAAGGAAGAAACAGGCTTAAAAAGCAGTTGGATGTACTAATCGAACAGCACCCCCTCCCCATTTGTATCCAATATTAAATGAAGAATAATATTAAAAACTAGCATTGTTTCGTATTTTACAGAGCACAGCAATGATTATTGTCTATTTCCTCCCGATTTTAACAATTTTCCTCGTCTAACGAAAAGGGCCAGATGAAAAAGTCCAACTTTCAGTATTTTTCATGAAATATGATGTATAAGTTCATTTAGGATTCTATCTCTAGTAGGAAGCAAGGGGGCCTCTATTTCCTCTCTGTATGCATGAAAAGTTCTCGGAATTGATTCAGAGTCCAGTGAAGCGATAATGACAATGCTAGTTAAAGGAAGACTCATGGAAAAATGAGGTTAAGGAGATAGGGACTCTTTCAAAAAAGAAGTTTTCAATCTTGGAAAAACAGATTACCTAGTAGCGAGACGGAGAAGGGAAAACGGTGTTCACCTACACCGAGACCACACCCCCTTTTGTTCCGAAATTTCCTCGATGCGTATCCATGCACGTGATCAGTGTTCCCGAACCACTCGATGTCGCAGGAGAAAGAAAAAAAAAAAAAAAAAAGAAAAAGAAAGGGATGGATAAGAGAGAAAGAAAAGAAAACAACCCTAATGCTGGATGTCCCAGTTATGAATAAAAGAAAGATTTTAACTTCGACAACTTTAAAACTCATTGTGTCCTCGAGGAAGAGAGAGAAACGCAATCCGTTACTTATTTTTATCTCTGAATCGGCAGATCTCTTCTTGCATGTGAAGAGAATGGAAATTTAATAATGTTACGCGTGGTGTGTGGGCAAATTCAAGAATTCTATGACAGGGTACGATATACGTCAAACTCTTTTTTTTTAATGCGAAGTGGTGTTTATTTATTGACTAAATGCATCATAACACTTTAACTGCATCGCGTTTTTATGGAAGAAATTCAAATCTGAACAGTATATAAGTTGTGCTTTACACACACACACACAGCCTTATAAAATTCCTTCTAGAATTGTACATATATCACAGATAATTTTGACGTAAATGTGCTAAGTAGGAAGTAACTGGGCTGTAATTTAAAACGACTGATGAAAATTAAAATTCTTGGTGAAACAAAGTCTAACTGGATAATACGAACTAAAGAGCTCACTTAAATACAAAATATATATATGTATATATACAGTAGTACCCCTTGTAAGGGACAAAATACTCGGTCCGGTGAGTGTGGTATATCTTATTGGGTGGGGCACTACTGTAAATACGTAAGATATTACAAATTCTCGCATAATATTGGAATCTTATGGTCAATTTTATACAGATCGATATGCTATTCATCAGAGTTAAAAAGGCAGTACTTTTTTTTTAATTCATTTATTTCAATTTAAGATTTGCAAGTTATTTCAAAATCCAGTTATTTCAAAATGAAACGGAATGAAGTATAAACATTTCGATTGTAGATCCTCACCAGTTCTTAGACCATGGAAAATCTGTCTCCATCGAAAATCCTTTCAGTAAACCAGCCACTTCAAAGTATTATGACAACCTTTGGACTATTTTCTTAGATACATCTCCAGTTGAGAGTCTATCACATTACTCGAATTATATTAATGGTGAAATAAATCGATAGTTTTAAAGGAAGGTAAAGAAACTGATGTGTGCACCCCACACACTTGCCCGATACTTGATGAATGCAGGCATATTTATCCGTCACGCACTGTCACTTGGCATCGGATCGCTGAACTTGCCGAATGATCAAGTGGAGTACAACTTTCTGCGGAAACGCTCGAACTAACGCGGCGCATCAACCCCCCCCCCCTTTTTATTTATCAACAACAACATCAAAAAGGGAGTCGTAGTAATCATCTTCTTAGATACTGTCCTTGACCTTAGTGATACGATGTGACACACATTAGGTCGGGGGTCTTGGGCACAATGCTTAGGGGTGTCGCTTCCTGTGTGCGGAGGAAGCCGTATCGGGGACAGCCATCCCTATTTCCGCTCGCGTCACGCTCTAGCGGAGCGCGCGCCCGCGTGTGTGTACTCCCGTTGCTGCGCGCCCATAACTTGAAACTAGATAGAGAGGGGAAAAAAACCCTTTCTCCCTGACTTGACAGTGCAAGTGCCGACACTGTCGTTCCTCTTAGTCGAAGCAATCATTCCAAGACATGTATTAGAACTTTCTGTTAAATGTATGTGTTAAAAAAGACAGTGTCAAGCATACTAGTAAAATAGAATCTAAGTCAAATTTGAATCACTCTCTCTCTCTCAGCAAAACATGATTTCATTTAGATTGACCAGTCAGATGTCACTTTTAAAGATGAAATTTGTTCCATATTTTTGTTCTTTCAATCAAATTCCGTTCGTTTCAATGATTAAGGAGCTTGGTTACCCGATAAGAGCATAGCACTCAAAACATCACTCGCAATTGACCGTAGCGAATTATTTGAGAAAGTCTGTTAATCTAGATTAACTCAGATTAAAACTGTTTTAAGCTAGTTGAAGATTTTAAAAAAATATTATAAACCATTTTCTTATTCGTTCTTACCTTTTTATTTTTCTTCGCTTTTTTTCAATATTTTTGTTGTATGTCTTTCCTTTTTTTTTTAAAACTTCCCTTGCCAGGATCTATAGATATAAAATTCTATTTGTTAATTATGGTATATTGCTTTAAATTTTTAAAATCATTCAGTTTTTTTTACTTATTCATTAGTTTTATGAAATTGAGCATACAAAAATAAATTAAATTGTATCTTTCTTTCCTTTTTGTAACTTTTTAACGTGATTTAATATTTTGCACTAATTTTTTTTACTAAGTTTAATTATACATAATTACATTATTTCTTTAGTTTTACTTCATGAATAATGAAACAATATATAATGAATAACATAATATTTAATGAATATATTATGTACACATTTTAAAGGGAGAGAGATTCCACCAAAAAGATTGAGAACTACATTGCAATCTATGACTGGATACGTCATCATGCGTCGATAGGTGGCGCTGTTTACGAGAGCGCGGATGAGAAATGTCCATTTTTCTTTATGCCACTCTAGCAGTAGTCGCCTTATTCGTACCAAGTGATACATACAAGGAGCTGGCAGACATGCACTTAATGTATGGATTGGGTAAAGGAAATGCACTCCATCAGCTCGACGATTGTATTGAAAACGGTTCGCACAGAGACAGGTCCCGAGCCACGGTTTATTTTCGCATGTTCATCACAATGTGCACAATATTGGGTCTTTAAGATGTGATTGACACAGTGAGGTCAAGTCACGATTGACTCATACGCCCACCATGGAAGCGTATCGTTTGGTCAACAATGGATTGGACATTAGGTATTGGTTGCCTAATGGCCACGTTCTTCAAGGTTAAATAGCTAGGATTTGTTTATCTGGGGGTTGACTTAAGGCTCTTATGTATGATACACTCGTCTAAACAGAAATGGATTTGGTTGCAAGAGTCGTTTGCGCTGCTTCCGTCTCCAAGCAAAACAAGTGATTTTGATCATGTTGCCAATCCATGGCCCATCAGCACAACGCGTGCATCACTTGTAAGTGTAGAAACTTCGAACATCTCCTGTAATATTTTGAAATAGAATAATATATTTCAGCATTTGTATTATTTGCATGAAGCGAATACTTTTGGTAAATTCTGTCTTGCGTCTTTTCATTAACATACTTCTGCCACCACTCTCTTGACTTTCCATTCATGAAATGCCATGCAGTTCTCAGTCCTTCCGATTTTCCTAACCTTCCCTTAAAGTTTGTATCTCTATTTATGGGACACACGATACATATTTTTCTTAACATTTATTCTAATTCTAACCTGGGCAGGAACAAATTGGATCAAATCCCGCCTCAATTAGCTAATATATGCGTTCAGTACCATTGCTAATTATTAAATTCTTTTCACTCAAGTTCTGTGTTTTATCGATAACAAAACGACTGTTCTGTTCATGTTCTTCGCGAAAACAATAATATTTGATTATATATATAATCGAATTTTTCTGGTTTCACTGTGCACTTGATTATTTGCTCGAAATATTAAAACTGAACTACGTTCAAATAAGAATAGGTTAGAATTCACCTGAAATTTAGGAACAGGATTATAAAAAGGCTCACTTTTACATGAAAATAAATTGCAAATTATATCCCGTGGACTGATAGTGGAAACTGCTTCGCTTCATCTCTCCGGTGCTTAAACACTTTTCTCAACATCTTAACTGTCCACGGAGGGCTTTAAAAATAAGTCGTGGTTTCAGCAAAAAGAATAGGATCAAGTGTAAATAAGCTCTTTTCAGCCGCTCAACGGCCAACTGGGGTGGTCTTCCAACATCTAAGAGTGGATTCAGAATCCGAAATGAGACGATGTATGAGGCTTCCCGATCGATCGCCGACGAAGCCATACGTTTTTTCATCCGCTCCACCCCCTGCTTTGTGATTATCTCATTGTTTTATTCGCTTCATCTGACAGGTTATTTTGGGTTCCGGTCACGTCCGCCTATGAAAATAAAATGGGTTGTTAATGGATATTTACGAATAAAAAAGAAATGCTGGTATTTCGGTGACTTTTAGGGCCCTTTAACAATGAACGAATTGTTTCCTCGTTGTGATCTCTCTCTTTCTTTTACCTTACTGTTCCTTTTTTAAACCGTTAAATAGATATTTTTTAATATTCTGTATTTTTTGGAAGTAGATAAATAATTTTCTCTGCTCCCACATTGGCCATCGCCTTACCATTACCAGAATTTTAAAAATATTCTGAAGAACTGAGAACATTGAAATTTTTATGCCTAACTATTGTCTCAAAGACTTGTGGTCGTAGTAGACGAGTAGAATGGCTATGAGCTCGTAGCCAGCGTTGTTTCAGTCCAGTCATAAATTCGAGTCCTGATTCCATTAAAGAACTATTGTATAATAGGACTAATGCACGTTGAATCAATCGAGGCTCAATATCATTACATTGGGATGTTGTGGGAGGGATGCAAGCTCAAGATTCATCCTCATCAGCCTCTACGATATCGTCCTTGACCAAAGTTTAAAAATACGGGGCCCTGAAGCCTTCGAGTTGTTTCGAAGTGCGATTTTAATAAACAATCTTTCAATATTATCAATAAAACTTAAAATATAAACGGAGATTTATTGCTTATGGCTTTATTCGGAAAACTAAACCGGCTTCTTTACCATACTTTCTCTTAACAATTACAAACTACAGCATTAAAGCAAGGGTAGAGGAAAAGAGAGACAGGCTTATAAGGGGTAGAGGACGTTTGTGATTATTTAAAACGGAAATTAGCTAGACAGTAAATGAGGTCGCTATATTGCGAAAAAAAAAAGTAAATAATTGAGGTGATTTGGCAATGGAAAGAAAAAAAAAATTCTGTTAAATGGTACGGTTTGTTAATTTATTTTAATTTTCAGGTTAAATTTGTGTTTAAAGAGGTAATTGATTTTGAGGAATTTCTTCCTTTTTCTAAACGAACAGTGTTTGTAATAACGAAGAAGTAGCACTTAACAACACTGAGTTTCTCTATGCTTAAAACTTTGTGCTCCTGTTAATTTCAACAATATCTTTTTGGGTTTCTTCTAAACGTGAACATTTGCGAAAAATCTTTTTACTCCTTGTCGACGATTTTTCAAAGTCTAGAAGAAAAAAAAGAAGCCTTTTTGTATATCTAAGTAAAGACTGATGGGAAATGAAAACTGTGTTCAGTTCTGTATAAATAATATAATGAATCTTCAAAAAGACTTTTTGATAGTAATAAAACATTGATTTTTAAATCTGAAGAACCGATAACACTTTTTTTTTTCAAATTAAAAAGCACAGGAAAGTAATAATATTCTTTCTTATTTTATTTTTTAAACAGAAACATTTAAGTGTAAGTTTTACGTGCTTAAATACCAAAGGTTAAATTTTTTTTTTTAACCAAAAGAGTTTCATAGTATAAATATTACCTCTATGGATAAATTCTTAAAAATATTTTTCGTACTTAGGTGATGTGTGTGTTTTAATTAAAATAGTTTTCTTTAATTTATATAATTATATATTTATAATGGAATCAAGATTGCAAATTTTGTGCTACTTATTGTTTGCATTTGACCCATAGTGCACTATGTGCGGAACGAGGGGTTAGCTTTTTCGAAGCATGTCTTTTACATCTATACCAAATTTAGATTATCAAAAAAATAAATAACAAAGGAAAAAAAAATCAATCCGAAACATTTCGACCGACATTTAGAACTCTGAATGTGAATTTGTTTAGTGGGGGCTGATTATCATCATAAAAAAGTTTACTAAATATAAAATGTAAATGTTAAAATGTTAGAGATTACTGTTTCGCAACTTTCGTACACGACGATTACGCAACGCAGTTTAAATGCGGAAAACTTTTCAAAAAAACAAAACTTAAAACTTACTTTTATTATCCCCATTTGTTTAGAGTGTGGATCAGCCTTAAAATTTCCTTTAAGCTTTGAGAGTTTTGTTTTTCTTTTCGTTCAATTTTTATAAATTCATTCACATGTTTCACTAAAAAATGAACAAAAATAACCTACTCGTCTATCTCTACGCATTAATTTATTTAGTTACACATAATCAAACTATACACAAGAAATTAAGTTTGCTTTTCATGAATATTAAATTATCTCCCATTTGTAAAAAAAATGCGCGTTGGTGTCATTTAAAGTACAGTTTCACCCAAAACAAGATGCGAGGTGGAAATATGTAACGAAATGTCTATTTTTAGCCCTCTTAACCCAATTCGATTGCGCAAATAAACCCAGGTTCGTAGTGAATTATCCACCTACGGCGCGCAAAGGTGAATTTGATGGAGCCTTCCGCCGATGGGAAGGTGTCAATACGAGGCACAGCGTTGGGGGTCGGGGCGGGTGCGGACCAGCTGCCGGCAAATTAAGACGCTTTATCGGCGTGCGTGCGAGCATCGTGTGCACGCAGTCGCGCGACTCTTTTCACGGCGACCACCTGCAGAACCACCGCTGCTTCCCCAACAACAACCTTTCTTTAGCTGTCTGCGTGCGGAGAACGCTGCGGGACATTTTTTTTTTCTCTCTCTCTCCCCTTCGTCTTTGAACATATATGCGAAATCTCTCTGAAAAGGTAGAGAAAATATGGTTGCGCGGCTTACTTCTTTGTGGAGCGCTCCGAATGTGCTTAGAGTTAGTGGTTGTACAAAGATAAATGACGCAGTGTTTGTATGATTTATGTGAAAGTCATAAAAATGTGTTACCTTATTTATTAGCTTAATATTCCCGTACTTCCCCCCTCCCATAGTTTATATAATAATGATGGTTTGATGTCGGTGAAGTTTACGTAATAATGATGCTTTGATGTCGATGAAATTTAAGTAATTTCGATGGGGGGGGGGGAGTTATATGCACATTGAATTTTTTCAAGGTTATTTTTTTTCCCCTTTGCGATTTAATTTCAAGGAAATTTAACGAATACCGTTTCTTCTTCGAAGCGAAATCAAGGCTTTGCCAAACTTTTTATTATTTGCAATGTATATTTTTACATTACGTGTTGTTGGGGTTGGTCACTGTATATTTCAACGAATCACTCTCATTTTAAAAGGAAGAATAATTTAATTGATGAAAAAAATTTTTTAAAAAAAGCAAGGTAGACGGATACGCATTTCTGCGTGTTTACACCTCTAGGTCTTACATGTTAATCTGTCTTGCTGGTGGCACTGCTGTAGCGCAACGGGACAATTCCTATAAAAATGATTTTTAATGCGTGTTGAGACATATTTAAAACCTTACTTTTTGTAGTGGAAGAAATTTTAATTTTTTTAAAAAAGAAAGTTTTATGATAAATTACGTTTTTGTCCCCAATTGTTCATAAACTGAGCCATTTTTAATAATTTTAATTTGCTTTACACCACTTTCTGTCTTCTTTCTATAATAATTTTCCTGTTTGGATACTTACCTTAATCCTGGTTCACAATTTCTTATTTATTGTGTATTTTAAATGCAATAAGAGTGTTCTTTCAATTAAATCATATGTGGCCGTAAGTGCAAAGTTTATTCATTTCGATTTTAAAAAAAGTAAAACTGAGCAATATCGTAAGCTGTGCTGCAAATTTAGAGGTTGATAAACCACAGTTAAGTTAAGGGGTGCAATCATTTTCCCTTGCCCTCTTCATGGAGCAGATGGCCAACAAGTGGTTCAATACAGCTGGAAGTGGTTTTAAAAACACGGCATTGTTTCAAAGCTTGCTTCCGATTGAAAGGGATGCTATAGAAATGAAGGGTGGTTTTTTAGTTGGGGGGGCCGCCGGTTTTTTTTTTCTTGCTATTTCTTTATATATTTTTTACAGATTCTTATTTCTTTTTTATTACTGTTTTATAGAATGAAATATTATTAGATATTAAAAGAACTTTCCTCAAAAAAAGTTTAAAAAAAATGGGGGGGGGGTATTTGACACACAAACTTGGATGTGTCATTTGGTTTAAAATTTTTTCTTAAATATTCTTCCACTTGCACGTGTCCTTATCAAGTCTCAGAGAATAATTTTCTAGGGTTAAATAGTCAGTGTTTGTCTCTTGTTTCCCACTATAGTTTCCAAATTGAATAAATTCAATTTCTGAGTATTCCTGAGAGGCATCCCTAATCCAGGATAAAATCAAGGATTTCCGATTTTACTTTTCGGTGAAGAAAAACAAATGTCTTAACTCTCCTTCAGGATTTGCACATTTTATAACTATTTTCCATTTCATAACATTTCTGAAATGGATTATTTAAGTGTGCTTAATTTTCACTTTAATTTTCGATAAGTTATAATACATATAAAATATCAAGTTTGTCAAAATAAACCTCTACTCTAATATTCAGTTTTACAAAAAAAAATATCAGTAATCGAGCAAGCTCTATATTCCTTACAGTTGCAAGTGATGTCCGTAATATATTCCCTTAAATCATAGCGATTTCTCATATTCGAAATCTCAAATCTTTCTCACTGAACAAAAACTTTCTGTCGAGATTCCGAACTCTTTTTATAGTTTTATTTTACTACGTGTTTCAAACCACAGTATTATTGATAAATAAACAGAGATGGCGGGTGACGGATTGTGTGTTGAAAAGAAAAAGAAAAACCGCCCTTCGTCTTTCCTTAGGGCGAACCGCATCCAAACCGGAAGTGACTCATCGCTGACCCGTACTCATTTATACTCTATTCATGAACTTCACACACATTCACCGTCGGTACGAAAAACGTAATAGAGTACGAGTGTACGCACACCATTCACACTTATTTTTTTATATTAATTTTTTTTCCTCCGTGGACTGACTGTGCTCTCCTTTTTCTCCACGATAAAAAAGAGAGAGAGAGAGAGATAACGAGTTCTAGAAGGTAGAGAACACGGTTCTTAACAACCATACCTACTTATATAAAGAGCGCAGATGAGGTGGCGCGTGAGGGGAAAAAAAAGGTTTCGTAAACAGAACACGCAAGGGAATAGAACAGAGAAAGGGGGAGGGGGGCCGTCACGCGATGTGAGTATTATTATCCGTGACGTGTGTCACGGCAGCCCGCCTCCCGTCTCTAATCGCACCCGACTTGCGACTGCTTGCATCCCCATAGAGAACCCTCCCCCAGGTTTGGATAGGTAGCGGAATGTCTTCCACCATCGGTATCCAATTAGAAGGAAAAGAAAGGATGTAGTTGTTCATACTTCACAGGTCATCTCGGCTTCCTGCGCGCCTCTCTCTAATGATCTTGTAATAGGGAGGTAGTCACTAAATGAAGTGATGAAAGGTTCCATATGCGCTGTAGGAGGATGAGAAGTCTCTCTCCTTCCTCGGTGTTTCTGAAGATCAATTAAAGTTTTTGGCTGGTGCATACACGTTTGTGCAAGCACTGACGCTTTGCATGTGAAAGTCATTTATCGCGAATTAATCCTTTTAATGTTTTCTCTATTACAACTAACATTATGTCTCTCATTTCTTTGAGCTGCATATTACAAATAAAAAAATATAAAAAAAAATCTTTAAAAGAAACATTTAATAAAACCCTGGGCTGAATCTTATTCTAGATTGATATTTATTTATATTAAAAGAAAACTTT